>JAACJT020000069.1:346003-422179 GCA_009936485.2 Gymnarchus niloticus | reverse complement strand
ACCAGGGGGAGAGAAGAGGGGGGGGGGGGGGGGGGGGGGGGGGGGGGGGGGGGGAGAGAGGGGAGGGGTGGCGTGGAGCGGAGCACGGCTGCTCAGTCTCCTCCCTCCTCCCTGGGCGAGGTGCAGACAGCTCACACGTCTTCCGCAGTCAGCTCTCTTCTGGCGTCTCCTCCCCGTCTGCCTGCCCGACCCCTGCATCGTTCATCCCATTTCTGAAGGGTGGGGGGCTGACCCGGGACGGAGCCTCCTGCACCCCCACCCCGTTCACCATTCTCGGCGAGGATCGCGACCTCAGTCCCCGGCGTGCCGTGGGCGGTGAAGGAGACAGGGGCTCCTCCATTGTGTGGGAGCGGCATGTGTGGATGGCGGCCGGCTGCGGATGGTGGGCTCTGACAGCCCCCATGCTGGGCCTGTGATGGGCCTGCCGGCTCCCCTCCGCCCATAGGACCGAGAGGACATGGATATGACGGATGAGGAAGACCCCGCCGACTCCCCGTGTGCGGAGCTGTCTGCCGAGCCCGCCGCACGGCTGGGAGGAGCCCTGCCAAACGGTAGCTGCCGCTTCCACCCCCCACCCGGTCCAAGCCTGGCGTTTCTTCACACTTCTGCTGGCTTTGTGTCTTCTGCTCCTCGTGTCAGCTGAGCGCGGGCCGTCCGGTGGTCAGCTGGGTTTCTGGGGTGTCAGCCTGCTCCTTTAAATGTGCTTGTGAGGATAATGAGCAGCAGGATCAGATATTTTTGCTGCTGCTCAGAGACAGTGAGGTAGCTCTGTGACCTGCAAGTCGTTTTGTGTGATTTTTGTCTTTGGTGTTTTGAATTATGTGATGCTGTACTGGATAGGATGGGTGGTGTGATTGAATTTTTCTGGTGGTCTTTGCTAACTTGGTCCTACATCCTGTTAATATCTCTGTTGCCTCCCTCCCATATTCTCCTCTCCTCCCCTCTTTTCCTTTCCCCTCCATCCTGTTCTTCTCATATCCTCATAACCCCCCAGACGTGCACACAGAGGCGGTTCAGGCTGCCCTGGCCCAGCACAGGGAGCAGAAGATGGCTCTCCCCATGCCCACCAAGCGGCGGTCGGCCTATGTTCAGTCCCCTGCGGGCAGCTGCACCCCACCAGGTGGGCCTGAGATGTTTCTCACGGGGCTGCATCTGTCTGTCTGTGTGTGCTTGTATCTGTGCATGTGTTTACACATTGTTGTGATGTGCAATTATTGTGAGCCCACAACAAAGAGGTTTAATTTGATCATATATATATTCCAAACCCACCCATACTGTTTTTATATTATTCATAAATGTTCATAATTTCTCTGTAAGTTCGGCCTAATATTCATATCTCCCTAAAGCAGCGATATGGTTGCCTTTAGATACCCCCATCCCAATTATTAGGTCTGACACTGATGTTTCATTTTAGCCACTTTCCTGACCCCACTTACCATGCAATTCAGTCTTAGATGTGTCTGTTACTCGCCTGCTAATAACATCAGATAATCCACATGGTCTGTTGTGGTTGTCTGGGCTGACTGCAGCCACTGTAGGCATCGGGTCGTCTTCAGCAGTTGACGTGATTAATTTGGGAAACTCCTGATGACTTGTTCTCTTATGACTTCCTGCTTCCTGTTCATCTCGCTAATGGGTTTTTAAAGTGGTGTCATCAAGCTCCAGGTGGTCACTTTTACTATATCCTCTTTTGTTTAACGGGCTGTATTCTTTCAGAATCTGTCAAATTACTGTAACATTCTTATCTTAGCCACTTTTAATGGATTATCTTTTGTATGGTGTCAATATTGATTTCGGTCTGAATTGGGTAGTGAAGAGGTGCGTGAATCTTTCAGGAAAAGTAGATCTTCTGTATTTACATATTCAGCTTTCCAAGCCTGACCTGGATAAACAGTTTAGTAGATAGAGGGAAATGAAGCATGTTTATAAATAACAGCAAGTGGACTAGTCCTATTACCCTTTACATGTAAATGGATATATGCAGGATAAACACATGGAACATTGAATTACTGCTGGGCAGAGGGCTGATAGAGAAGGATCTGACTGTAATGAGACTTCTGGTCTGCTAAACTTTTGATGATACAGCAGGAGAGATTCTGTAAAGATCTCACAGATGAGGTGACAGGCCACATCCTGCACCAGCTGCCGTCGCCTGATAACATTACGCCATTCTCCTGCAGTGTGAGTCTCATGGCAACCTCTGGGCAACGCCAATAAAATGCAATCTCTCTGCCTTCCATCAGACACGTCATCGGCATCGGAGGATGAGGGCTCCTCCCCCCAGCAGACGTCCGCGGCCGGGGCCGCGGGCCAGAATCTCCAGAGCCCGGATTCCTGGATCAACCGCTCACTGCAGGGATCCTCTACTTCGTCCTCTGCCTCCTCCACGCTGTCACATGGCGAGGGAAAACCGCAACCAGCCGTGATGGCTGACGTGGTGGTGCATACCCACCCAGGTGAGTCTGTGCAGTCACCACACTGTCCTTTACTGCCAAACTAAATAAAATAAACACAACGATGGTTAAAATGACCTTACAAAAGAAACACACAAACATTTAACAACAATGAGGCAAATTATATTTTATTAATATAGGGGTAAAATTTTAGGGAAAAATGTCTGTGTGAAATGTTAAAAGGTGAGGAAAATTGATGCATGTCACTGCTGCAAGCTGTGGAAAGGGCTGACCTGGAGCAATGCTGCCATCTACAGCTGTGGAGGGCAAAGTGTATATCTTTTGTTCCATTACTTGGATCATATCTATGGTGGTGTGTGTCAGTGTGAAAATGTAGTGTATTAGTCATAGTAATTGCCAGAGTTGGTGGTTTTATTCTCAGCCAGGACATTTTAAGTGAAGAAGCCAGTCCTAGAGGAACACGTTCAGTATCTGAAGTTCAGTCTACTTTTAATTTTAAAAGCTGAGTATGGCCTTGTCTGAAGAGTGCTGCTTTTACAGGTATCCAGCTGGTACACATTTAGGTGGGTTTGTGACTCATCCTTTGTCTTTCCGATCCAGAGACCAGCGCTGTTCCCCCAGATGTGACCTGTGCTGCATTACAGGACAGGGGCCCTCGCCTGGACCTGCCCCCCAATGCCCCTGTGCGAGGCATGAGTCGGGGACAGAGCCGCTCCAGCATGATGGATACGGCAGACGGTATGGTGCCATTCTGACTGACTGACTGCATGCTCACGCATGCACGCATGCCCTTCTTCGCTGACTTTGACTCCTGTGGTTAGAACCACGTGGTGTGCATCATCTTCCATTTGCATGTGACCCCGCATGACCCCATGTGTCTGCAGGTGTCCCCATCAGCAGCAGGGTCTCCACCAAAATCCAGCAGTTGCTGAACACCCTGAAGCGGCCTAAACGGCCACCACTGCGTGAGTTCTTCCTGGATGACTCGGAAGAGATCGTGGAGGGTGAGTTTTGGGGCTCATTTCACTCGCAGACAGGGCAAAAAGGGCGAGCAGTAGCTGGGAGTTAATCTGGTTTTATTATGGACGCTTATACTCGCAGGAAGATTATATTTTTATTTCGTTTTGGGAATGAGTGTAACTTGCATTCATGGGCTTTCATTACTGTCAATACAACTTTTGAAAATTCAGTCTTATTTATATAGCACCTTTAACAAGGAACATTGTCACAAAGCGCTTTACATAGTTCCGTGCCCAAGGTCCCCATTGAGTAAGACAAAGGCAACAGTGGCAAGGAAAACCCCATCAGGAGGAAGAAACCTTGGGAGGAACCAGACTCACGGGGGAGGCCCACCCTCCTCTGGTTGGCACCGGACAAAACAGGTTTATTAACACAGTATGAAACACCGAGGTAGAACATTCAGACAGACGGCAGTGTATTGAAGGAGACAGTCAGTTGATCGGGTTGAAAACATCCATAATTGATGGAAATCTAGGGTTTCTTCATTTATATGAACCTTAGAGATGGTGGCAGTTAAATTGGTGCCAAAATTTAATCTGCATACTGTCATAATAATAAATAGTCTGAAAGACTCCACACATATCTGTCTAAAATTCAGTTTTATTTTTATAGCTCCTTTCAAAACATGGTTGCCCCAAGGCAATTAACAGGAGTGCTTGGTAATTTCAATGTACATTGATGAAAGAGGGAAAGACCAGAAGATGAGTGAACAGAGGAACAAAAACCTCTGGGGTTGAAGGTCACCTGGGCATCCGCCCTCTTGGGTGTGCTACCATGATACAGAGCAGGGAATGATATATGAATGATATACCGTGTATATTCAAAGAGTAAATTGTAGTCAGGTCCATCATTGTGATTTTTTTTTTTTTTTTTTTTTTTTTGCAAAAACGCCTGCTTTTTTAATGTATAGCTTGGTTATCAACTGAAGACATGAAGCATTTGAGTAATTGGCCAGTTTACCACGTGACAAAAGAATATTATTATGACACTCACTTTCAAGGAAATAGGCTGTATTAGAATCGCTCTCAAATGCCTAAATAGTGTAGTTTTCAGTGCATTCACCATTTTATATATCGGACAATAAGATACCCATGATTCCCTGCCAACTGTGGTGTACAGACAAAGTGCCCTAGCTGTCTCCCTATATGTCCTAATGCAATTCAAAGTTGGCTAACGGCCCATGATACAGAGAACATGGCACAAGGGGTCACCATAGTATACAAATGTAAGTACATTTTTCATTTGAAAAAGTAATTTATGATAGTGGTGATCTCTAAAGTGTGAACTGGATATCTAAATTTGAAATAATAAAGATTTAAAAGTAATAAAATAATTGAATTATTTGGCCAATTGGGAACAAGATTAATCCGGTTAATCAAACAGTTCAGAATGTCAAATATAAATGAAAATAGCCAAATTTTGATTTACATAAATCAAATTCAGCTTAAGGACTGCCACCCCTACCCCACTCCTGCGCTGAGAATGAACAGCGGTACAATAGACTGTGACTCATCCAGGTCACAAGAGACGGTCCTGAGTCCACACAGTAGCTAAAGCAAATGTTTGATTTTTAATTCCTGTAATGACTGCTTCTGTGTTATGCAGCATATATCTTATGCTGCATAACAATCGGTGCAGAAAAGTAGATACTGTAATTTTCTTTTTTGGGCGGGGCGTGGTGGTGAGTCGGATAATTAATGGTGTTCTGCTGTTTAGTGAACTACATAGATGTTCCTGTGTAGGGAATACTGAGTGAGTGGGTGGGATGAACCATTTCCAGCACAGACTTAGCCTGTTAGTAGTACCAGGAAAACAGCACCCAATGGAGAGAGTATGAGCAGGGAACACAGAAATACAGTGGAGAGAGTCTCAGCAGAGAAAATAGGAACACAGTGGAGAGAGTCTCAGCAGGGAACATTGGAACACAGCGGTGAGAGTCTGAGCAGGGGACATAGAAACATAGTGGAAAGAGTCTCAAAAGAGAACACAGTGGAGAGAGTCTGAGCAGGGAACATAGGAATACAAATGAGAGAGTCTCAGCAGGGAAAATAGGAACACAGAGGAGAGAGTCTTAGTGGGTAAAATAGGAACACAGTGTTAAAAGCTTAATCCAGAGAATAGAGAATGGGAATGAGGCAGGGGGTCATTGCGGGGGACCACTGCATCTCTGGTTATGGCTATTGGCTGGTTTGGGTGCAGGATATTTTACTGTGATAAATGGTTTGGGTTTGTCCCCCGTAAGCTCTTAGCAGTGATTGTTTGGTTTTTCAGATGCTTGTATATGGCTGTTCATTCTTTCTGGTCTTCTCCCCTCTCCCATCTCTGTCTACCCTCCACTTCCAGTTCCCCAGCCAGATCCCAACACCCCCCGGCCTGAGGGTCGCCAGATGATCCCTGTGAAGGGTGAACCTCTGGGGGTAGTTAGTAACTGGCCCCCAGCCCTCCAGGCAGCCCTGGCACGATGGGGGGCTACCCAGGCTAAGAGCCCAGCCCTCACCACGCTGGACATCACAGGAAAGCCCCTCTACACGCTGACTTATGGTGAGGAGCTTTGTATTCATTGGCTGTTTTGCTGTGGAACTGTGAGGAGCTGATGGGATGCCAATGTGACATCATCGTCAGTGATTAAGGGTTGTGCTGAGCCTGTGTTTCTGTCGGGGCAGATGTCTAACTATGGTGTGGTGGTTGTCCCCCCTGCAGGTAAGCTGTGGACCCGCAGTGTGAAGCTGGCATACACACTTCTCAACAAGCTGGGCACCAAGACGGAGCCGGTGCTGAAACCTGGTGATCGGGTGAGGGACCAAATAAATCATTTGCATTTTCCAGCCAATAGAGTAGACAGTTATCAGACTTCACTAGTCTAGATGTGGGTTCTGTCAACATGATGGGGAGCAATGATGTCTTCCTAAAAGACCTATGATCACCTGTTACTGAATCATCAAATGTTTCGTGGAAAGTTTTTAATGTGTTGACTGTAGCTGTGCACATTTGCAACGTTTCACCTGGTCTTATGTCATATAACAACGACGATATAGGTCAAATGTTAATAATTGCATGATTAGAAGACAGCTGGGACTAGAGAACAGCAGATTTACCAGATTGTGCCAGAGCAAGCCAGTTAAATACAGTGGGACATTTGTTCTCAGTTTGCTTTTGTTTACCAGGTGGCCCTGGTGTTCCCCAACAATGACCCTGGCATGTTCTGTGTGGCCTTCTATGGCTGCCTGCTGGCCGAGGTCATTCCGGTGCCAATAGAAGTGCCACTATCTCGCAAGGTAGGAGAAACCATGCTGACCATGCCAGGGCAGCATACCAAAACTGTTTAGCGGTGCTTAATTTGGTGGCTCTCACATTAATGCGAGTCAAAGATAGACACTCTAAGTACCTTGGAATAGGTGGTGTTTGACTGGCTCTTCATGCTGTAGTACCCTTCTGAAAAGATGGTGCATGACATTTCTGTAGGGTGGGGTTTTTCTGTAGATTTACACACACTGGATTTATTATGCTAACTGACTGTCGAGGCTTTGTCCAAGTCAGCTGCTTTGGTCCACTTGCTTCCTGGCACTTTATCTTTCCTTTGCTCAGGATGCAGGAAGCCAGCAGATTGGATTTCTGCTGGGCAGCTGTGGGGTCGGCCTGGCCCTTACCAGTGAGGTGTGCCTCAAAGGACTGCCCAAGACTCCCAATGGCGAGATAATGCAGTTCAAAGGTCAGTAGCAATGATAAGTTATGAAGTTGTACTGCAGTAACAGCGGTGACTAGCAGCAAATATCTGCAGGAGTCACAGCGGTGATTAGTGGGAAATGTCTGCAGGAGTTGCAACATTGATTAGGGGAAAATGTCTACAGGAGTCACAGTGATGATTAGCAGTGAAATTTAGTGGGGTTACAGCAGCTCCCTGCCTATTTGCCATGTGGCTATTTGTGAAACTGATGCTTTTAGGATGGCTCAGGGCAAGAGCTTCTGTGTTCTCTGCTGTCTGCGCAGGTTGGCCACGGCTGAAGTGGGTAGTAACCGACTCCAAGTACCTGACAAAGCCCTCCAAGGACTGGCAGCCTCACATTCCTACTGCGAACAATGACATTGCATACATTGAGGTGAGCCCCATTGTCCGATGCAGTCTGTGTGCCTGTGTCTGTATCATGAAACACACCTTGTTTTGTGTCCTGCTCACAGTACAAAGCCAGCAAGGAGGGCACGGTGATGGGCGTGGCTGTGTCCAAGCTTGCCATGCTGACCCACTGCCAGGCCCTGACGCAGGCCTGCAGCTACAGTGAGGGTGAGTTCAGAACCTTGCGCTATGCTGTTTATCCATACCCTGTAGGGTATGGTAAGCAGGGAATGGTAAGCAGCAGACGTACAGGACAGAGTGACGTTGTTCCATCGGGGTCAGGTGTGTCCATATTCACTTAAACGGAGACATGGTGACCAGGGAGTGCTGAGGAGTGAATGGGACAGGTATGTTCTGGTTGTGTTCTTGTCCCATGACCCATCTTTGAATCTGCAGGCGCTTAGCTCTCCGCACAGAGACAGAGTGCTGCTTATTTTAACATGCTGCTCTGTGTATACTCAGGAGAGACTCTGGTCAACGTGCTCGACTTCAAGAAGGACATGGGCTTGTGGCACGGCGTCCTCACGGTAAGACCGGGCTCAGTTCGTGGTGCTGGCCCATCCTCTCATCTGCGGCTGTTTACCGACTCTTGTGTCTTCCAGAGCGTGATGAATAGGATCCACACGGTCAGCGTCCCATACGCCGTGATGAAGGCCTGCCCACTGTCCTGGGTTCAGAGAGTCCACATCCACAAAGGTGTGAGGAGGATATACAGCCCACTCATCTCTTAACAATCATTGTAGTGTACTGGGAGGCCTGTGTGTATGTGGGAACTGAAAATGAGCCACGCTGTACAGGGGATACACAGTGGCAGGAATTACAAAGGGCCAGAGTCATCACTGTGTCAGTATCTGGACTTCAAGCTGCCATGACAAGCTTCTCTAATCCATGGTGTTTTTTTTATCTCAAAGCTTCATCTGGAACCTCAAAGACTGTTTATTTTGTTTCAAATGACAAGCTGACATATATATCTGTGTAGATAGTGTGTTTATGTGTGAGCGTGTCTCCCAGGGCTGTTAAAAAGCCAGTGTTATGATCTGTCACCAAGTGGGTTCAAGGCAGGGCAGCACATGGAGCCTGATTAGTGAGTCGTGTTGCTCTTCCGCGTAGGCGGCGTGGCCCTCGTGAAGTGTCGTGACCTGCACTGGGCCATGATGGCTCACCGCGAGCAACGGGACACCAGCCTGGCGTCGCTGCGCATGCTGATTGTGGCGGACGGCGCCAACCCCTGTGAGTCATGCCCTCCGCATCATCCTTCAGAGTCACTGCCCATCCGTGAAACACGTGCCCGCCTCTGTGTCCCACAGGGTCTGTGTCGTCGTGCGACGCCTTTCTCAACGTCTTCCAGATCCACGGCCTGAAGCCTGAGGTCATCTGCCCCTGTGCCAGCTCACCGGAGGCCATGACGGTGGCCATTCGCAGGTGGGCCATCTTGCCCTGGAGCTTGCCTATTTGTACTGTCCCGTGTTTCTCTTCCTTTTTTGCCCCATCCTCTGTTTTTCTCGCTCCTCCTTTGGGTCCTATTTTTGCTTTGCTCCACACCTTTTCTCTCTTGGGCGCCCCCCCCCTCCCCCCCCCCCCCCCTCTCCCCCCCGCCCCTCCTCTTCCCCCCCCCCCCTTCCCCCCTTCTTCCTTTTTTTCCCCCTCCCCCTTTTTTTTTCCCCCTCCTTCGGGTCCCTTTTTTTCTTTGCTCCCCCCCTTTTCTCTCTTCCCCCCCCCCCCCCCCCCCAGCTTGTCCTCCTTTCCAGTCTTCCTTGAATTTTAAGGACCATAGGGCCACAGGTCTGAGATCAGCTCCATTTAATTACTTGCCCCAAATGTCACACTTGCGCCCCCCTCAGACAAAAAGTTAGCCTGCAGCCCCTTCAAAAAAACTTTCTCGTTTTTTTTTTTTAACAATTCTTGCTATTTTCACTAAAATATACACGTTTTCCATTACACATCTCCCTATTTTTACTGCAGTCAAGTCGACGTACAGCAATAGAACTTAGCCTTTGTTTTCGCTGCAGTGCTTTTGTGAAGGCTAATTTCTACACACACAGAAATGCTTGCATTAGCGAGCGAGTGAGCGAGCAGCTGTTGTAGCTTATCCAACACACGGTAACATTCATATGATGTAAATCAAAAAAGCTGTGAATGTGCTTTACCTCTGCAAATGCTTTTCAGTTATGGCTTCTCATGACAATGACTTCTTTTTTGAATATGTTAAGTGAACATTGTAAATCACACACAAAACGTATATAACAGAATAATCTAAACTTAAATAAACTACAAATAATAAAAAGAAATACAACTTGGAGGTTTCTAAAATAAACTTGAGTGCCATCTTGTCTCCCTGTGAAGCAAATTCTCACAAATATTATTTTAATGTCACAACATTTGGCCAAACCGTACAAAAACAAAATATGTTAGAATGGAAATAACAAATCCATGATCTTAAATAATATACTTTAAAAACTAAAGTATGTGTAAACCATAACTTGTCTTTAAAATGTATAAATAAGTCACGCTGGAATGTCTATCTCCACTCTTGCTCTGATCATCGCTACATGCTAGGATTGTTTCGGTCTGCATCTACAAATGCGCCCATTGGATCACAGTGCATCTTGGGTAATGGTTCCAACGGAGTTCGCTATTAATGCGGATTTCACTGAAGATCGCATTGAAGGCTCATAGGGGGTGCTTGTGAGCACACTTTTGAGAGCCATAATGAGAAATGACACACCCTACAGTCCTGCGCAGTTCACGGGTATGCGCAAATGAAGACCATGAGTGCGCAAATGTGCCATTTGGAACAGGGCCTTTGTACTCTGTTGATGTCTGTTGTCACACGTCGGCAATGACTTGTGTGGAAGAAAGAGGGCGCTCTGCAAGCTGACCCCTCTGTGTGCAGGCCAGGGATCCCTGGGGCGCCGCTTCCTGCTCGGGCCATCCTGTCCATGGGAGGGATGAGTCACGGGGTTATCAGAGTAAACACCGAGGACAAGAACTCTGCCTTGACCGTACAGGATGTGGGCCACGTCATGCCTGGAGGTAAGGGGGTGGGGCCATGCACCATTTTTCTGTCTCTTCTATGGTGGGTGTGACTAACCCAGTACTGTGCCTCCATACCCCTCCAGCCCTCATGTGTATTGTGAAGCCTGACGGACCACCACAGCTCTGCAAGACCGACGAGATTGGCGAAATCGTGGTGCACTCCCGAGCTGGGGGCACCATGTATTATGGCCTGCCGGGTGTCACTAAGAACTCCTTTGAGGTATGGCTCTGTACCATTTCAGGACCTCTGCTTCCCGCTCTTTCGAGACAGAAGAGATGGCCCCTAAAATATTCCCCACGATGTCGAACTCTGCATCTGTGTCCCTGGTCCTCTTTAATGCCACTTTCTATCATCCTGTCTGCCCCCATTCTTTAATGCCACTTTCCATCATCCTCTCTGCCCCTGTTCTTGAGTTCTAAGCCTGGATTGATGTGGTACTTTCCCCGAGGGCATGACCTGGAATCTGTGTGTCCTTTTGCAGGTAATCCCTGTGAACTCCAGCGGTGCACCTATAGGAGAGATTCCCTTCATACGTACGGGCCTCCTTGGCTTTGTGGGACCGGTAAGCAAGAGGTGGTGGTGGTGGTGGTGGTGGTGGTGGGGGGGCACGGGGCACGGGGGCGCGCATGGTGCTGTTCCTGGACTTTGGTCATGAATGAGGCCTGGGATCCATTCACAGGGCAGCCTGGTTTTTGTGGTTGGGAAGAACGAGGGCCTGCTGATGGTGAGCGGCCGGAGGCACAACGCTGACGACCTCGTGGCAACGGCGCTAGCAGTGGAGCCGGTGAAGACCGTGTACCGCGGGAGGTAGGTTAGCTACAGGACTCGAGGAAATGAGCGACGGACGCGGTCTAGGCACCCGTTGCTGTTTCACGCGACGCGTTTCATTTTCCATTTTACCATCAGCGTGTCCCTGTACTGCTAACAGCTTGACACGGCTCTCAGTTTATTCTCACTCTGGCAGGAAGCTCAAACAAAATGTGCAGGATTGTTAATCTTTAACCGAGAGAAGCTCTGGTCACATGGGAACGAAGCAACAACTGAGTGTGCTGTCGTTGTCCTGATGAGGCGATGACACACTCTGAGACTTTTTTTTAAGGCCATTTCGCACCTTCCCAGTTTGCCTGGCAGATGTCCAGCCATTTCCTCGGTTCCTTAAAGTGTAGTGTGCGTGTTGTATGATGAACAACACTGCCATCTAGTGTCCATTGATGAACCCTGCTTGCCCATGTATCCTCACCAGGATCGCTGTCTTTTCCGTGAATGTGTTCTACGACGAACGGATCGTGATCGTGGCCGAGCAGAGACCCGAGGCCAGTGAGGAGGACAGTTTCCAGTGGATGAGTAGGGTCCTGCAGGTGAGCAGGCCGCTTCTGGACCACATGGATTCCTTCAAAACCCTTCACATGTGAAGTTCTGTCCTGAAGGATCACCCACCATCTCTGCAGGCAGTTGACAGCATTCATCAGGTGGGCCTCTACTGCCTGGCCCTGGTTCCAGCCAACACTCTGCCTAAGACCCCCCTGGGCGGCATCCATGTTGCTGAGACCAAGCAGCGCTTCCTGGAGGGTAACCTGCACCCCTGCAACATCCTGATGTGTCCCCACACCTGTGTCACCAACCTGCCTAAGCCGCGTCAGAAGCAACCAGGTGGGCCTGCTAAGCATTTGTGGAAGCTCTGTGTGTCCCTGTTCTCCTCGAGTGTGCGTGCACTCCTGTTTTCTCACCCCAATTTATGCTTGTGCAGTGGGGGTTGGACCAGCCTCCATCCTGGTTGGTAACCTGGTGGCTGGGAAGAGAATTGCACAGGCTGCCGGCAGAGACCTGGGGTTGATCGAAGACCAGGACCTAGTCAGAAAGGTGAGGCAGGTGCACTCCCTGTCCGTCAGGTGGTTGGCTGGTCAGCCGATCAGCCTGTTATTCGGTGAACTAGTTGGTCAAAACCATTAGTCCTGTTATCCCATTAGTCTATGTGGCTGTTTTTCAGAGTGCCAGAGACAGTGTCTCTCTGAGCCTGTCAGTAGATCTAGTACAGCATTGTCACTGTGGAGTCACTGAAACCTTGTTATGTGGATTGCATTTCTAAAAGCCTTTCTTTTTGTCTTTGTTTGCCTGTGTCCTTTGGGCGCAGCTGTGTATGTGGCCTACCATGATGGTAAGACCTCACAACGTCGACTTGCTGTGCTGCTCTGTCAGGAGTGACATGTGCTGACATTCTAGACACCCCCCCCCCCTTTTTTTTTATGCCAGGGTTCCACATCATTAGTCTCCGTAATTCATAAGTAATTACAATTTGTGATTAATTATAATATGTAATAATTTAGACTTTTGAAATACTAACATTGTTGAACAGAGGAGGAAAATTTTCGTAATTTTGTCGGAGCATGTCATGACAGAGCTAATGGTTAATATAAAACGGCAGTAAGTTAAATAGCCAGATGCTGTTCTGGGTGTTTAACTGTGCTGCCTGCAGGGGGCAGTACTTAGAGGCTCCATGACATGGTTTTCAATTAAACAACAGGCATGTAACCCTTCCCAGTCCAGGGTTTGATTGTGAGGAAGGCTAATGGAGAACCTTTGGGCAGAAACTGACAGGGAATGTTAAAACTACAAGATTCGAAAGCATCAGGTGATCTCCAATTGCAGTTATGCACTGGATTCATGTCAATCCAGATGAGATGAAGGCGTAATGTTGTGCAACAGATAGGCACATAAAAAACATTGGCCAGGTCACTCAGGAAGCCCCTGTTGACCTATGCTGACCGTCTAGTTTCTGTGCACCCATGTCCATCTGTGTTCCAAGAATGGCGTTATGGCTTCATGGCTCCGCCCTTTCCTGTACAGTTTGAGCAGGCGGTCCGCATTGTGTTTCCCCTGTTTCTGTTCGCTTGCACACTGAGGGGTCACCCTCACAAGGGGTTATGCAGGACAGTGGGGCACGCCCCCCCCCATGCTGTAAATTCCAGCCCCTCCTTCATGTGGGTCTAATCCATTTCCATGCTGCTGTTTTCAGCCCAGTTTCCATTTCTCTAAAGCTGCATGTGTGCATTACATCATTTGTTTTGAGTTTGGTGGGGGCCATTTTGAAATTAGTTCTTATGGTTTTTAGTGAAAACCTCCAGGTCTGCTTATAGGAGAAATTCTAAACTTAGTGTACAATGATCAAAGCTTGTTCACTCTAAACCAGACATTTAGTCACTTTGAGAAACATTTCCATGTACCTTTTTTCCTCATGGGATAGTAGGAGAAACCATTTTCTCCCATAGAAGAGTGGGTGGTTTTAAGCCAGTTATTGTGTTTATTTCCAGCACAATGCATTCTACATCTGTAGGTCTGCAGCAGAGTCTGAGCTCCTTCACAATAAAGAGGGTAGAAGGGAAATGAGCAGTTTCTGTAGGTGGTTTCTGTTCTGGTTACATTTCTCCTCCATCTTCACATGCTCCCTGAAATCCAGAGTTTTCCCAAGGACTGGTTAGCATGTACTTATCTGAATAGGATTCTTTGGTGTCCATGTGGATGTATGACTGTATGTTCCCCGATGCCCCGTGGTGTCCGTGTTGATGTAGTATGGCTGTATGTTGACTGGTAGCTTGTCTCGGTCCCCCAGCACCAGTTCCTCACAGAGGCCCTGCAGTGGAGAGCTCAGACGGATGCAGACCACACCCTGTTTGTGCTCCTCAATGCGAAGGTAAATGTGAAATTGGTAGTGTAGATTCAAAAGACCTGCCTCTGCCTGCCTTTCTCTTTACTAACAAAACGTCGTGTTGCCAAAGCATTTTAATCTGTAAATTTTAATTGTTAAATTTGTTTTTTAAAATAATACCAGCACCACTAAACTGGAGAGCAACTTTAAAGGTAAAATCCTGCACTCACTGTTGTCTTGGTACAAACAGTGTTAAAGGTAAAGTGCTGCCCTGTTGTGTTAGTACACAGTGTTAAAGGTAAAGTGCCGCCCTGTTGTGTTAGTACACAGTGTTAAAGGTAAAGTGCCGCCCTGTTGTGTTAGTACACACGGTGTTAAAGGTAAAGTGCCGCCCTGTTGTGTTAGTACACACGGTGTTAAAGGTAAAGTGCCGCCCTGTTGCGTTAGTACACACGGTGTTAAAGGTAAAGTGCCGCCCTGTTGTGTTAGTACACACGGTGTTAAAGGTAAAGTGCCGTCCTGTTGTGTTAGTACACACGGTGTTAAAGGTAAAGTGCTGCCCTGTTGTGTTAGTACATGCTAACCCCTAATTTCTCTGTTAGGGTGCTGCTGTCTGCACTGCCACATGTGTCCAGCTGCATAAACGTGCAGAGAAGATTGCAGCGGCCCTTTCAGAGAGAGGTCTCAACACTGGGGACAACGTGGTCCTGCTGTACCCACCTGGTACATTCTCCCTCTGCTCTTCTCTGCTTTTCTCTTTCCATGCTGTGTATGTTGGGTGTGCTGGGGGGTGCCATATTATCACCAGTTTTGCCGCCCCATTTGGCTCTCGGGGGCAGGGGAATTTGACAGCAGCACCGTGTTTCATGGCAATGGGAAGGTGTGAGCCACCCTCCAGACTTCTGCCGTTGCTCAGCTTGGTTCCATGTGTTTTCCCTACAGGCATCGATCTGATCGCCTCCTTCTATGGCTGCCTCTACGCCGGTTGCGTTCCTGTAACCGTCCGGCCTCCTCACCCACAGAACCTAGCCGCCACTCTGCCCACCGTCCGCATGATAATTGACGTAAGTGTATAGGTGTGCACGGATATGTCCCCATGTGCAGCTCCACGATATAACTCACTGTCCCCTGTGCTGATCCCAGGTCAGCAAGGCTGCTTGCATCCTCACTACGCAGAACCTCATGAAGATCCTTAGATCGAAGGAGGCCGCCACCGCTGTCAACATAAAGACGTGGCCGACCATAATAGATACAGGTATGCCCCCCCTTAGAGAGTGTGAGTGTAGTCCATTTGAGTGGTCAGCTGTCTAAATACACCCCCCTTCCCCCAGACGACCTCCCACGAAAACGCCCTCCCCAGATCTACAAACCCCCCACGGCGGAGATGCTGGCCTACCTGGACTTCAGTGTGTCCACCACAGGCATGTTGACAGGGGTCAAGGTATGGCTGTCAGATTGTTCTCCCCCCGTCACAGAATGCTGCTTGTGTTGTCGTGGTTGTTTCTCTCATGCTAATCCATCTAGCTTCCTTCAGTATTAATTTCAGCCCCCCCCCCCATCCCCAGATCTCCCATGCTGCTGTCAGCGCTCTGTGCCGCTCCATCAAGCTCCAGTGTGAGCTTTACTCCTCCCGGCAGATTGCCATCTGCCTGGACCCCTACTGTGGCCTGGGTTTCGTGCTTTGGTGCCTCTGCAGGTAATCAGGCCATGCCGAGGAGTGACGTGTAAATAGGGACATGCTGTTGTACCTTTGTGAAACGATTTGATCTACATCATAGCAGTGAACTCTTAGGGCTGCTCCTCAGGACCGGTTTGTTATGAAGGCATGATGCCACTGTTATATCTTTATATGTCCTGCCATGGACTGGCACCAGCTGTGTACCATGTCCTGAATGGGATAGGCTCCAGCCCTCCCCCATGACCCCAGGTAGAGGATGGCTGGGTGCATGTAGGAATGAATGGGCGGATAACTCCCTCACCATTTTCCTGTCCTGCCATGCAGCGTGTACTCGGGGCACCAGTCCATCCTGATCCCCCCACAGGAGCTGGAGACCTCCCTGCCCCTGTGGCTCAGCACGCTCAGCCAATACCGCATCCGTGACACCTTCTGCTCCTACTCTGTCATGGAACTCTGCACCAAGGGGCTAGGCACCCAGACCGAGGCCCTCAAGGTGGGTTGGGCCGACTCCCCTCTGTGTGGCACCATGTTGACCCGAACTGACCCGCCCCGATCTCTCCATGCCTTGCTCAGGCCCGAGGGGTGAACCTGACCTGCGTGAGGAGCTGTGTAGTAGTTGCGGAAGAGCGCCCCCGTCTGGCGCTCACGCAGTCCTTCTCCAAGCTCTTCAAGGACCTGGGCCTCTCGCCCCGGGCTGTCAGCACAGCCTTCAGTTCCCGTGTCAATCTGGCCATATGTCTGCAGGTGAGTGCCTGGGGCCTGGGCCCTGGTGCTTGGGCCATGCTTGGTGTTTCTGCTATAACTGGTCTTCCACGTTTTTCCTCCAGGGTACCACCGGACCTGACCCCTCTACTGTCTATGTGGATATGAAATCCCTTCGGCATGACAGGTGGGGAATGTGGGGCAGGGGACGGGACGTGAGGGTGTGGGGCATGTGAAAGGAACTGACAGCGGCACGTCTCTTCCAGGGTGCGGCTGGTGGAACGGGGAGCCCCTCAAAGCCTCCCACTCATGGAATCTGGCACCGTAAGTGACCCGGGCCAAGGGTTTTGCAAGTAACCTAGGTACAGGTGGTCATGCTCTGTTCTATTTACACATTGAGCCTCACCAGTGTCCTCTAGCTGGTAATTCATCGGGACACATTCATAAGAGCACTCAACTTGCTACGTGTCCCGCTGGCTGACTCTTGTTGTCATGGTGTCGGCGCAGCGCTCATTACAGTGTGGCTCCCTTCAAACGTGCAGATCCTCCCCGGAGTGCGTGTGGTTATTGTGAATCCGGAGACGCTGGGCCCCCTGGGAGACTCCCACCTTGGAGAGGTCAGTATCAGTGACATCCACGGGCCATTACTCGATTTATCTCCGACTCCTGTCCCCCTTCCTTTCCTTCCAGTGCTTGAACACTCCTCTGCAGTGCTGACTGACCTGTCCCCTGTCTCAGATCTGGGTGAACAGCCCCCACAGTGCCAGTGGCTACTACACCATCTACGGTGAGGAGAACCTGCAGGCAGACCACTTCAACCTGAGACTGAGCTTCGGTGACCCCCAGACCTTGTGGGCCCGCACTGGCTACCTGGGCTTTGTCAGAAGAACAGAGCTGTTGGATGCCAGTGGAGGTCAGTGAGTTTCAGGTGTGAGGTGGAAGATACCTATAGGTGGCGTAGCAGTTAAAGTAGCTGAGCTTTGAATAGGGACTCTCAAACACAAAACATTCAGGGGCACCATAAGTGCTAACGAGCTGAACCAGTGACAGTTTGAACAAAGTACTGCATGTCTTCGCAAATGGAACGTGTGATTGAATGAAATACGCTTTTTGTGAACTGGTAACGTGTTTGTTGCTTTTGTTTGAGGCAATCATAAGAGCTTGTCAGAAAATAGTGTGCAGCATTTGAGTGACAGAACAAAGTAATCAATTGAATGAAAGGATGGTCCAGTTTTGGCTATTTCCTTAGAACGCCATGATGCTTTGTTCGTGGTGGGCTCACTGGACGAAACCCTGGAGCTGAGGGGGCTACGCTACCATCCTGTGGACATCGAAACTTCTGTGTCCCGTGCTCACCGCAGCATTGGAGAGAGGTGATGCCTGCCGATGGCCCAACAATTCTACCCCCCCCCCATCAGAATATAAGCACGCTGAAGGTGACCATCTCCCTTTTCCACAGCGCCGTCTTCACATGGACCAACCTCCTGGTTGTGGTGTCGGAACTTTGTGGCTCTGAGCAAGACGCCCTGGACCTGGTGCCATTGGTCACCAACGTGGTTCTGGAGGAGCACCATCTGGTGGTGGGGGTGGTGGTCATCGTGGACCCTGGCGTCATCCCCATAAACTCCCGGGGGGAGAAGCAGCGCATGCACCTGAGGGACTCATTTCTGGCCGACCAGCTGGACCCCATCTATGTGGCCTACAACATGTGAAGGCCAGCCGTGCGAAAGCAGCCAAGTGGAGGAGTATCCGGCGACCTCCCCTCATCATTCCACACGCAGCGTGGCTTTCCTGGTGTTAGCATGCGTGTCTGTGTGCATATCTGTCTGTGGAGTCGAAGAGCGTGCCGTCAAAATCACACACCACACAACTGCTTATTCGACAAACTCTACAGCGTCGCCGGCGCTGGGACCCTGGAGAAGCTCCGCCCACATCCGCCCCCCCAATCAGGTCACGTCTAGGCTTCCCTGACTCTGATGTGGTGAAACAGTCACGCTTCAGGTCCACGTTGGTGGAGGATACGGATGAGCACAGAAGTGAGGGGGCAGGCTGTGTTTGTTTCCTACAGCAGTCACGGTGCTGCATGAGCTGATAGTCGTGTTTTCTTCTCACTCGGCCCAGTTGGACATGCCCAGAGACTTTCAAGCGGTGCACATGGATTTTTAATTTGCTTTTGCCTTTTTCCACCCCGCTTCAGCCTGTCTCATTTCTGTCTCGTCATGACATAGGCACAGACCCATCTTCCTCAAACTTTCTCTCGTCTGTACCCTCACCCGCCCCCCTTCCCAGTCAGTGCTGCCTATAATGCTTCCTTTTAAGGCCACCACTTGGGCTGTTACTGCATTTCTGACAACTTTCAGAGCTGCTGTAAATCAGATTTTGTGTTTGTGCTCATCTAGGCACACGCGTGTACATCGTGAATACTTCTAATCGTTCAAACTCAGAAAAGGTGGCAAATCGAGGACTTCTTGATGTGTAGACTCTAGAAAAACATGGAGTCACATCATTGTCTTTAAGGTCCTGAATGAGGACATCAGTCATTCAGGTGACATACTACACAGACTCAGGCGGACTTGCAAACTGTCTTTGTATGTAAGCGTGCGTTAATAGAACAGTGTCACCTGTGAATTGTCTGACACGAATGGATGGAGACGTCGACCCACACAGTGTGCGAGCAAGTAAGGCATCAAACAAAACAGAAGCAACCTCAAGGTCATCTGGAGATGAGGAAAGCTCCTCGCCTTACCAAACGTGTGGATATATTTTGTGTTGTGCTTTTTCGCTTGTGTTTTTGTTGAGCTTTATTTATTTTTATTATATATATATATATATGTATGTTGTTTTTTTTTTTGTTTTTTTTTGTTTTTTTTATTCTGCCCTGAAAGATTCAGGAGTTAAGGAGGTGGAGTGTAATATGGTATATTTATAATGTGGGTGTTTTTTTTTTTTTTTTTTTGTCAGACGCTGCGATTGTTTTTAACTTGCCGTTTGTTTTACTGTTGCGTGGACCTTACTTGACTGACCTTATACTTGACCGTAATTCTTTTGATGACTGACCTATTGGTGAATAACCTGTTTAGGAAAGGGAAGGAATGATGGATGATTTCCAGGAGTGAAAACACTGTAGTAACCAAAAAACAGGCATTTGGTGATACCCCAAAGGGGTGCAGCTACAGAGTAGGTTCTGTGATCAATTTATGCACTTTATTCACACTTTGGACATTTTATTATCTTTGGAGAATCCCTAATGGACCAAGTTGGAAATACATTTAAAAATCGATCCTTTTGTTCATATCTGGACTAGGTGGAGAGCAACACCCCTCTGATCGTGTTCCTACAACCTACCAGAGGGCTTTTCTGAAGCCGCTGTAGGCCCCTAGAAAGGCCTTTCAGCTGGGCTTCAAATGGTCAGGATGTCACGTCGTTGACGGTGTCTTAACCGCCATTTGTGGTTTAAAGCAACATTAGGTAATTAAGGAACATCGCAAAATTCAATGCACCAGACAGGATTCAGAGACTGACACCACTACCGTAACTTTCAGGTAAAAAATACTAATACTTTTGTTAACTAATATCAATCATAATTATGTTTAACCATGGTAATAATGAAAAATGCCACTTTGATCTTGCCGTACACATAAAAATTGAGATGATCAATTATTTTGTGCTATTGTGCTACAATTTTCAGCCACTTTATTACACAAAACACCCATTTTGAACTCACTTTGGTGCAATACCAGTTGGTTTTGTACTGGAGGTCTGTCCAACAAACCAGTCTTAACATGTTTATGTTATTTATAAAATAAAAAAAAGCTTCTTCATAAATTCTGTACATTAAAGGTAACTGACACAGTACGTTGCATGGATGCTAATGCATAATATAGCGTCAGTTTTCCCAACGCAAAGACAGAGGTACACTTGGATTGATTTTTTTTTTTTTTTTTTTAAACCACTTAAAAAGTTACACCCAACCATACTTGACCGGGCTCAAAGAAACATTTCGGTATGAATATAAAATCGGGACCACTTCAAATTTAGGTTGCTGGTGCCTTCATGTATGGAATAAAAACGTGAATTTAAGGAATCATAGAACACACATGTATCTTTCCCTGTAGTTTTACTTTCATGTCTCTTACACATTTCTGCATTCCCAAGAACGTTTAATTATGTAGTCGGGTCTGGTCTTTCACTCAACTCTGTTGGACTTGCAAGAAACGTCTTCATTTGTTTACTTCTAAGTGCTAATGGGAGGTGCTTTCAGTCGTCTCTGACTCTCCTTCTTCCAAGCACAAGCACTCAATATTCTAAAGAAGTGGGATCTGCCAGCTTGTCATTGGTTAGATATGCTGCTCCTTCCAAGTACGTGTCATGTATCTACTTCAGGGAGCAAACTGTATTGTGTCATTAATCGTCAAAGATTTGGTTTGGACAGCAAGTCCATGAGGGGGAGGTGTTTGCAGTAAACAGGAAGAATGTTGAGTTCTTGGGTGATGGTAATGGATGAGTACTGCTTGGACACAAGGACACCATTTGGGATTATTCTTGGAAGGGGATATTTGGGCTCAGGTCAAACCCGGTGCAAAAACAGGGGTTTCCTCTGTCAGGAGTCAGTAATTTGCCAAACTGTGCCATTCTTTGGCTAGATTATGTAAACATTTTTTGCTTAGTCTCACCTTCAATGCCTATATCTAAAGCCAACACAAACTGGTCTGCTAATCACACATACAGCCTAATTTTTTTATTCTGAATGTGGAAGCCCTATATTCAACCAGAAAAGAGCCAAAGTACTTTGGTTATTTTTATTATGTAATATTTTTTGATTCATTCAAAATCGTGTGATGTAATGTGTTGCATTATGCTGTGCTATAACCTTTCCAACCAACAGTGGGTGCTCTGCTTAAACAGCTGTTTTCTTCAACCACAGGCTATAATTAACCATTTTATTTATTGCAGCATTTAAAGTTGTCCCTTTTCCATATTTCAAACAGGCAGAAAATTTAAAATGCTGTTGATATTTCTGACATTCATTAAAACTCAGTAATGGTTCTTCTGGGATCAAGGGGAAATTGTAGACATTGTAGAGATTATATAGGTGCTTGTTTTTCTTTCCTTATTTAAAAAAAAAGTTGTATGCGTATACATTTGTCATGTAAAATTGTCTATTGAATAATTAAGTATATTTAGAGAGATGTTTAAGATTGTGGGATGTCTTTATCTTTAGTAGTGTAGGGTTGTTTTAACATTACTGTTTCATCTATGAGTAGAAATTCAAGTTCACAGGTTTGTTTTACCATAATGTACAGACTCACAAACATCGGCTGCACGACTCCTATATTTCTGGGTGCTTCTCGCCTGGTCACTCTGCTTCAGACTGGACTCGGGCCTGATCTTCTGTATCTTTCAGCTTCACCTGACCATCATTCTGCCTTGGTGTTGAGGGACGTGCTCCACATCTTCCCGGACGGTTTAACTCAGCACACACTGTGTGTGTTGTAGTCACATGTTTTATTGGAGTGTTAGACTTGAGCCAGGCTGTCAGGGAAGGAGTCGGGGCATACCTCAGTTCCCAAGCAAAGCACAAATCTGACGCAATCAGAGCACAAATGGAAGTGGAATTAGACCTGTCCGTAGGATGGGAGCAATATCTGATATGAGCTTCGTTCTTATCTGAATTTCTAATTGTACGTCTGATGTGTTAAAAACTAAATCACCAAGTCATTCCATGTACAAAAAACACTATGTACAGTACACTGTGTGCAGTGCAGTTCATCCAGAAACACCTACAGGAACTGCTGCTGCTCATGTCTCAGTGCAGCTTTTTACACTATGCAACCAATAACTGCAGTCGATTCCTGACATCTTACACTAGTAAGCATGTTCATGTAGCGAAAATGGTTTTGTGATTTAAAAACACAAGTGCATAACTTTTTGACCAGGAGAGCAGTATCATACATCTCTGTAATATCCCTTGTAAACGTGAAGGGTTGATGTCATTCACATGCTCTGAACATTTTCTTTGATCTGGGATAGCTTGTACTGGTTCTGGTGATGATGATGACAGTGTGGATTTTAAGACTACTGCAGCGATAGGAAAGGGGTGCACGTGTAAACTTTAAGGCTTTGGAGCATTTTAGCTCTTGTTGAGAATTTTAGAGAATTGTCTCTCCATTCCTCTCCCCACTGCATCACCTTTTCATTTTGTACATTGGTGATAACTGTTTTCTATTTAAATGGCAAAAATAAAAAATAAAAAGCTTTTATTTTGCTGCAGTGCTGTGTGCTTTTTGACATGGCAGGGTGCATTTATCCACCTTCTGAAATATTCTAAACCTTATTTTAGAATTTATATATTTTAATTACAAAAAGTACTTGAAAGTAATAAACCTGAATATACTTATAGGGTATCTTTTGTGAATACTCTTCCAAGAGTCTGTTTGGCTCTTTAGGTTTCCCCAAGATATACTCATGTTTGTGATCAGAGTACTTTTAACTTTTCCAAGCATTACATTTTTCCATTTTACAGGGTTTGACACAGTAACTCATACAGTAGTGTGTATATGAATTGAGTTTGTCACCAGGTAGCTTGGTTGCCAAAGATCCAGATGGCATCCATTACAATCACAGACGTGTGTGAATTAGGATAAATAGAACGCAATAACACTTTGTGCACCTTTAATTCTAAATGAAATTAACAAAAGATCTGTCACAAAGGAGTGCACTGACTGCTATGAAAAGTCAGATTCACCTCAGACAACCCCAGTTTACATTCTCATCTGCAGCCTCATTATTAAAACTGGTAGACATGGTGCTTGAAATGATGCAGACAAGGTGGGTTTTTGTACCTTCCCAGTTAGAGGAGTCAGCCGCTGCATCCATCCTACAGCTGTAATCTCCCAAGGAACCTTCCTACCAGCTTGGCCCCAGAACTCACCGCATCATTTCAGAACACATCCATTGAACGAGTTCAGAAGGCGCAAAACATTGTCGAGGTTAGTGGATGATCATTTATTTGGATGAGTCAACATAATTTTTGGCTATCTTGGTTAGACTGCCAACTGCCTTCCATTTTGGGCAGGAGAAATGGACCTAAAGGAGTCCAGGAGGGATTCAAAAACAGCAACACTACTTTCCAGTCTGTATATATTATTTAAATCATTTCTGAAACAAAGAAATTAGTGGACAAATGATCAGTCTCTCTACCATTTAAAAAGGCCACTTGGCACCTAGAGCCGTTTAAATACATATGTTGTGTATAATGATTTTAATGCTACCGTAATAACATCACTTTGTAGTATTGTGCAAATTCCATAATCTCATTTAATTATTCCATAGTTTTATGGGTAATATTTTCTAGCTACAAAACTACAATACTCGTACCATAACCTATTTGTAATATTTTGGTTTTTAGTAGACATATACAATCACCAGGCACTTCACAAGGTACACCTGTTCAACTGCTTGCTAAAGCAAATATCTAATCAGCGAATCACGTGGCAAAAACTCAATGCATTTAGGTTTGTAGACATAGTCAAGAGAATCTTCTGAAGTTCAAACCAAGCATCAGAATGATGAAGAAAGGTGATTTAAGTCACTTTGAACGTGGCATGATTGTTGGTGCAAGATGGGCTGGTTTGAGTATTTCAGAAACTGCTGATCTGCTGGAATTTTCATGCACAAACATCTCTAGGGTTTACAGAGAATGGTCCAAAAAAACATCTAGTGCATGGTGATTCCCTGGACAAAAATACGTTGTTGATGGCAGAGGTCAGAGAATATTAGCCAGACTGGTTCAAGCTGATAGAAAGGCAACAGTAACTCAACCACTCAGTACAACCAAGGAATGCAGAAGAGCATCTCTGAATGCACAATACATCCAACCTTGAAGTAGATGGGCTACAGCAACAGAATGCCACACCAGGCACCGCACCTGTCAGAATAGGAATGAGGCTACAGTGGGCATGGGCTCACCAAAATTGGACAATGGAAGAACGGAGAAACATTACCTGATTTGATGAGTCTCTATTTCTGCTGTGACAGTCAGATGGTAGGGTCATTTGTTCTAAACAATATGAAAGCATGCATCCATCCTGCCTTGTATCAGCAATTCAGGCTGATGGTGGTTTTGTAGTGATATAGGGGATATTTTCTTGGCACACTTTGGGCCCCTTAGTACCAAGTGAACATCGTTTAAACATCACAGCCTCCCTGAGTACTGTTACTGACCATGACCATCCCTTTATGACCACAGAGTACCCATCTTCTAATGGCTATTTTCAGCAGGATAAGGTACCATGTTACAAAGCTCATATAATCTCAGAACTGAACAGAACTTTTAATATTAAAATGTATACCCCTTTGCTTGTATAACTTAGCTTCAAGATATTAATGTAAATATTTTTAGAGCACCCTGGTCATCCTAATTATATTTAAAAATTTGCCATATTGCAAGATGTAGCTACCAGTTCCAAACATGCAGCACATACAAGACACCATGCCGAAGTAAACCACACAAATCAACGCCCTGTAATCCATGCTCTAATGATAAAGGTAACATAAGGGAGATGCTCCCGAATAAGAACCTCCATTCTAGCCCTTCGGCGGGTTTTAGGCGGGCTACTAACTCAGAAAAACATGAAGCGCGGGCGTCCCCGCCCGTGCGCGGTCCGGTCAACATTCCACCAATCACAAAGCGCGTAGCGAGAAACACGTCACGCGTCGTCGGAGGGGCGGCGCGCAGCATAGCCGCTTTCCCTTTGAAGGGGGGGAAAAAAAGCTTTTTTTATTTTTTTAATAGCTAGCCGATAAAAAAAAACAACGTTTAACACATACACACCAAAACAAACACAACAAACGGCGTTCTATCGGATAAACTGCAGTCCTCGTCGTAGCAGGGAAAAAGGCAGCGCTCAGAGCCTGTCAGTCCGGTGGAGAAGGTAACCGTCCCTGCCGCCGCGCGTCCCGCTCGCGCCAGCTGTGACCCGTAATGGCGGCTGCCTCCCGGCTCTTTGTCGCTGTCGAAGGGGAAGGTGTGTTAATGGCTCCCCGCATCGCTGACGTGTGTTGACGCGGGCACTTGCGTGCCAGTGACTTGCTTTTGCGCCGCGCGGAGCGAATTCGCTCGCCTAGGCGGGTTACAGTGGCTGGCTGCGCCGTCGAAGAGCACCTGAATAGCGAGGTGCCAGTTCGGCGTCCGGAACCGCTCCGGAGTGGAGCGAATACCGCGCATAACTTTTAAGGCGTCCGCCAGCTAGTCATTCACACTTTACACCGTCGCCCTGCTGCTTTTTGGACTCGCAGCGCCCATTTTATGATAGTTATTAGTTTAGAGTCCAAGTATTCTTTAATATATGACAGTAACGAAGACGTTAACTCGAATCGTGTTAGTTAAGTAGAGTCGTATTGGTGGTTATTTTAGTTTGTCATCTTTGGCTTCCCGAATATATTCTGTGGCAGGCCTCTTTTTACCTGTAAAGATGTTTGTGCCGTTTTCGGGATGTCCCATTTACTGCTGTTGCTGACATTAAAGTTCAGACTAACGATGCCTTAAAATCACTTTTTGTGCGATTTATGCTTGCACATTAGGGTTTAAAACGCCAAGTCCCATTGCATTTTTTTTCTAATACCTGTTAGTATTACTATTTTTTTGTCTGCAGCACACGTGTTGTTCACAACAGTGAGCCTTTCGATAGGGCATAGTTTGACTGTGCAGTACACATGCCATGCCTTTTTTTTTTAAAAAAAATAATCGTTACTTCAGGGTGATTTTACGACATCCTGACGCATGCTTTAACTACATCGACGGGGCCTCTTCATTTACTCTGACTCAGAGTCACACGCATCTTCAGGCGTATTTAACATGCACTGAAACGCGCATCACTGATACATAATAAAAGTTTTCTACCTTTACACTTTCTACACACACTCAAAAGGTTATGGAATTTCTAGTTTTAAAAACGTCATTAATTGTGTGTAATGTATTTTACACACTTTAAATTCAATCAGTATTCCTGAATTTTTATTTAGCTAGATATGCATCACCTTTGTATTGTTGTACGCGCTGTTCTGATGACGGATGTATTTATCTTGGATTATATTTATGTAAGAACACTCTAGAATTGTTACCAGAACTACACTGAATGCAATTAAGTGGAATTTTGAATGCTAAATTTCAAATGGACCATCAACATTGATAAATTAATTTTCTAAATTATTTCTGCTTTCATCACTATCCTTGCTTTGTTTTTATTTTGCACAACAATATGGGGGCCTAGCTGATGGAGTCATCTTAACCATGTCTTGTTCTTTGACGGTGCCATTAGTTCCCTGAAAAGATCAAGAAGGCTATAATGTGTTTTCAGAAAGGTGTGCGGTAATTAGTCACAGCATTGTCCACTGTGGGATGGATGTGCTGTGGAGGTTCTCTTGGAGATTGCTAAAAAAAAAAGTCTAGTGTGTTGCACAGTTGGAGGCCGTGTTGACGCAGTAGTCATGCAGGCAGGCAGGCAGCGGGTGTCTGATGCTATCTGCAGATCTAGATTGTTAGGCATGCTTGTTTCAGCCAGCTAATTGGCTAATAAGGACTAAAGTCTTTAAGAAGTCCGCTATGTAAGTTTGGTATCAGGCACAGGTAGTAGTTGCGCATTGATTGTACTCAGATTTTTTTTCCACAGTGGAAACACTTAAATGAAAGGGCTTTGTGGTTTATTCAGCATATCAGTTTAATCCATTTCCTTTGATGTGCAGGTTTAATAAGATAAATTGTTGATTAAAAGCTAAAGGTACACGTCAGTAGTTTATTTGTTAACGTCGAAATAATATTTAAACTTTAGCTGCTTTTTTTAAATTCCAACAATGTTTTTTAAAACCACTTGTGAAGTCTTTTTTTGAATCAAGGGCTCTGTATTTTTGACTCATTACTGTCATGGATGTTATGATTATAAATGTGTGGATATTCACATTTTGACAGAACAGGGTCATAACGGTGTTTAAAAGTGTAATAGGCCTGCAGGTCACTTTGGGCTAAAAAATCAAGTAGCTTATACCAGAACCTATACGCACATGTAAGGACCCAGAGACTCTGCTTCCTGCAATTCTTTTTCGCTCTTTTTGACTCCTGTGTTTAGCACAGTGGTTTCCTCTGGGTTTCCAACCTACTCTTGGAAAAGAGCTGAAGGGGAATTTCCTGTTGTAATCTTAGTACAGTTTTGCTGAACAATTTCATACATGAGCATGAAATGACCAGGAAACTGTTAAAATGAGGGACTTTATTAAGGCTGGTCACAGAGTGGAGTAACGTGGCGGTGATGATGATGATAGGGATACTTTGGCTGTATTCAAAAGTGCTCCCTACTTCCAAATTACTGCACATTTTTTTATTAAGTTGTCCCATTTCTCAACGGAAAATCTGACTCACTATACAGTGCGCTGTAAAATGCCCACACTGCACTGTGGGTTATATTATACAGATGATGTGTGTTGGCAATTGACTGTTTGTAATACAAAGATGATGGTGGAATGCAAGAACTTTATGTTGTAAACCTTTTTTATTGAAGTAATTAATAATGCTTTTAAATTGCAGGATAAAACATCCATGTTCACTTCATGTCTTTATTCCATTGATGGTGCCTCCATTTTACCGTTTGTAAATGTCAAGTTGCTAGGATACCAGCTTAGATCATCTTGGAATGTAGTGTCTGAACAAGTTGTCTTTTTCACTGATTCATTCCCTATATAGTGTACTACATAGGTTTCCTTTTTGGGAATAGTGAGTCAGTCGACAAGTAAACAATTTTGAATGTAGCCTTTGAAACTTTTTTTGGTCTAGACTGTATGCCATAGGACACTGAAATGTAGAAATACACTTACCCAGTGATGGGATTTTGTGTCTCACAGTGATGATGGAGGGGGTGCAGCAGAGCAGCACCAATGGCAACGAGTCCCAGACCGTCACCATTCCCACCACCATCAGTGCCTCCCAGATCTCCCATATTGCACAGCAGGTATGGGTCTGAACCAGATGGGCCCATCTCCCTCTTTATTTTTTTTTTTCCCCTGAGTGTAGCACCATCTTGTGGCTAGGCCTGCAGAATACATTATCATTGTTTGCAAAAGGCATACACTGTATATCTGTAGGGCTAGTTTTGGATGTGGCATTTCATTAAAATACTAAATGCTAGAGGTAATTCTGCATTCTTCCATTATTTCAGTGTCATATCTAAGGTAAGTTGCTATGCAGTTCCTTCTGGAGCATTGTTTATTACTTTGAATATTAGACTTGTTCCCCAAGCCATTAAAGTGTACATATTAAGTTTTATAAATCACCACTTGTCCTCTAATTTGAGATGCACGTTGGTCCACTTTTCATTGGTCATATCAGTCTGCCAAAAAAATGGCTTCTCCGGGCTCGAAGGTCATTAGTTTTCTGTGTGGTTGGCTTTGACAAAGCTGTACCAGCTCATGAACTATTCATTGCCTAGGACAAAGCAGCCTTTGTATGTAAAATCATCCTCCACATGTAACATACCATTACCAGGGTCTTTCCAAAATGGTACTGCAGCTGGGGTCATTTTGAATAGGGATTAATTAAGATACCTTTTATAGTTAAGTCTGGAATTATTTAGATATTAAAAATGCTTGCTTCCAAACAGGTGTGGTTCCTAAGTTAATTTAGGAATTGGCATACTGTTATGCTTTGATTTTTATTTTGTGCCAGGTAAAACAGACTCAGTGATAAACAAAATGTAAGATGTCCCCAGTTTAAATAAGTGCCGTCCTAGGTGAAAGGGATATGGTGTGGTCAGGCTGAAGTGCATAGACACTGCATTACACCTAAAAATGCACCTTGGCAAGCAACTTAGAGTGCAGGCCTTAGTTTACTGAGCAATGGAAAAGATTGACTTAGTGAGAGGAGCTGTCCTTTACCCTTCTCTCAACAGCCTGATGAGCATGTGTGCCAAACTTCAGAGGAAGCCTGGAGGCTCAGGCACTTTTTAGTCACCATGTGGGTTTCTGGTAACTGGGTTTTTCTTTTCTTATCATGGATTAGCAACAGTCTGGCAGTTAGAGGACGAGATAATGTCACTACATTCAAAACCCTTTTGAGTGGTCAATGTTCTCATGAAGCATTCCTATTTTGGAGTTTTCCAGGTTGACAGAGCCTCCATCCATAGGACACTAGTGGTCACCCTGGTGTTTTAACAAACATGAAATCAGTGTACAACACATACCATGTTCAGCCTAAGCAGCTGGTCCCAACTCAAATGAACCTTACCCAGGGCCGCTGACCATTGCTGGAAATTTTACACCAGCATCAACAAAACATCTAATTATGGAATTTCTCAAGGGAGGATGGTGTTTGGTTCCTCAACACACTTGCTGAATGTGTGATAGGGTGTAGTGACATGGTTTTGATGGCTCACCGTGATGTAGCACTTGTGCTGTTTATACTGTCGGTTAACTATATGGAGCAGTACAAAGAGGAATTATTGTGTGGTGCCTTTGCGTGATGAAAAGGTGAATTTTTATTTCACAGTGTATTGCTGGTTGTTTTGAACAACTGAAATGGAGAGCCAGTTGACTGGTTGCTTTGTCATATTACCGCTGTGAACACATGCGGTTTTGTCTACTTTGAGTACAGGCTGTTTTATATGTGATGGCAAGCACTATGCATTACAGCAGATGGTGAACCCTGTTTTTGCAGATGTCCCTCAGTGGTTCCCCCGTGACTGTGGTGCAGCTCCCAGGGGGTCAGTTCCAGGTTCAGGGGGTGATCCAGTCTGCCCAGTCATCTGTTATCCAGCCCCCTCAGGTACAAGCTAACCAGGTAAGGCAGGGTCCCGCACATTAAAGGCTGTCCACTTTCCCACCTTTTTGGCCCATCTCACCTAAGCTCCCTTCATAGGGCCAGTCGGACAGCGAGGACTCCCAGGAGTCCTCTGACAGTGCCGCCTCATCTCACAAGTCCCGAGAGCTCTTAGCCAGGCGCCCCTCCTACAGGTACAGCCATCACGTCAAAGGAGTTTGGCTTTTCTATTACTGTGATGCAAGATGACTCCTAAGGCATTTGTTTTTGGCCTGTGATGATGCTTTCATATGCCTATATATAGTCTAAGACAGTACGGAATCCTTTGTTTAGAGGTGGTGACGCATAGCCACCTAGCTAATAGGTAGTGTCTGGGCTATTTTGTTGTGTCTCAGCATTAAGTTGATGAATTAGTTATTGTTTTTAGAGAGTGGGATACCACTTGGCCACTGGTACGGGTAGATGTACTAGCAAATTTTACCAAATGGTTAAAACTCCTTAGCATTTCTTGGATAAACAGTTAATTTGCTTCATGTGTGGTGTACAGGCATGTAAGAAAAAGATGAAACCATATTTTTATTTATGATAAATTACAGTAATGAACAAAAATTTCTTCATTCTTGAAGGCCATATATTTGCCGAATAAAAAGTTAATGATTTTAAATACAAAAAACGAGGTGAATTCTTGTAGCAGTGACAATTTGCCCTCTCTGAGTGGCACTGTAATTTAAGAGTGACTACTGTATAGGCGAATGCTGATTTTAAATGACTATGTGAGTTGCATGTAATGGGAAGCTTACGTTTGCTGGGTTATACACACACAAAACTTTAGTATTTCATCAGCTTGTTTAATTGGGTCTACACAGAGATAGGAACAAGTTAGTCAAAGAATCTGAAATAAGTAGACTGAAGCCAAACTGTTACAATAGGTATGGCCCAGTTAAAGTAGCTGCAGGCAGGTTGACCTGGATCAAGATTTTCTTAGTAAACATTTTCACTTTCAATATCTGCAATGTTTCTTCTGAAATAGTTCCATGCTATTTTTTAAAAAAAATCTCCAATTATTTTGGTTTTCTATAGCCAGCTTATAGCTGTTTTAGAATCTCTAGAGGTTAACTTAATGCTTCCAGAATATAGGATACACATTTTAGATGAAGATGTAAAGTTGGGGCTTAATATTTTCTTGTTTTAATTTAGTTAAAACTACGTTATTTCCTAACTTGCCCATCACGTGAGGCTACTGTGCAGTCAGGAGTCCCTAATCCCCTGTAAAAGTCAGGTAATGATGTTTTGATGAGGTGCAGTGGGAATTCAGACACCATGGCTGTCATGGCATGTGGGTGCAGGGATCCTGCTAACTGGACTTTGATCTGTAGGAAGATCTTGAATGAACTCTCATCTGAGGAGGTGGCCTCTCGAAACGATGGGGAGGATGAGACCACTGCATCCACAGCCATGACCACCGTGACCGTCCCCACCCCCATCTACCAGACCAGCACGGGACAGTACAGTAAGGCTTCAGTTCACTTTATGGTGTTTTCCTGCTGTTTCAGGGACCACTCCTAGCAGTTTAGTGTCCTCTACTGTCTATTTAGTATGTTCTCACGATGATGATGTATCAAGCAAAGGGCTTTTTAGTTTTAAAAAAAGAACAGCTGCATTTGTATTACATCCAAAAATGAATTCATAAAAAAAATTGCCCACCGTGCCTTGCGCAGCCAGACAGTCAGAACTTCAGTGCGCACCACTTTTTTAGGTTGAGATCACCTGTTCTTTACAATTGGTCAAAACATCTTGTGTTGTCGGTTGTGCATGTGCTTACATGTTCACAGTTTTGCCACCAGAATGAATTAACACAAGATAGCTAGTAGAGCTCATTTGTGGATATCTACATCACATGTCACAGTGAGACTTTAAAAACATACAAATAACCAGTAAGTTGTGGTAAGAAATTCTCACATAACTTGGAGTGACAGACTTCAAATTATTGTTCGCCCCCTTGTGTTGATAGGGTGAACTGCAGAATGTTTTTTGTATATAATTATCCCGGATTATGTGTTCAGTAGTGTTTTGGCTTTTAATGTATATGGCCAGCATTAATATTTCTGTCCCTCGTACACTTGGTTTTCTGAAGCTGTGGACCATCTGAATGATGTTAGTCCAATATTGTCTAAGTTTTTTTTTTTGTTTTTAAATTCTTAGACTATGTACATTTAACACAGGGCCGATTTACAGCAGAATAATTAGTCAGCTGATTCAAAAAATGTTGCACGTACACTCCATGTGAGATGCTGCTCAGTAACGATGGCTTTTTTCCATAGTTGCAATTGCACCTAATGGCACCATCCAGCTGACCAGTCCGGGTGCAGAAGGTGTGCAGGGTCTGCAGACACTCACCATGACCAACTCAGGCTCCACACAGCCCGGCACCACCATTCTGCAGTATGCCCAGACCCCCGACGGCCAGCAGATCTTGGTGCCCAGCAACCAGGTGGTGGTGCAGAGTGAGTGAGACATCTGAGCCTCAAGCTTTTCCACACACTGGGTTGGGCCTTACAGCTTTCTGAGTGGACAGTTTGGGCCAGTCAGGGGTAGATGGTCCTTTTGGGTCTTCCTCTTCCCCTGTTAGCTGGAGGTGTTTGTACATATGACTCCTTTTAGACCTATCAGCATTGTATCAAGACCCCCAGAACACTTTGCCATTTCATCGTCAACCACTACACTGACGGTGACGCACTATGAGCTGAGACTGGTTGCACGTTTCAGGTGCTGGAGGAGAGGTGCAGACCTATCAGATCCGTACGGCGCCCACCACCAGCTCCATCCCTCAGACAGTGGTCATGACCTCCCCTGTAAGCATCTCCTCCCAAAGCACCAAGACTGACGACCCCCAGATAAAGAGAGAGATTCGACTGGCCAAGAACAGGTGAGTTTGTATTTCCCACAGCTACTGATGCCATGTGGTCCATCGGCCTGGTCAGCATGGCCCGATCGAGTGCTGCAGCTTGGTCTGTATGCAGCATGGTGGTGTTTGGGATCTGGATGAACAGCTGCTGGATGTCACCTGCAGGCTGGCTAACAGCCCAGCTCTCATAGTCATGAAGCCATTGTAATGCATGCTGAGACCTAGTAATCATAGCATACACCTTGAAGGTATGTCAGACAGGTAGGGAAATATTCAAGACACAGCAAAGGAATTAATCAATAAAAATGATGCATTATTTTGTATTTCAAGTATAATGCTGCACTATTATAGATTTAGGGTATTCAAGTAAACAGTGCACTGCTACTATTCTTTATACTGGTAAATATATACTGCCTACATAAAACTGGTTGAAATGCTTTTAGCATGCAAAGTGGCACTGAAGTCGATGGAGTTTCTTAGGCAGAGACCAGATAAAGGGTTAAGACCAACTGCCAGCATCCCTTAGAATATCTGGCCTCCGTATGTTGTGTTGTGCCCGTTGTTTGGTTTTTGATGCTCACGATGACCACTGGCCTCTGTCTCCATAAAGGGAGGCTGCACGTGAGTGTCGGAGAAAGAAAAAAGAGTACGTGAAGTGTCTGGAGAATCGTGTGGCTGTGCTAGAGAACCAGAACAAGACGCTGATTGAGGAACTCAAGACATTAAAGGACCTTTACTGCGTCAAGACAGGGTAACTGGGGCTCCAACAGCTCGCCATCTGGACAGCTGGGGCAGGGGAATGTACTTACCCAGCCGCCATCCTCCATGGGTTTGGTTTTATCTTTCTTTTAAAGAGTCTTTGTGAGCAGCAGAATGACCAGGAAAGAAATATTCAAAATTGGAGATGAATTTACCAAGTCATCATTTTCAGGTTTTTTTTTTTTTTCTTTTTTTTGGCACATGAAATCTGGAATTGTGAACTTAAAATGTTACATTTAATTTTCCTGTATGAATAAGTTAGATTTTCATATGCTTTTAATGTAGCAGTAGAAACCTGCTGTTTCATTATCCAGAAGTACAGCAGTATTGAGTGAATCATGACTATAACTCATGTGATTCATGTTTCTTTTGTGTAAGTCAGCATTGTTTCATGCCCCCCTCCATTTATTAAGGAAGACGTTACAGACTCACAGACTCCCCATTTTAAACTCTGATTTTAGGGTTAATGTGACGAGCTTGGCTGTTACGAAGACAATCAATCAGGGAACACAACTATGGTTTGCTACCTTAGTGACATTCATTTGAATCCGGCTTAAGAAATGTCACTCGTTTGGTACATGAATCTTAAGTTAAATATTTTTGCAAGCTTTGATTTGTCATAAGTACTTTAAGGTTTGTTCAGAAAAGCATTAGTGAGGTAAAGAAATTGGACAAGCTCTTAATACATCTTCAGACCAGAGTATAGAGGATTTTCCTGGACCTACTATGGAGCAGAGACTGGTGTCAGTGTGTGGTTGTCCCAGAAGAGAGAGGGCATGACTTCGACGTGACGAGCAGCTTGGACTGCTGGGTCAGTGCACGTGAGTTTGCCATTTGTGACTCTGGCCTCTGCTGTGCTCTCTAGGGTGGCTTTTTTTTTTTTTTATAACCGCATTGGAACAGGAAACGTGAAAAAATCCAGCTTTTGGATATGAATGGGCAGAGACATGGGCTCAGTTATGTTTGTTTGGTGTTGGATTAAATAGTGTTGGTCTAGGGCATGTGTTTCTGGGCAGCTTTGGCATAAGTGATGTTTTATTTTGTTCTTATGGAGAAAATGAGAGATGTTAATGTCTGCTGTAGAAGCTGGAATAAGAAAACACCCATGATGTCACGGTTAAAAAAATACTGTTATCAGTGTTTGTATTCTTTAAAGGAATAGGAATGATTACTTTGAGTGTATGACTAATATCTAGATGCTGTAAAAATGCTTTTATAAAATAAAATTGACTTATGTTTGATTTAACAATGTCTTCATAATTATATTCAATGATTTGTAAATTGATCTGCTGAAAAATTCTTTGCACTGTTAATCCATATTCCTGTGCATTATCTGTTTTTGATTCCATGTCCTTCAAACAGAACAAATCACGCGTGAATCTGTCAGAACATTTTTGGGCAGCATGACGTCTGATGATAAAAAAAGACTGTAAAACTTGAAGCTTTCATGTAGAAATCATGTTAGACCCATATTTAACACTGAACCATGTCTTCTGTTTTGGTGAAATGGCCCTTTGGAAATGTGTAGTATGTATCTGCTTGTGTCTGTGTGTCTTAGCTACACAGACTGGTGGTTATAATGGGGGGCAGGTGGGGAAGCCGGCCCAGTGGTGGTGGGTAACAGTGTTTCTGACTTAGATCACAAACCTTTCAAGATGGTCTTGTTTGTTACATTTAAGTTGAAGGATACCACTTCAGTTTAAAAGCCAAGGGAATGGACATACACCATAAATATACATGTTTGCTTCTTCTGAAGCAATTCCTCATGAAAAAGCAACAATAAAGGGTTTAGTCAGGATTTCATAAGCTTGAAAAGTTTCACCCAATGTGAATTGGTGCATAGACCATACCTTGGTGTTAATTTTTCCCACCATGAATCTGCTAAGTAATATGAAATAATCATTAAAAGAAATGGTGCCTCTGAACACAACAAAGCAAACACTTAAAATTTTCAGTTTTCCCAGTTCCATCTTGAAATTATTACACGGAAGTATTGAACTGAAAATGTCTGAATGGGTCCTTGTGAACAGTGACTTACCTATGACTTGTGTTGCTGTTCATTTTTGTGCCTTTTCTCAACTATGTTCCTGATGGCTGGGACAGTCTCTCAAGTGAAAAACCCCAGGTGGGATTTGACTGTTCATAAGTCAATTTTAGCATGGTCTATTATTAGACCGTATGTATCAAGCTGCTGTAGGGCAGTCATTATCATCGTTACTGAGGACATGGTTTAGCATTTTACGGAGACTGCAGTAGGTTTGAATACAACACTGGTTTTGTGGGCCAGAGGTTTACTGACTGTGAACACAGGGTTTCCTTATAGTGGTGGATGGCTATTTGCACTGTCTGTTGTTTTAATCTCTTAAGAACCTTTTGAGGATGAGAATTTAAATCATATTATACTGAACCTTTGTCCAGCTTTTTTTTTTTTTTTGTTCAAATTAAGTTGTGTTAGTCAACTGTAATGGCTAATCCATTTTTAATTTTGAATTAATTGCCAATTCTAGCCATCATTGCAGTAATCTACCCCAGATGCCAGTCTCTTGTAAGACTTTTCCTCTTACACATGCTGTAGGCAGTTTTGGATATCCCTTCTACCTGAATGGCATACCTTTTCTCTCCAGGCAGAAAACCACATGATCTTGAGAAGAAATAGAACTAAGCCAGGTTAAACCCCCCCTTCCTGGAGGTATGAGAAAACTGTCTTTTGAACCATGTCACATAGTAATGGGACAAATGAGACTTCAAAACCCATAGTGGGTGGGACTATCCTGAACTACTAATTACTGAAGCCTCATTTAGCACCAGAATCATTTAGCTCAGTACATTCCCACCCGCTATGGCTTTTGAAGCCTCGTTTGTCCCATCAATGTCACCTATGAAAAATATATTTAAAAGTACATTTGTTCCCATTTAGGCTTCTTAAGTTGAAGGGGAGAAAGTGATTAAATCGATCATGCCCTTTTATTTGATTATTTTTGAAGGAAAACCAACACATGCTAAATTTATTAGTCCTTTATGGGCAGTAAAGCTAAGCTGTAGGGGTGCATGTAAAGCAGACCTGAAGGTAAGGACACAACACACAAATTCACCTGAAGCCCTTTTTTTTTTTTTGTCCACCAGTTAATGTTCTAGTTTAAAATGTTCACCTGCTGCCACCACCTTGGGATGCATGAAGTTACTGAGATCAAAGTGGGTGAGGTGTTGGGGCACAGGTCTAACTTACATGCTATCACTTTGAGCTGTACAACGTTCTTTCACCCTTTTCCAAAGAAAAACTGATTTATTTTTTCCTTCCTCTAACTTCAAAACTTAGGATGGCAAACTGGTGTCCATGGTGACTATGTAAACTACTCTGACCTTGAGCAAGGATCCTGACTATATGCCAACTTGATGTTTTCACCAAGTCTATTTTCAAACCCATGTGACAGGAGTCCCATCTGCTGTGGCTGGTCTGGGCATCTTGTGAGAGTCTTCGCTCAGGATACAGAAATGGGAGCCTGGGAGTATATGAGCACATTGGATTTTTTTGTAGGACGCAGTTGAACTGAGTGATATACTAATGCGTCTCTGGGCTCTAAGATTTATGGATGCCTTTGACTATTCAGCACTAGTCTTGCACAAGAACCTGCCCCAGAATGGGTGGGGGTGAAAATTTGCAGTAAGTGTTGAACTGTTCCAGTTCAGGGAGAAGTCTTGCTGGAATAAATATTTGAAATAAAAAGTTGTGTACAAGTTTGCTTCAACAAAGTAATTTATTGCATGAATTAAATATTGAATAATCATAGACAGTGATCATGCACCTATTGATCATGGAGATAAGTAATCATAATTAAGGCAATGTAAACTTGAAGTTAGAAGACATTACAGATCTCCTCACTTCACTTCATTTGGACTGTATTTAACACACAACATCCATGATTCAAGAGAGCTCATTAAAAAAATACATCAGTGAATAGTACTTTGATTTTGCCTAAATTTCAATTACCTATACCAAAATTTTAGTGAACACTCATGCAGTTCTACATATAAACACTTGGGGGAGGAATAGCCTTTACAAACACAACTAAGGTATGTTCAAAATCTTCAGCCCAAAACTCGGTGAATCGACTTTCCCCTTTCCAGCTGCATCAAGAAACATTGACATATACCACCAACAAGATCTAAAACCTAGTAATGCGCACAGAACCACACGCACACAGAAAATTACAATGATATAACTTCATACACAGCATGTTAATACTGAACTGAACATGGAGCTATTATAACATTAATCAAATTCCATCATAAGAGATAGGAGGGATCCAGTTCTGAGGGAACCAATCTGACCGCCTCCATCCATTTTTCAAACTGCTTATCCTATGCAGGGTCATGGGGGGCCTGGAACCTATCTCAGACAGCATAGGGCATAAGTCCGACATACATATACCCTGGATGTGAAGCCAAACCATTGCAGGACACAGTCACACTCAAATACTACAGGCAATTTAGAAACGCCAATCAGCCTAAACTGTGTTTTTGGATGGCTGAAAGAAACCCAAGAAGCATGGGGAAAACATGCAAACTCTATGCACACAGAGTGGGGGCTAAATTCATACCCCCAACCCTCACACTACAATTTCCCTTTGGTAGATGTTACTTTATATAATCAAATTTAATCCCTGATGCTTTCAAGGAATTCCTGCCATCTCAGAACAGTAGTCTGTTTCTTTGTGCCTATCTCTTGTTAAACAAAAGCTTTTCATGGGCAATGGGTGCTCCGCAAGGGCAAACAATAAAGTGCAGAGACACCCACACTTGCTGCACATATTATCACGAAAATAAGGGTTTTAAATTACCGAATTTAGAAGTCTAAGACATTAAGAGCTGAGGACCTGAATGTCTCACATGATGGTCAGAATAACACAGGTCCTGTTTGCCTTAATAAAGACCTTTAAAGTTGCTGTAACTGGTAGCCAGTCCCTTCCACTGAAATTACAACTTAATCACATCCACAATTTACCACAAATTACATTTTACACTTTTAACTGCATCATTTTCCAGGAGGCTTGGTTCACTTGACAGCATAACCGACAATATGTGGTTTTACCAGGATTGACAGGGGCGCTTGAATGTGCCTTAATCTAAGCTCCGAGAACCTGGCAGCTTCCAGGTCCTTCCATATGGCTCTAGTAACTTGACAGCCATCTCCAATGTAATACCAGATAGGCTGGAGAACATGCTGGAAGAAGTAAGTCCAGGTAGATGGGTCTGATACAACGTGCTCTAAAAAAAACAAAGCGCCACCCTAAACCAAAGAAGAAGAAGTTGTATATTAGGGTTCACTTGTAAAGAAATAGTCATGTTCACTTATCCATTGAAAGAATGAAACCGAAATGCTAACAGGACCGGTCAATAACGTAGTGACGGAGCAAATGAGGCTTCAAACCCGTGGTCGGTGGGAGTATGCTGAACTAACCAATCAATGATGGTGATAGAATCGCTTAGTAATTCGGGATACTCCCACCCAACACGGGGTTTAAAGGCTCATTTATCCCGTAACCACTCCAAGGGGGCTTCTGTTTTACCAAGGCCAATTCGTCTAGACAGGAGCGGGTCGTTTACGGAGCCTGCGTAGTGGAACCATCCGGTTCAAAGATAAATGCACTACGATATCGATGAATGGGTTCCTGGTACAAAGCCATCTCAATGACTAAACAGAAAAGCAATCTGTTCTTTAGTTTCTGGGAATACATTCAAGTGCCCATAACGCTATTTCCGTAACTAACGCAAGCCCAACCATAGCCTTTAACGACAACGATAATAAAATATCATTCGCTCGTCGTTAATTTGTTCTGGTTTTCCCCAGCTGACACAGGCCGCATTTCTCTCTCCCAAAATATGTAATTTTTCGTCGTGCTGTCATGCCGTACACCGTCGCTGTTGGTCACTAAAACGCGTGTCAGATACGAGTTCCGAGTTAACCGGCCGGTTCCGATGCTTACCGGCCGTAACACGCGGTGCACCTCGGCCAGTACTCGCGGAGCGTCCTTGACTGTGCAGAGCACCAGAGTGCACACCACCACGTCAACCGAGTCATCCTCCACCGTCCCCAGGTCTTCGCCGGAGGCCACCACGAACTTCTCAAACTTCAGGTGATCGCTACTGGCGACACTCTGCTGCAAGTACCTCTCGAAATGAGGGTTCGGATCTGTGCACACAACGGTGCAGCCACGGGGGTAATAGGAGAAGTTGGACCCTGTTCCGCAGCCGATCTCCAGCAGCCGCAGCGCTCCACCGGTCTTGGCGAACTTGGCCAGGTCTCTGAACAGTTCCTTCTTATGCTCCTGCATTTTCTTGTTATATGTAACGGACATTTTACACATGATGGCCGGAAAGATGCGCTTGTACACGCCAAATATCCCTAAGAGCTCCATGAGCTGTAATGGGAGGCTCAAAAATTGGAAAAAGAGCTTAAACGCCTTCATCAGAACGCCCATCTTCCCAAGCGGCACAGCGCCCATTCTGGGTGACGAGATGTAATGGAGGTTTAGGAAGCGGATAGGCGGCAACTAGTCGGAAATTCGGCGAAGCGTGAGGACTTTGACCGCGGTTACTTACGTAGGTATACATTTTTTGAAGCTCTGTACATTTACTTTATTAAAAATATATATTTTTACTTTCTACATAAATGTATTGATCGTAATCGTACAAAAATGGGCAACAGTTTAAGAACACATTTATAGAAGACTTAAACGCAAAACGTGCAATGAATAACTTATTTCCTTTTAAAAACTGACCGTGGTCCGCCCTTTATAATAGGTTCAAATCTACTGTAAACTAAGGCAGAGATAATGCTGTCCCAGATACACGTATTGTAACCTTCATCTGCAACCTTCTAGTGCTAGTGTTTGAGCCAGCAACCCTTAATTTACACATGAAGGTCATGCAGTTGAACTGTAAATTAATTATTCACTTGTACAAGTTGCTGCTGGATTTAATACATGTAGATTGTCTTAAACCTGTGTTAAAACACAGGATTGCTCCCAAACTCTGCTGTTCTGTTTCTGTAGGGAATTGAATGTTTTATCTCAGATTTCAGGGTCCTGTTTGGACCATGGTTCAGTGATTCACAGTTTTACCTAATAATACAGCTGGATATTTTACTCAAGCAGTTCAAAGTAAGTGCCTCGACCAATGGTCCTACAGAATGACCTCTCCAGATAACTATATCTAATCAGTTTCCCAGCAAGAACCTTAAACATATGTATTTACTAATTCAGAATCATAAAACTAGTTTTGTTTTACAGTTGAAAGCCCTTGTTGTCCCCAGGATTATTGTGATTGCAATATATGTAAATTATATGTAGTTTTATGGACACAGTTTAATTGCAGCAAGTAATATAATTTTTTATGCAATACTTTAAAAGTCTGAAAAAACTGCACTTTGCTTAAAGTATCTATACAATTTATTTTATACTCTATTATCAGTGTTAGCCAGAATATATTTTTATATACAACCCCAAATCAGAATAAGTTGGGACAGTATGGAAATTGCAAATAATAAAAAAAAAATCAGTGATTGTTAAATCTATTTTGACATTTCATTGCAGACAGTATGAACCCAAGATCGTTCATGTTTTGTCTGATCAAGTTCATTTCATTTGTTAATATATATCCATTCCCGCATTTTTGACCTGCAAAACATTCCAAAAAAAGTTGGGATGGGGTAATGGGCTAGTAATGTGGTAAAAAAATTATTTAATGATGTGATTTCAAACAGGTGATGTCAACAGGTGATTGTAATCATGATTTGATACAAAAGCAGTATCCACGAAAGGCTGAGTCTTTGAGAAGCGAAAATGAGCAGAGGATCTCCAGTTTGTCAACAGATGTGTGAGGAAATGATTGAAATGTTTAAAAACAATGTTCCTCAAAGAAAGATTGGAAGGAATTTGCATATTTCTCCCTCTACAGTGCATAGTATCATTAAACGATTCAAGGAATCTGGAGGAATTTCAGTGCGCAAAAGACAAGGGTGCAAGCCTAAGCTGATCACCTATGATCCCTCAGGCAGCACTTCATAAAGAACTGCTATTCATCAATAGCTGATATAACCACATGGGCAAGGGAGTGTTTTGGCAAACTTTTGTCAAGCACTAAAATATGGAGTTACGTTCACAAATGCCACTTACAACTTTACTGTGCAAAAAAGAAGCCTTATGTTAACCATGTCTAGAAGTGGCGTTGACTTCTCTGGGCTCAGAGGCATCTGGGATGGACAATCACACAGTGGAAATGTGTATCATGGTCAGACGAATCAGTGTTCCAGATCTTTTTTGGAAGAAATGGATGCCATGTGCTCAGGACCAAAAATGAAAAGGATCATCCAGACTGTTATCAGCAACAAGGCCAAAAGCCAGGATTTGTCATGGTATGTGGTTGTGTCAGTCCCCTTGGCGAAGGTAATTTATACTTCTGTGATGGCAGCATTAATGCAGAAAAATACATTGAGATTTTAGAGCAACATAAGCTGCCTTCAAGACAACATCTTCTCCAGGGACATCCATGCATTTTTCAACAAGACAATGCAAAACCACATTCTGCACACATTACAAAGGCATGGTTGCGGAAGAAGAGAGTGTGGGTACTGGACTGGCCTGCCTGCAGTCTTGACCTGTGCCCAATAGAGAATGTGTGGAGAATTTTCAAACAAAAAATGCGACAATAACAACCCCGTACTGTTGCAAACCTTAAGATGTGTTTGCAGGAGGAATGGCACAAAATAACACCTGAAATGTTTCATCGCTTGGTATCCTCAGTGCTAAAACGTCTTAAGTGTTGTGAGAAGGAATGGCAACATTACAAAGTGGTAAATACTTTACTGTCCCAACTTTTGTTGGAATGTGTTGTAGGCCTGAAATGTAGGAATGGATGTATGTACAGTATATTGACAAATAAAATTACGCTGACCAGACAAAACATGAAATATCTTGGGTTCATACTGTCTGTAATGAAATAAGTCAAAGTAAATTTAAGAATCACTTTTTTTTTTTTTTTTTTTACATTTTCCATACTGTCCCAACTTTTTCTGATTCTAGTCCTTGAAGGGAAATTTGGGCATTACAGCAGCAGAAATAACAAAAATTACAGTATTTTTTATTCCTTATCTGAGTTATATTTGTATTATTTATATAAAATCTTGTGGTGAGTGAATTTTGCTGGTATATTTTTAAGCTTTTCTGTGTTGTTCATTGACTGCAAAAGTACTGTCCTAGGTTAGTAGTCAATGAAGACATATAGAAATATCTTTTTTTTTACCTTGTAAAATGCCTTAATGTGGCATAAATCCAAACGAATGTGCACTTTACCATACACTTTACAACTAGTTCTGTATGTACATATCTGTATCTGATACTGTTTGTATGTTCATCTCTTTGTTGATCAGAGCTTTTGCATATGGTGCATTTGCTGATGGGATGTTTATTTTATTTTATTTATTTTTGGCGGGGGGTGCTTTTTACATATTCACTGACCATGGTGTTTGTCCGCAGGATTGAGATGTGTTTGAGATGCATTAGTAAGTGTCATCAAATGCCAATAAGGTTGCATTCATCATTAATTTCTTCTGAATTTTCTTAAAGACTTTCTACTAATTAGACACATGGCAAACCCATATTTGTAACTGCAGAGAAAAATTACCATAAATTTAATATTTCTATATTTATACACAGTTAATTGATATGTTATGATGCGGTTCTCTCAGATCACACTGAATGTTTCGGACATCACTCATATACTTTTCCTGCAAACCCATGTGAGAAAAATTCCATTTTTTTTTTATCTTAATAGAGTACTCAGCTTTTTAATGTCTATCCAGTCAATAGCAGATTTACATTGTGTTGCATAATCCATTGTACTCCATGCCACCAGTCTCTGTCTAATCTCTGTGCCATGACTGTGTAAAGGAGTGTGTTGCAATGTTCATATTTGGAATATATTATATGCCACAAAACACAGGATCTGGAGATCAGAGTCAGATTAGAAACCAAGACAGTGATTCAATGATGCCAAAATAATCTGAGACAGTTTGCTGTTGTGGAATGCCGTAATACTCTAAATAATATATATATATATATATAGGACTATATATATATATTTCATAGAAATAATGAATGAATATGTATAGAAATATATACACCAAAAATTTCATAACTATTTCAGTAATTACTTGAATGTGTTATTTTATTGTAAATATTTCAATAAAATATATTTCCGAATCATGATTTTTCCGAGCGATGTTTTTCCGAATCAAGGTTTTCCAGATAAGCTTTGTATTTCATAATGCCACTTTTCATTATATATTGCCACTTCTCATAATGATGTACTCCGTCAATCATATTGTGGAGGGCAGGACTAAGCTTGTAACTGACTAATCTTTTGCGATCCTTTATTTGGCTCAGCCAATACAGGAAGCAGTTTTAATGTCCTAAAGAAAGTTTAGGGTGTGTAACACATAGTTAGCACAACATAGCTAATGTTCGTTAGCTTTCTCTTTTGTTCACCATCATTATCTACCTTCCACGGGTGTCTGTAGAAGTCCCACTGCATTCAGTCTTCAATAGTTGTGCGGTTTGTTCATATTTTCTATGGAAGCTTATTGCTGCCAACAACCAAAAAATTGTTCCTTGTTAAGTCATTATTACAAGATAATTATGTCATTAAACAACATAACACGTTAAAGCAACATATCTCATTTTTACGAGATGTTTGTGACACATGAAAGGTGACTTTTCACCCCAATGTATTTCATTCTTTCCAAGAAAACAAGTGTACAATACAAGTTGATTAAGTGTATATTAACTTGAATTCACTTAGGTATGGAAATTGTTTTAGGACATATCGATTAGGGATAATTATTTTTCTTAGAATTAATGTTAGATGTACAACAGGATGAATGAAATATCAGTACATTATGTTTGTACCATCAGGTATGAAATACAGATGGATGGTTCTGAGAAGTCGGATCGCAGTCCTTTGGTAATTTTTTATATGCCTATAGGGCAAAATAGTTCCTTTGTATGGCCTAAAATATCAGCTTTCTTTGCATTCTTTGATACATATAAAATAAATGTTCTTCCACGCCGATTTCTAACTTTTTTGCCCTCATGAAACCATCATAGCACAGTTTCGAGTCACTTTATTCAGGTGTTTTCTTATTTTAACTGTCACGTATCACAAATATCTTTCCAAAATTAGTTAAATGTCATTTTGACGTGACAATTATGTCGTTTTAACCTAATAGTTATCTCGTAATAACGACTTAACAAGGGACATTTTTTTAATTCTTTGTTGGCAGCGACATGCTTCCATAATTTCCTATCCTAGTCTGCTGTGTTTCACATGTCTCTTAATACCACCCAACAAAGGAACCGAACCTAGCGCAAACCAGCCAGAGTTTCCACCGCCTTCAGGGTAAAACTGGAGGTGACAAAAGCAGTAGCCTAGTCACTGCTCTGCTCCGGCGGCAACACAAAACTAACATAGCAGACCGCATTATTCCTATATGTAATATAACTGGCAGTATATTTTCACTTAGGGATGTGCGATTTGATATTCTGACCCAAAACGCTGGATCAGATATTGGAAAAAATAAAGTCATAATTCGAAACGATACACGGCAGCCTCGCTGCACATTGCCAAACCGGCATTTCAATTCTCAATTATTCCTTTAGGGGAATGGAATATTTGTTTCACAGTTTGTGCATTTTAACATGGCTATGTTGCATATGGGATGCAAATTGCTTATAAGTTGTTTAAGCGGAAACAAAAAGATGATGAACATCAGTGGGTGTTTTAATCTTTTTTGGAGATGAAAAGTGGTATCCTAATCCAAATACAATTCAGCGTATTTACCTAGTTCTAAGAGATTGCCAGAAATCCAGATCAAACTTTAATCGTATAGCACGGCACTTGTTCACTACACTACGAAGCGTCCGTGCTGTTTGATTCGCCCCTCTAGGTCCCGGGTCCCGAACCTTCTTTCAGCAGGGCCATGAGTTCCTTTTCGTAGAAAAGGCACCCGTGGACCAGTTCGGGAACCGGCATTGTACCGGAGCGATGTTGGAGGAAAAGGGGCTTAAGAATGCCACTTCTGAGGTTCTTTGTCCGAGCAATACAATAACCTTGCGTTGTTTGATTTTTCATAACGCAACTAGTTCTGAATTCAGTCACGTCGGAAAAATTCAGACGCAATCACAAGTTCGGTCCTGCCCCCATTAACGAGATTGTCATATATATATATATTATAGCATAATATATAATATATATTATATTATCTGCATCTCCATCAATGCCATCAACATTAGATCAGCATGCTGGGAGAAAGCCTCTGAGCTGAAGTAAGAATACTGTCCAGGCACATTTGAAGAGTCATATACTGTCAGCACAGCTTTAGATATTGTGGAAATTTTTGTTAGTTTTGGGTTCTCCAACAGTTTGCTAACAAAATTACGGCGAATCGCCGTTTTATTTATCAATAAAAGTTCAAATGTGCATTGTGCAGCCGGATTGAATTGTATTCTTCATACGTTTTCAGTTACGTAAATATTATCCTCCAAACAGGAAGCGTATTTTTGCTTAGTCTTCTCCTAAACCATTTCAGCTAGTTTCGCAATCAAATCGACGGTCCCTTAATGGTTTTTAAAAAAAGGGCATTTGACGACAGTCCCTAACATTTTGCTGAGAATCATCAATTATGCAGAGTAACTGTACGCTTCGGGAAAGGAGATAGCGGCAACAATATGGCGACAACCGCAGTTTCTCCTGAACCTTTCCGACATTCGCAGTTCAGCGACGCCTTTCTGGATTTCTGTTAACGTTGAAAAAAGTAAGTATATTTTCTCCTTTTTCGTGCGACTGGGGATTTTTAACGAATGGGTCCCGTTTCTGCACTGTCTACGGCACAAACCCTAAATGCCGCAGAGCAGCTCTCTTTTACCTGCATTTGTGAATCGGCTGATTGCCAGGCTCAGACCGAGCTGCGCTACATTGTAACATGCTGGAACAGCCCTTGGCAGTTTAACCTGCAAAACCCCTATTAATAAACAGAAGGGGGGAGCACCAAAAGTATTTAAATTGATATGTCTGGGTGTTGGCCTTACAGGGCACGGCATGACATTTTGATATGCTGAGATGTGAGATGTACGCATACCTTGGGATAGCGAGGTACGGATGTCAAACTTTGGTGGATTGTAAAAACAGACAGAAAAGCTTGAATGTGGCATTCCAAGTGGGTTTAGGATTTTTCCTAATGTTTGATTTCGCAGCCTCGCGAAATGTAGCATCATAAACACCAATAACGTGGTTACTGTTTCCCAGCGACCCCCCCGCTCGCCCCCCACCAAATTTCCCCAGTCATTCCCTTGCTATACTTATTAAGGTTGTATTGGCAGAAATCGCCACGTTTCAAATCCACCGTCATTCTCTTATGAAGGGTTTTTTTTAAGAAAGTCGCTATACGCTTATCACGTTTATTAATGGTAATGTTAAGGGAAAAGTAGGTACACTTTACGGGTGTGGTACGAGCTCTTCAATGAGAATTAGCTTTATAAAATCTGCTGATTAGTCCCAAACACAGAAACCGGCGGTCCTTTTTTGCGCAGTGTGTTTATTAATGACGCATGTCATATTTTGTTGTGTTTTTTCGAAATAAGCTTTAAGTTGGACCTGTAATCTCCGACATGCAGAACCCCCCACTGCAGTATTTTAGTGCCCGTGGCCCGTACGTGTGCATGTATCCTGGACAGGAGCATCTTCTGTGCAGTCAAGCCAAGATTTATTCATTCTGCCAGTGAGAACTTTTAATGTCCTTTTGTGAACTGTTAAAACATGAGCCATGTAATGTTTTTGTCCCTGTCAGGGGGATAAGTGCAACGAGGGGGTGTTGCGTTTTGTGGGTTTTTTTTCTTAATTAATAGGCCGGTCTGTGCTTTAGAAGTATCATATACAGTGATCCACAGTTACCTTAAGGCACAATGATAATCATATGGGAAACTTGGTATTATTATTATTGTATAATATATATGTATTAACGTTACTTCTGTAAGTCATTTCATTTATGCAAAAGGAGCGATTCAGCGTTGGAAAGCATTCTGGTGTGATGCCACTCTTTATCTCTGTCTTGTTATATAAGCCTTGTCCATTCTTCAGGATTGTATAGGCGTACAACACGTTTCAAGGAATCAAGTTCACATTCTGATGCAACATCTCCGGTGAATTCACCGGCCTGGTTAGTCGGCTCCAAATATCTTAATCTTACTGTTCTTCACCCGTTTTGCCAAGAAATAAAAAAACAAGAATCTATGTGTACCTTGGCGGAATCCCATAGCGTGTCTGATTAGAGCGATATTTAAATCAGTAATGTCATTCTGCAGAGCAGGTGCCTTCGGCGTCCTTCTGGGCAGTCGATATATGTCAGTGCGTCGCCAACTTCCTTCATCGGGATGGTGTCACCTCCGTGCTAGAGCGCTCGCTTATGGGGCCACTCATTCCGCTGGCGTCCTCGTCGCCCCGCACCGCCGTCGCCTATATATACACGCTGTGGTGCCGCATGGGCTCCGCTGGTTTCGACCGCGACTCGGTGTGGTTCTGAAGCGGACAGCGCCCGAGCTGCGGCTTGCCGACGCGGCCAGTCCTGCTGCCTCCTCGGTAAAGCGCGCACCTTGTCACCGGTGACGCAACTGAGACCGTCTTCGGCGACGGTCAGCCGGTCGCCGCTGTCACTGCCGTGGAAAATGTGCTTAGGAGACGGCGCTAAACTACCGTCTGCTTACCTGCCTTCGAGCTAAGCGTGAGTATTTACCTGTTCTCTTCCGCGCATATGCTGCAAGCCCGGTAACCTTTACAACTAATCCGTGGCTCATTTGTCGCGACAATAAAAATCGCGAAATTGGCATTTACACTTGCTCTCTTTAGCAGCCGCATGCTGTTTAAAGCTGTGAAATTCGGCGTCGTGATAGCGGGAGCTTTCCGTGTGGAAGAGGCAGCACGTTGCCTTCGGTGTTCATGGTTCACCTTGAAGAAACCCCCTTTACAGCGACTCCTGCATTTTGCCCAGTCATGTTTTCGGATAAGGGCTCTTCAAATTGTGCATTGATTTATTGTGAAACGTTTTTATAAGCGCCGTGGAATACAGCTATTCGGTGTTTTCTTTAAAATGTAAAGTTGTTGCCGGCCTGGGGGGTTGTCCGTATCGACGCTGCTTCTTCTAGCTGACCTCGGTGAATTAGCGCTCGAACTAAGGGGATAAAAAGCGAATCGATAGATTATGGATCGGGGAGAGGGGTGCAGCCGGGGAAGGGAGCACATTAGACTTAACAAAGTGTATCAGGCGCTCTTAGTGGAGGCGTGCAGAAATTTCGTGCAGTTGTCCAGTACGATTATTTCGGACACATCTGCATAGGACAGAGACGTCACTAAAAACGGGATCCCTGTCATTCTCAGGTAGTTACGAGCAGTGGCTCATTGTCGCTGCTGGGGACCGGAGAAATAGATGAATAAATAGCATTGGTGATGAGTGTGAGTTCGGGGTTCGTCGAGGGCTGTGCCAATTAAAAGAAGTGGCACGTAAATGTACGAAGCGGAGTGCGACGCCGCTGTGTAACTCAGTGCCGGATGTCCCTAATTTATGGATTCAAAGTGCGCTGTTTTTCCGGCTAGTGATCGTTTTTAAAGTAATCATTTCAGAAAGATCTTAAGTCTGCACTTAAAGTTGGCTGCAGAGTGCTTATGCCTGCATCATTGCAGGAAAACGACCGTTTATTATATTAAGTGGAATGGGGGTCCCTTATAGCGCATTTAGGGGATCCTGTATTGCGTGCGTGGTGATCACTTAGCATGTTAACTTAGCAGATGTATCTCTAGTCCAGTGACAAAAGGATTCATGTATTAAGGTTTTCAACTCCATAAGGCTGAATATGAGAAATTCCATATTTAGTAAACTGTGATATCTGGAACATTGCCTGGAGATAGAATATTTTTTCCTTAAAATGTTTCTTTCAAGGGGTTACATATGATGTACTTACTGTACATTGATATTTTGTTCACCTCCCGTGGTTCTTAAGTAATTTTCAGGCTTGTTTAACGGATTCAATTTTACGTTATGTACAAGTCAGTACTTATGTATTGTGGTATAATTTTAACTTTATTTTATTGTCCATTACATGCATTTTAATACCGAATCGTCTTGGTTATAGCCTTATATATCGCAGTAATTACACAGTTTGACACAGACTATGGATTGTACGTGAAGTTCAGATATGTTGAATTTGTTCTGAAAAAAACATGTGTAATCTATATGCCGGTGTTCGAATCTTCGCCTTAACTAAGCTTACCTATTAACACCCATATTTGTTATCAGTTTGAAAATTCCAGTGAGCATTAATTCGTAATACCAAATTACATAAGATAATTTTTTAAATTTTTTTAGTTTCATTTTATTCTACATAAATTTGACTATTTAAGTGTTCGTTGCACTTACTACGAAATGATGTGTGGTAGGCTACTGCAAAAAAAGACTCGAATTCATATTTCTTGCTTCATGAACTGTTTGGTAATTAGGTAGGCCTACTTTGTATATAAATCGTTTTTTATCATGTTGAAACAGGCATTTTGAGAGTCGTGGAAGTTTTGGGGGAGTTATTTAGAGGTTCTTTGATGAACCTGAAACGAATAATATTTTTCCCAGATAAAAAATAACGGAAATATTTTTCTGTCACTTAAGTTCTCGCTTTTCAAGCGATTAGGAATCAGATACACCAGGTAACGGGGAATTCGTGTGTAATAAAATTAAGGAAATATACACACGTAATTCTTCTTCAGTTGTAAGTAGTATTTTTGTTCAAATGGAATATATATATTTTTATTCTTTAATTATACATATAAAGTATGTATAATTATAATTAAATATTTAATTATATATATATAAAGAATACAGATACCTAGGTATGAAATGGTTTTCCTAAGGGACTTAACATGTATTTGGGAAGTGTTTAGTCTGTGAATGCAAATGTTTCTTTAGCAGGTGGGAACATGAAAATTCCCCAGTTATTCCATTTCACAGTTTTTGCTCTCAAGGTAGTTTTACTATCAACCTGTATGTATTTTACAGTCTGACCTTTTATTTTACAGCTTTAACTCGTTTTGAGGAGCATGTTTCAAAGCATTACAACCATCACTGTGAATAACAAAGTCAGTTTATTGTGTCAATCACGCCACTTGAAAGACATGGAAAGATGGGTGGCACGCAGAAGAAGTCAGCTGATCAGGGCTGTTGACTACAGAGATTTTTAAAATAGAAGCCCTTTTAAGAATATTACTTTGCTGCATTGTTGCTCAGGAGAGCATTTTTTTCCCTCTGCCAGAGACCCATCAATGGTTTTTATTTTGTGTTTGCCTACCCCCTTCCTGAGGTGTTCTGCTGGAATACACAACTGTGCTTTCACAGCAATGCCGAAGTTTCTCCGGGGGATGATGAGGGGTTGGACTTATGTGTAGGATTTTGTATATGGAAATTGTTCCTCTGTTTACCTGGTGCTATGATCACTGGGGCGGTTCAGTTGTGTTACATATGACATTGGGTGTGTATGAGGAATTGCAGGAAAGAAACATTAGTTAAATCTTCATGGCGTTGCCTTGAGGTCTTGTGTATGGGACAGGGGACTTAGAGCCTTCCTGGTGAAATCTCTTTTTGAAAGACAAAAGGCCAGTGCATGTGTGGTGAGGGAGGACACTTTCTGTTCACATATCTAATCTGACCATTACCTTCTGACCTGATCATCTGTCCTGGGGTCAGTGATCATGGCAGTTACATCATGATTTTAAGCTGATGAACATGCATGTTATTTTATGCATCACCCAATGACTCCGGTGCAATAATCAGATTTCATTTTTACTTTTGTGGCTAAATTTGGCATGGATTAGTACTGAACAGAAATTTAGAGAAAATTTTAACCACTTCCTTTGGGAAAATAAAAGACAGGTGGCATATTAGATACCCTCATATAGAGCCTTTTTTCCAAATGAGCCAAATGGGAATACTTTAGTGCACAAACATGAAAAAAGGGCAAACTTTTCACTAGGATGTGCTAAGCAGGACAAAGGTACTCCTGGTTGTGTCTCGTGGGGTCTTTTTAACCCTCGGTAGCTGGATCCACGATTGGTTTACCCACTGTCCCAGGAGGTGTGAGAAAAGTTACTCCAAGGGAGGACAGATTTTGAGTTAATCACTGGGAAATATGATCATTGCACTAAACTGAGGAATTAAGACATGCTGATTTGTCCATATTAAAAACTAAGTTTCATGGTAAATAATAAAATAGTCAATTGACTTAGGAATTAAAATTTCAGCCTTTTATACAAATTTCATATTTAGTTTTTGGGAAAGTGACTTGTGGCATTAATGGAAATTTATTGCTATATAAGCAGATATGTTTAATTCTGTATTTGATACCCATATTTGAAATAACATTATATGCATTTGGATTCTGAAGTTAGGTATAGCGTATTAAACACTGTCTTTCCATAATAATAAAATGTAATAATTAGATTTTGTATTTGTTTGTTACATGAAGCACTTAACTCTCTAGTAAAGAATTTATTTACGTCTTGTACCATTAAGTTAAAGTTGTTTTTCATCAGATTGTACTCACCATTTATTTGCCTGCCATTTTTAAAGCCAAGATTTAAAATGTGAAATTTACCTCAAAAGGAGAATTTTTGTTTGAGTTATGTCACTTTACCAACAGGCTCATAGCATTGCTAGTCATTTCTTTTCCCATTTAACCGGAAAATGTCACACTTAACCTGTAGGAAACCAATTAGCGATGCGGATTTGCACGAAACAAGACGCATCTCTTGTAAGCATAACAACGTGGTCTGCAAATTTGCACTTTGAAAAGATCTGCATGGTCCGTAGCAATTTTCTGTGCCTGATATCTTCAGCTCAGACCCTTACTCTTGGCTACAGAGCTGTCCATCACGTGTATCCAGTTTCGGTTTCAACCCAGCTAGTCCATTCAAAATACATTTGGGTAGATTTATAGCAGTTCACATCTGCTGCAAAATGTTAGTGTGATTCATCATGAATCCATGTGAAGGAGAAAAACGTAAATTTGAAGTGGCCTTGGTGACTCAGTGGCATTTGCAGGTTTCGTTTGCTGAACTTTAACAAGTGGCACTTTACATATTGAAAACTAATGTACCCGATTGACTCCAAACCAGATCTTTTAAAGCTTGAAATCTTACGTATGAAATTGGTAAATGAAAGAAAAGGTTTTTAAAATGATGCAGGATGTTATTTTTTCTGTTTTATGCATAATCAAATAAATAAATGACGATGGCACAAATACAATAAAGAAGTCAAGTGGTTCTTTAAAGACAGCATTGGGCTCAGCCATTCTTTAACCTGCCGTAAAACTGGCATATGTGCGAGATGCAATTTTGTTTTACCCATGTGTGAAAGTCAATGCTGCAGGACACACTGGAGATTCTCAGGTGAACATCTCTATGGGCTCTCCTTCCAAGATGATGTTGTTGAACGTTCCGCTCAACAATCACGCCGTCTTTAATTGGCCCATTTCTTCATGTCATCAGTAAACACAGTCAGCCTACTCTTAATAAGTATTATTGTCCAATCGCTTATCTTGGTCAGTTTGTGGGTCAGCAGGACACAGCATAGGGCACGAGGTGCTTGTCCACCCTGGATGGAGTCCTTTCCCAACCCTGGAGGTTTGAGGCAACGGTGCTATCCATTGAGCTACGATGCCACCTGTTACTATTATTATGATTATTATGATTATTATTATTCAAGAGTTACTGTGATCGTGATGTGTCCTGGCTTGTGCCCTGTGTTCCGGGTGCATACTTTCCTGGCGTGGAAATGAAACATTATTTTTATCACTTTTGCTGTTGTTGTTCTGTACCTTCATAATAACTTCCAGCATGATGTGAAACTGAAACATCTCCCACTGTTCTCAACTTCTCCTCCCAGAGTTGACTGCCCTGGATGATACATAACTAAAGAAGAAGTTGCTGCAGGATGAAAACATGGCTGCACCCTTTCTCGCACCGCCAGGACCTGATAGCTTCAAAAGGTTTACCCGGGAAAGTTTGGCCAATATCGAGAAGCGCATCAAAGAGCAGAAGAAGAAGAAGCCCCCAAAGTCCGACAGCAGTCATCGTGACGACGATGAAAGCAAACCCAAACCCAACAGCGACCTGGAGGCAGGCCGCAGCCTGCCCTTTATCTACGGGGACGTTCCTTCGAAACTGGTGGCAGTGCCACTGGAGGACTTTGACCCTTTCTATGCAGATAAAAAAGTGAGTTCTTCTCCAGCCCTGTCCCTACAACCCAGCCACTTTAATTTCCCTCCCTTATTGACAGCTCACCCAGTCAGAGCATAATCCCCTTCACCTCAACCCAACAGGGGCAGTAGAAATAGAAGAAACTGCCCCTATGATGAAGATGGAACGGAAAATGGGGGCCATCTCTGTTATTCCATCCACATCATGGCTCATTTCCCATGTTTCCTTGTGGTATGTCGCCATGGGTGTCAGGGCTTAATCCTGACTCCACAGTGGTGTAGACAAGCTTCCTGTGTGGTTGTAAGGGAGTGTCAAGGGTCTGTTAAATCAGCCTGTTAAAATCCGGTCACTGTGGACATAGCACAGGTTTATTGAATGTGCTTTCTGGTGCTTAGAAGTGAACGTCTGTCAATGTCAGTTTGTTTGCCCAATAAGAGGTTTCTGATACCAAGATTTTGTCTGTGAGCAGAGTGAATGATCTGAGGCAAAGGCAAAAGCAAAGACATTTTCTTTTCCATCTTTAGTGGAAGCTGGACTGTTACTTCGCCATGTTCTCCGATGCATTGGTTTCAAGAGTATAGTAGTCTCTCAACTGATGTGCTTTTTGACCTTCACCTAATTTCATAGCGTTGTCCTAAAGATCTCCTTCATAGCCAGGCTCAGTGAAATGGAAATCACACCATCATCCTTGTTCGCTGTAGTCAGGCTCAATGCAAAGAATCAGATATTGAGATGATTCTAAATGCATGCTTTAAATTGCTGCCCCCCCCACCTTGTGGCAGTATTTTAATGCAGCACATCTCAGGAAAATAGTGGCTGCATTGCCTCTGGAACAGTGTGTCCTCCGGAGACTGCGCCTTGGCAGGCCTGTGGAGGGTGATCGGGGGAAGTGCTGCATCCTGATTGGACAGGTTTTAAAGTGTGTGTTGCTCACATGGCCTGTTGCACAAGGATCTCTAGTCAGCGTGTACACGTATGCAACTGGACACACTCCATTAACCTGCAATGCACATTTGTCCCTTGGAGACCAAAATCGCATGATTCTCCTGGAGCCCACACATGCAGTCATGTTTCCATGTGTGGTTCCTGGGCTTAGTGTACACTTTGTTGGACAGTTTTTCAGGTTCTTAAATTTTTTTTGGCATTATGTTTCATAGAGATACTCAAACAAAACATTAACAGAAAGTGGTTAAATTGTCATTTAGTAAGAAAATGACAAGCACGTGATGTCAGTGTACTTACTTTCTGCTACCCAGAGGTCCTTGCTGCATACAGTGTTACCCTCAAGGCCATGTTAATTTTATTTCTTTCAGCTAGGTGCTGATGGTACCTTGGATGATGACATAGCTTGAGGATTTTGTAGTGCAAATTCAGAACCCAGTGAGTAAAAGTTTTCTGAAGCTGAAAGTAATTTTAAGACTCAGAATTATTCAGCTAATGCAGACTGCTTAGCTAGATATTGTACCTTGAGGTCATTTGGACCTTCAGTAAGTTGTTTTTCCTTTTATTTTCCATAAATTGCCCTCTGAAGAACATACACAGCACAAGGTGAAAATCTTGAAATGAATGATGATTCACAAGCCTTCCTCGTTCTCTGTCCTTTCCTTGACTTGGAAGCTTGGTGTGTTGATTACAGATTCAATCAGTTTCTTGCTCTTGGGAGGGTTGTTCCTGTCTGTATTTTCAGCAGTAGGTGGTGGGTAGGTGATGAAAAGTGTGTAAAAGGGACTTACTGTAATGAGAAATTAAATGTGCAGTCCTTCTTCACTCTCGCTGTGGGAAAAGCTTTTAAATATGCCAAAGATGAATGGTTCATAATTTCCACACAGTAACCACATACATATCAAAGTTGGATAAATTTGATTAAATGAATTCAGTATTATTCATAATTGTATTAAAAGTCTGTGTTTTGAATTTAAGTAAAAATGCATGTAATATATTCTGATTGGCCCCGTGATTTAGGAAGTACATCTATTTTCACATCTGCCACATGGCTAATCAGTTAACAGTACAGCATGGGCAAAATGAATGCCCTTTTGAATATGGGGAGTTTGGGGCACCCTGTAAGTGAGAGACACCACCACTGCTGCATGCATCACATAGCGTGCAGGAAGTGGCCAGTCAGAGTGCCAGTGCAGCAGCCTGCCACACCCTGACTTGCTGCTTAGGGACATGAGAATGCTTCCCAACATCACGCCGTGTCTCTCATAGTGTCTTCTGTGAGTGTCCTTTGAGTTTACAGAGCACTGCCAGAGCCACAGGAGCCAAGTGTGTGAAACCCAAGTGGACGAAAGATCAGATCAGTACTATTCAAATGCATCACTAAGCAGCACAGCCCATAGATGGACTGAATTAGTGTGGCTCTGTAGCTGAAGTGTTGCTGTATTGTCTCCATTAGACAGAGTTCTGTTTGCTTTGGGGAGGATTGGGAATTGTTTGGCGCTGTGAAAAGAGAGCATCTTGCATAAAACAGAAGGTTGTCGGATTAAAGCAGCTATGTGGTGTGATCAGACAAAAAAAACAGCCTGTCTCTCCATTTGGTAGTTTGTGCAGGTCTGAGTTTCAACATGTAATCTGTTGAAAGTGGAATCGACTTAGAGGAGACCATAGGTAAGAGTGTCTGAACACTGAGCATGTCTTCTGTATGGCTGGCCAAATGTTACACCTAAATGTATCAGACTTGCTAGCATTTAGAACCTGGCATATTTCAGGAGGGAGAGTCTCACCAAACGGCTTCAAGTTACAATCAAGTCAGTTCTTCACTAATAAACTTATTTTTGTTTATGTGCAGGTTGAAATTATGTACACATAGATAAGTATAAACGTGTTTGCTATATGCAGAAGTTCAGAATAAAAGAGAATTATTTGAATTATTATTCATTAAATGAGGACTTTAAAAAGAGGTCCTCTTGGGACCCAAGTAAAAGTTTTAACATGTTGAAACTGTGCAGTTCCAGTTGAAAATCTTCTCAGTGGTGCACAAGATACACATACACACACACACACACACACACACACACACACACATACACACACACACACACACAAAAACCGCAGCCAGTGGTATATGTTCCCTTAGTTTATCTGCAGTGTCCTGGGTTGTAGATGACAGGAGGATGGCCGGTAAATGGGGCTGGTGTGTCAGTGAAATGGCCCTCGCAGAAAGTTGCTTTACAGAGACAGAGGAGACCTACTCATTTGTCTTGCACGGGAAGACCAGATTTGTGCTCCTCTTCTTGCTCGCAACCTTAACCTGTGGAAAATTTGTCCTGCTAGAATTTTTCTTGAATGTGTGAGTGCCCCTTTTGGCGATTCTATGACAAAAATAATTTCTTTATAGTGATACTAGCATAGAATCCAGATGAAATTAGACTCTGGGTCCAGCAGTCAGGAGGGGATGCCTTTTTACCACCCATCTGATAGCTTTAAGAAACCTCCTACCTATATGAAAAATGCTGTGACCTTGGGAAGCATTTAGGGACTCATTTGGCAACCTTAGCCTGACTGGACTGGATGCAGTGTCTGTTTCAGTGACCACAACCCCCCCACCCTCGAGAAACGTTAGGTGACTATGTGTGTATGTCCTTTGTTGTGCTCTGCCAAGGTCCCTCCCACAGCACAAGCTCTGGTGTTACATTACCAAGCTAGTTTTGCCCACGCAGGAGAAGGTGAAGCAGGTGAGATGACCTGAAGATGCTGTAAATCTGGATTTGAAATCAGGAAGTGGACAGGAAGGGCTTTGACATAGCATGTTTTTGCCAAGTGTAAAGATGCCCTTTTCCATCTGCAGTTCTGCCCCACCTTCACCAGCAGTGCTTTCTCTCTCTCTCTTTCTCTGAGCTTGCAGCAGTGGTGAAACCTGACTACGGCTGCAGTTTGTCATGGTGTGGATGGGCGGTAGGGCCAGCCTGGGGGAGGAGGAGAAGGAGGAGGGAGAAATGGGAAATGCAGCGTTGCGATCCTGACTGCCCCAGTGAGAAGTGGGAGGGGTTTTCAAATTGTCTGGGTCAATTTGAGAGGAATCTAGAAGGAGGTGTAGTGTAAAGGTGTGACTGAAGGGACGATTGTGTGCATGTGTGTGTCCATGTGAGGAAGAGAGAGACTAGTGAGTGAGATGTTGTGAAGAGATTATTAATCAGTGAGTGAGATGTTGTGAAGAGATTATTAATCAGTGAGTGAGGTGGTGTGAAGAGGTTAGTGATTAGTGAATGAGGTGATGTGAGGAGGTTATTGATCAGTTATTGAGGTGATGTTTGTGAGGAAAATGAGTGGTCAGTGAGTGTGTTTGAGAAATGCTCCCTCAGTTGGATTATATTTTGTTTCTTTGCTTTGCTGTGTAATAAAATCAAATTTATGGCACATTTTAATGCTCCTGGGCCAGCTTGCTGATGGCGGATGACACAGCAGTACATGGCTGTGATGGCTGTGGGGTTGACTGGGGTGAAGAGGGTGAGGCACAGGCACCTGGGACATTGAAAGGCTAAAGAAAAATGCATCTCTCTCGGACAAGACCATGTGCTGTGTGGGTAAAACCCTTCAGATGATGCTAATTTATAAAACTTTACTTTTAATCACAAATCAGTGCTTTTTAAGGGACAGATATACATAAAAGCTCTGGATTCAACATATGTAGGAGTGGGAGGTGTCTGCATGGGTGATGAGTCTTGCTCTTTCTGTGGGGATAGGTGACCTTATGGTGGAAGTCTTTGTAATCCTCTGTCATTGGATTAGACATGAAGACCGTTCATCCCCAGACTTACACTCCAGTCTGGCTAGAGAGGTCGGACTGTGACAGTGAAGGCTGCTGCTTTCGCAGCTTTGCAGCAGCCTAGTCAGGCTTTGAAACACACAAAGAGATGCCAGCGCAGGGCTGGACTGCGTCCTTTTCAAAATTGCTGGCTCATCACGTGTCCACATATGACATGTCCTGAGGTCACTCACCTTTCCTCTGACCGTCAGAGCAGCTGTTTGGATTTTTCAACATTTAATGACTGTGGAGACGGCAGTCTGACCCGATGACCAGCTCACTTTCTACACGTGGGTCCCCCCTTCCATTTTTAACATGTTTCACCGGAAATAACGGGGTAGAACTGTTTTTTGAGTAATTTTTTAGTCTTTAAAGTGAGGGCAGAGGTTGCTGGGGAAATTGTACGTACCATATCTTTAATGATTTATCCCAGTGTCCCAGCTTTATTTAAACTGTAATGCTGTGCTTGTCGGTTGACTCCGTGTTTGGCCGCTCCGTCTTCCCTTTGCCAATGGTACTGCAGCCACACCCTGCTGGCAGTCCTGAAACGATGTGTGCGTCATGCTTTTCATATTGACTTGACTTTTATAGCCAGCCATGTGGATTCAGATTGCAGTGCAATCTCACTGAGTAGAAAGTGAAAGTTATTCACTGGGTGAAAGTGCAATCTACACGGTTTTCTACAGATCAGATGGTGACAACCAGAAAAGCTCTGGGCAGCTGAAGGTGTTGGTTGTGAGACTGTTTGTAGCGATCTGTGTGGTTTAACAACATTAAGAGGACCTAATACATCCTTTTATCTGTTTTATGTATTGTATGTCTGCGCTTTTCATATATGATAGACAAATATGATGCAGTTTTTTTGATGCCATTTCTGAATTTAAGACCAGTCTCTATTATTATCCAGTATTAATCCCATTTGGGAAATTGCACTGTTACAGTAACCAGGCACAGTAAACACAGTACACTGCAATAATAAAGTAAATCAATCAATCAATCAATCAATCAACCTTTATTTATATAGGACTGTTTCAACCACAGGCGGCTCTATTTTGACAATCTAACGCAAAGCATAAAGAGCAAGGCATAAGTAACATTTATGGGCGTGTCCAAATCCATTTTGCTATTTTGACAGCAGAAAAACACAGACTTTGCGCCAGCAGAAGGCGCAAAAAGGTTGTCTTAACTATCTTAATTATTCAGAGGTGTATTTTGGGTGTAACATGGAATAAGCCAATCAGAATGGCACGTCACCTCACCTTTAAAAGGCAGGGCGCATGAGCTATGGCGAATTGCTATTATAATGGCGCGTTTACCTGGCTAACCAGATCGGTTTTCGGCCGAGGAAACTGACTTGCTCATGGGCGAAGTGAAAAGGCGGGAGCAAATCATTTACGCGAGCACCACTGTTCCACCTAAGCCTGTTGAGGTGAAGCAGGCTTGGGAAAATGGAGAGAAATTTGTCTGAAAATGATTCATTTGGAGACAAATTTATCTCCATAAGTTGTACTCTATAATAAAATGTATATGAATGAGATAAAATAAAATAACAAAAAACCATTAGTGCACTTCGAGTGCGTACCTGTGTCCGTAATGAGCATCGTGCACCTGCACATTTCTAAAACACGTCCCCTAAATATCATTTGATAATACGCCCCTGACTTTAGTCATGGTTTTTGTTAGTCAAAAATCTCATTTCGCTGCCCTAAAATAGCAATGCGCCGATAATGTGCCCAGCCACACCTCATTTAAAAAACACCACTCCTATGAGCGGGAGACGCAAGCAAAATCATTTGTTATTTTGAAAATGCGTGCGCTTGGCATGAAAATGAGGAATGTGCTGGTATGAAACTAGCAAAACCACTTTGCGTTGCACTTTCCGCTGGTGCAAAATAGGGCCCAGAGCCCCTAAAGTCAGTGGCTCTTTTTTGAGACAAATTTCTCTTCATATTCCCATGCTTGCTTCACCTCGACAAACTTAGGTGGAACAGTGGTGCTCCTGTAAATGATTTGCTCCCGCCTTTTTATTTCACGCACGAGCTTGTCAGTTTCCTAAGCCGAAAACTGATCTGGTTAGCCAGGTAAACGCGCCATTATAATAGTAATCCGCCATAGCTCGTGCGCCCCTGCCTTTTAAAGGTGAGGTGACCTGCCATTCTGATTGGTTTATTCCATGTTATGCCCAAAACACAACTCTGAATAATTAAGAGAGTTAGGACAACATTTTTGCGCCTTGCGCTGGCGCAAAGTCTGTTTTTTCTGCCGTCAAAATAGCAAAATGAATTTGGACACCACCATAAATGTTACTTGTGCCTTGCGCTTTATGCTTTGCGTTAGATTGTCAAAATAGAGCCCTAGGGTCGCGCTTTCCGCCGGTGCAAAATAGGGCCCAGGGTTTACGAAGTGCTTTACAGGCATTTTAAAAAGTAGAGAAATAACATCAATGTCCCCTGGGAAACGGGGCAGGACAGGGGCTCAGAGACTCCCAACCCAAGTCTGCAATTACAGCCACTCTGGGGTATCACTTCTCGGGGCAATGTGTCTTACCCATCCTTGGCTGACATGCCCACCTATGTGACAGCGGCTGTCTTCAGTTGCCCACCCCTTTCCGAGGCAACTTGCCCCTTTCAAGTTATTCAGCCTTTCCCTGGGTCTTGCTCAATCTCGATCCCTGTCCCCAGACAGGACCTCATGGCACCAACTATACTGCTGGCCTGTCACTAGTCTTAGCCTCTGTCCCCGTGTCGACCAGACAAACTCCATATAACATAAAACATAACATTGATACAATAAAAAATAATAAAAAGAAATAAAAACTGGATAGCTATCAATAAGTGTATATACACTACAGAGGATGTAATATTTCAGTCTGCAGGTCTCCCAGTAGGACACAGCTGGCTGTTAGTCTGCAGGTCTTCCAGCAGGTCCCGGCCGGCTGTCATTCTGCAGGTCTCCAAGCAGGTCATGGCCAGCTGTCAGTCTGCAGGTCTCCCAGCAGGTCAAAACCGACCGTCATTCTTCAGGTCTCCCATCAAGTCATGACTGGCTATCAGTCTGCAGGTCTCCCAGCAGGTTACGGCTGGCTTTCAGTCTGCAGGTCTCCCAGCAGATCACGAGCGGCTGTCAGTCTGCAGATCTCACAGCAAGTCATACCAAGTCTGCAGGGCTTCCAGAAGGGCATGACTGGCTGGTCCTTAGTCTGCAGTCACATATTGGAAAGGCTAATAATTTAATTTAGTTTATTTGGCTTTATTGAGTCTTCACCTCAGGGGCCTGTCATAATCATACTATTTTGTCTACATTTTACATTCACTGGAACCTATCCAGAGTATCAGTTAGCAAAATGCCCAAAATGTACTCAAAGGAATGAAACCACTAATACGGTCCTTTGTATGCATGGATTATCTTGCTACATAATTACAGATAGCACAGATGTGTACAGGGCAGATCATTTCTGTAGGCTGTATAAGTCACTAAGTATCAGTTAACATGTTAACAAAGTGTATTTTTCTTTTCAACAAGTGATGTTATACCATGCAATAGTTTTGTATTGCTGCTATTGTTATAAAAACTGAGCCTCTTTGTCCTTAAACCCAGGGTCAAGCAAAATCTTACCCATTCACCCCATAGGCTAGTGAAGGTAGAAAGAAGCGTGAAATGAGGTCATGACCTTTGTACTAAACTGGGATCTGTCCTGAGGTCCCTATGGTATTTCTCTGCAGCTTTTGTGTATGGCTCTCTGTGTGCTGTGTTGCTTGTGTTTCGTGGGCGGCGGGCAGAGTGAAGGGCAGGGCGTGAATGGAGACCGTCTCTAATCTATGGACGGGGCCAGTTTTCCTGGACCTCCTGCCTGGGCCTGGTTTCCTGGGCTGTAGGGGCTGTACCTCACGGCAGAGAGGCCAGAAAGGAACTCCGCTGGCTTGTCATGCATATTGTGTTAGAAATTTCTGCGGGAAATTGATAGCGGCTGCAGGTAGAGGTGGGCAGCTGGGATGGAGGAGAGTCAGCTGCTTGGTGAGGCGTCTCGCTGGAAGCGGACGCATTGCGCAGAGAATCTGGCTTGTGGTGATTATGTGTGGCTCTCATCGGACTGGATAGCTAATGTAGGTGTGGTCAGACCAACCTCCCCCACTCGGGATGCCTAACACTACTGATTGGACAAATGAAGCGATGGTGAGTGGGAGTATCCTGAACTAACCAATCAACCAATCAGGATACTCCCACTCACCATCGCTTCATTTGTCCAATCACCAGTCCAATCCCCCTCACCAATTTTGAAGCCTCACTTAGCACCAGCATTGATTGGTTAGTTCAGGGTACTCCCAAAAACATCTGGTTTTGAAGTCTCATTTGTCCCATCTCTACCTAACACACCTATCATGTGCTGTCAGACAAACGCCAGCCCTCTCTATTGGGCAGGAGTGTGCCGATCTCAGCAGATCCCTTGATCGATGACCAGGCTTTCAAATTGCCTTCCAGTAAAAGTGTGGAGCTGGGAAGGGAACAAAGGTGAAATACTGTACCCTGCACGTTTAAAAGGACAGGAATATTCTCATCTTTCTTTTATTGTTCTCTCCTAGTTTTCTCAATTCCAGAATGAAAGGACAGCTGGGATTAATAGAAAGTAGCTCGTCACATAAATGATTTTTCTTCTTGTATAATGCACTCTATGTACACTGGAACTGCGGGAATATTACCTGCTGAGTTTCGTACAATATGGAGATATATCACCTAAAATATGGATATGATAAGACAGCAGTATGAAGCCTGTAAGTCTACTGAGCCAGTGAAGTTTGTTCATATTGGTTAAACTGAGCTGAAGTCACAGAGCAGACACATTCAGGAGAGTGGGAAAGAAAAATGATTTAATTTTATTGTACATTTTCATTTTAATTACAGTCTGTGGTGAATGTGTGGCCTGCCGAAGGCCATGCTGTTGGGATTTTACATTAAACCTAAAATAAAGGCTCTTCTGACTAAAGCTGAATAACGACTGGAACAGAACTGGTTAGAGGTATTATATTCTTAGCCGAACGTGTAAACTTCAGGTGAGATTTAGTAGTGTATCTATTGTAATAAACCATTTCAGTGTCCCTCGTTTAACCCGACATATGGCTGAGGCCTTTTCACGAACAGTATGGCAGGTGTTATTAAACAGAGGGAGAGACTTTCACTATAAAAGAGACAGCCTGCACTGGTTCTTGATCAAGAACACACTCAAGGTAACATTTTGTGATTCAGTTCCTCAGAACTTTGTCAGACTGATACTGAAGTGACAGTACTGTAGTGAGACCTAAAGCAGTGATGTGCTCCCCTGGGCTCTTCGTAAGGATCTGGTTGGCAAAGGGACACTGCCTGGGACTACAGAGAGGACCAAGGAAGACAATGAAGGATGCATGCTGCCTCTTACATTAATATAGGATGTAATGTAGTTAAAACTGTACATTTTGAAATCATTGCACTGTGATCTCTCTTGTGAATCAACACATTTTTTTCATGCTAGTGCTTGGAAGAGCTCTCATAATACATCAGTAGTGTGTTGTCTGTCTGTAGTTATAATGGCTCATGGTTTGTACAAATTAATTCATTGTTACTGTAATGCTTACCATGTTTCTCACCTCTAACATCTCTCACTCTCTCTCTCTCTCTCTCTCTCCACAGACGTTTATAGTACTAAACAAAGGAAAAACGATCTTTCGCTTTAGTGCTACGCCTTCCTTATACATCATAAGTCCATTTAGTCTTTTAAGGCTAATAGCTATTAAAATTTTGATACATTCATATCCTTTCAAATGGTGGTTGAAATAAATTTTGAAAACGCTTTCTGAATGTTGTCTGCAGGCCCATGTAAGCATTCTTTAAGTGCCAGGGATTGAAACAGGAAATCCAACTCCAGGAAAAGTTCCAAAAATACCAAGAAAAACAGGGAACATGTAAGGAATGCAGAGCACATTCCTGAATGTTAGGTACTAGAAGGTGTAGAAGGCAGTTAAAAATTCCCCCACTAACTACAGTGTTACCTGGTGTGCGATTGCAGAAAAAAATTGATTAATGTTACCTGATAGCCTGTAAGATTCAAGTCATCTTGCAATTTCTAATGCACTGTCTGAATATTGCTGATTTCATTTAACCAATTGTTGCCTGTAGGGGCAAATTTACATGTAAAATGTGTGCACTACCTTTCTCATGCTGGGGTTCATCTAGAATAATTCAGTAAATGATTTATAAGTGGCTGCTGTCAAAACATTAGGAATCCCAAGAAGGCCGTGTCTCACTAAGCAAAAAAAAAAAGATGAAAAAATGTTCTGATTATTGAGGGATTGGTAGAGGTCTAGTAACTCTACTCTGAATTTATTATTAGGTTTATTTATATTGTTATTTGTTATTATTGTTATTACCCTTCTTTAGGGTGGGTGATGTGGGAATAATGCCCTGCAAGTTGGTTGTGTTTCATAAAAGGAACGTTTTACATGTTGTTATATGCTGTCATTCATTTGTTTATAAGGGAATATGGGTATTATGTTTCCTTAACCAGCTATTCTCACAGTCTTCAGCATGATCATTATGTGTACAATTTTGACCAACTGTGTATTCATGACCTTCAGCAATCCTCCGGAGTGGTCCAAGCAAGTAGAGTAAGTACCTGTTCGAGCTCAACCATGCTTCTCTGTTTTAGGGTGGTTGGACCTGTGTTTTCACTGCAGAAGATCATATGTATCTCTACTTAGCTGTACAATTTTGTAAGATACATTTGTACCGTTAGTGGCTATTTTAATAAGAACCCATTAACTAGGTTCCTAACTGCTTGAGGACTATAACTTGCTCAGCAAATTTAAAAATCAGAGGTCTGTGTGGGACTGAACAGAAATTCAAGACATGTACCTGACTGTCTGTCATTGAAAGACAAACGGTGGTAATTTAATGACACTATGCTGTACATGCTATGTGATTAAAAACTAGGTTGTGTGAAAATAATACATGGATATTGTAACATTTCCAGACAGCACAAGCTGAAATGGCTTGAAAACTTTAGGATAGAACACACAAAATTGTCACATTTTCTTTTTAAGAAAATACAGTTATTTACAAACGTATGAGCAGAGCCAGATTTTATTCGGGTATGGAAACCGAAATGTTTAATCTCCCATCTCCTGTGACCAGTGTTGCAGGATTGCTCAGATGAATAGTCACTGATGATTTCAAAGCCACATTAAGCCTTTTATTTTCAAAGGCAACAATCTTGAAATTCCAAGCAAACCAAAAATTGATCTGTGCACCACAAGCTTAATTATTGACAAGGAGAGATGTAGACTAAACACACTGTAGTTCATTTACTGTTAAGTGATTCAATCGTTTTTAAATGTTAAATGCTTATACCCAAGAATCTTTTTGTAAATATATAATGATACAATTATATAATGAATTAAATTTAATTTGTGCTGGGGTCCTGTCCACAGTGTACCCCAGGCTTGTGGCCTTTGAAACCTGTAATAGGCTCCAGGATCCTGACCAGGATAACTGATTAGAAGATAGATGAACAAATGGATTGATGGAAATTAGATTTGGCTAAAATATTTATTTGAACATATTTCATGTAATATAAGCTCTTCAAAGGACTCACATTTTGCACTATGCATTTACCCTGCATTTTGCCTTATGCTGCCAGGAATAAGCTCCAACCCCTCCCCCCCCCACTGGTTAAGTAATTGGAAAGAGGGATGAGTGGATTGAACTAATGATATAGAGTAGCACATATTACTGTACATTATATACAATAAACCATGTCGTTTTCATGTTAATCAGTTGTTGTGATTGGCCAATGATCATATTTCGCCATGGTGATGTGTGTCGATTTGTGCAGCGTTAGATATCTTTATAGCCACTGGGTGGTATCAGGATGGGGTGCCAGTGCTCTCCTACCCATTAAGATGGAGTCTCAATAACCTGCTGCACCTTAAGCATATTAACTGTAAAACAGAAAAGGCAGCTGAGAGTGACACAGAATCCACGACAGTCCCATCAGTGGATGTGGATCAGAAGCTGTGGGCACTGCAGCATGTGACTGGGCAGAAATCCATCTCTCTTCCATCTCTGTAATTTTGCTGTCCTTCTCTTAAAGGTACACCTTCACAGGCATCTATACATTTGAATCGCTCACAAAAATAATTGCCAGAGGATTTTGTATAGATGGGTTCACGTTCTTACGGGACCCATGGAACTGGCTGGATTTTATGGTGATCTCCATGGCGTAAGTACAATTCTCGTTTTCTCAAAATGTTGACGCCAACACCAAGCTTCTTGATGTGTGTTTCGGAGGCTAATAATTTCTACTTAATATAAATTGTGTGTCTTGTAAATGCATGTATCCATTGGTGCTTATAACCATGCTTAAAATGTGCTTAAGTGCCTGCAAAACTGTGGCTTAATTATTTATATCACTGGTGTCAAAATCAAAAACAGCCCATGTGAACAATAAGATTGTTAAAGGCTCACAGGATGATGTTAGAATATGGATGCATTGATTTGAATGATCCTGTATTGCAATTTTAAAAGTTAGAATTTTTCAGTCTTCAAGGAATACTTAATGTTAAGATTTATTTTATACCTTATGTACAACAGCCTTGTTTTTGTGGTAATGAGTCAAAATTTGGATTCATTTCAAATACGAGCATTTTTATTAAGAGTACTAGATATGTAAGACAATAATGATTTTTATTTTAGTGTGAAAAATAACAAAGGGGAAAGTCTTTCTAGTAGGATTCCACAAGATACAACCTAAGAGAATTACAGTCTCAGTACATAGTTTCATTCCAATATGTTTCTTTTTTAGATATTTATTATCACATTATGATAAACTGTGCTGAAAATGCTTAAAAGATCCTCACATTCTTCAGAAAAAAACTGAAACAGAACAAAAAACAATATTAGCAAACTTTCCATTTTCAAAAATTGAAGGAAGGGTTGATGACATGGTTCTTTGTTCAACATTGACTTGAAGACGCTGCAGTTTTACTTTATGAATATGAAAAAGAACATAATGACGGGTGTGAACTGAAAACAGGTGAGGTAAGGGCTCTGATTAATCACGACACGTCCTCCAGGCACCCATGTCCTCCCACCGTACCGTGGACTTCCTGTCAGTGTCTTATGTATTTGTGAAACTCACAAACAATGCTGTCCTACCTTTTCATTCGAAGTGTGAACTCATAACATGCTGTGTGTGTGTATTTGTACACTTGAGTAAGTGTCACCCTGACTGAAATGGCCTTTCTCTCCTGTCACCTTCTCACACTTTAGGCCACTTGCCACCTAATGCCTCTTTTTCAGATGAACATTTTTCAGTGTACTTGACTGAACAAAGCACAAATATCTGTATATCTACATTTTTTAAGGAAAGTTTAAGCCCAGTGACTTTGACCAGCATAAGTGGCTGGAACATGAATGGATATGTTTAAAATTTTTCTAAATGAAGTACACTGCTGTGTCCCGTTTTCTGGCTGTTCTGTTCTGACAGCATAATCTTATTACAGTATGGAAAGTTGGAGTTAAAAGGTGAACTTAATGAATGTTCTTTCTCTCTTTCTTTCTCTCTCTCACACACACAGAATTGTGCATTTATAACATTGTGGGGACATTCCATTTATTTCTATTGACCAAACTCTTGAACTCGAATCTTAAGTATGCTGACCCTAACACTTACCCAGCCTTAACCTTAACCATGAGTAACCTAACAAAACACAAGACTTTTGGCTATTTAGGTTTTGTGATTGGATTCGCTGATTTTTATAAAATTGAATTTTCCCACTGGGGGGCACGGTGGCTCAGTGGTTAGCACTGTTGCCTCGCATGTCCACGGTTAGGGGTATACTACTCATTCCGCCTCCAGCTCCGTGTGCATGGACTGTGCATATGTTCTGCGTGCATTTCGCGGGTTTCCTCCAGGTCCTCCCTTAGTTTAAAGACATGCATTGTAGGCTGATTGACTTCACTAAGTTGTCCATAGTTTGTGACTGAGTGTGTGACTGTGCCCTGCGATGGGTTGGTTCCCCATCCAGTGTGTCCCCCGCCTTGGTCCCTAAGCTGCCTCGGACAGGCTCCAGGTCCCCTGCAACCCTGAATAGGATTAAGTGGTTTGGAAAATGGATGGAATTTTCCCACACACACACACTTCCTCTCTAACTCATAAAAACTAATTTCCATTTTACAATCCAATGAATCTATATTTAGGCCCCAACTACAAACTCAAATACACTTTGTTAGTCAAACAAAGGAACAGAGATAGGAGAAACATAAAAACAGATACACAAGCCATGTAGAAGTTAGATTTAATTGAACTTTTAGATTTTGTTCTGATCCATTGAAAATGTTTTTTTCCAGTATTAAACTAGGTCTAGACAACTGTGAATTTCTGGTTCAGGAGATCATTCATGTTATAATGCTTCAGTCCTAGTGAAATGTTGCTGTGTCAAACTCATCTTGTGTACATTGGCTCTAGCCTCTTGCTTGCTGCTTGGAGGACATGAGCATCTCTAGATACGAGGCTCTAGCACAGGCTCCTTTAAATCTTCTCCCTCTACTTTCTAATGTATGTTCAATGACTTCAGGAGCCTGATTGGGCTGCGATGCATTTTTTCACGTTTGTTTTAAAAGTGGAACCTGCTTGCCAGTGCGACAGTGCTGTCCGTTTATTGTCTTGTTCCTGAGCCACTTAGGGAGAGAGCAGAGCTTCGTTTGTGCTGTGCATTCTTCACTTGTCTGTAAAAGTTTACCTGCCTGTTAATGTAAGCCAGACAAATATCTATGCAATTTTGTTCTCCTGTCTGCTGTGTTTCTTTTTGAACCACTACAAGTAATTTTGATCTGATTCTGCAGGTATATAACAGAGTTTGTAAACCTAGGCAATGTCTCAGCTCTGCGCACGTTCAGAGTGCTGAGGGCTTTGAAAACTATTTCAGTAATCCCAGGTAAGGGGGCCTGAGGGCCTGGTGGGGTGGTGGACCCAGGGGTTGGTGTTAGGTGTCTTCCTTTCTGTTTCTTTCCTTCTTTCCTTCCTCGATGGACAGGCTGTGTGAGTGGCGTTCCTCCTGGTGGCTGTCGTCGTGCTCTTGGTGTGTTGTTTTTGTCATTGGTGTTTGTGTGTGATCCTCCCTCGTTCCAGATATGTGACAGAGTTTGTGGACCTGGGGAACGTCTCTGCACTGAGAACGTTCAGAGTTCTCCGAGCGTTGAAAACTATCTCTGTCATTCCAGGTGAGATTCAATTTAAACACTAAGGCTGATCTACTTGTTATTTCTCTTTTTGACTTATTATTATGAAAAAGAACAAAATTTTGGAATAACTTTATTTATCCCCCCCAATTGATAAAAAAAACTAGTTCCAAAACAGTTTTTTATAGGCTTTGCAGTCTACTAGCTATCTTAGGCCCTGCAGGCTACACCTTTGATCCAAAAATGACCACCCTTAACCAGGTAAATTCCCCGAGAAGGGAATGTTACTTGTGGCCTTTGTCAGAACATCTTTACATGAATGCCTAACAATTTAGTCAGCAGAAATATCCTCTGTTCAGAGTGACAACTCCAAAATGAAGCAACCATGCACACTAAATTTTTCTCATTTACTGACTTCCACAACCACTCAACCAACATCCAATTTTGACTTTAATTCTCCAAAAAGAAATGAGGAATAAAAAGCCTCTAACAGACGACTGTGTGGAAATGTCTGGCGCTCTCTGTCAGTAACGATGACAAAACAGAGAAAAATCCCAGAAAAAAAATCAATCGTTCCACATTTCAGTCCTTATGAAATGTTTTTATTTTGAACTGAATATTGCTTGTAAGGCCATTGCTAAACAACTGTAAGACAACCTGGAGAAGAGAGCAGAAGTCTTGAGATAGCATTGACTTCTTTTAAATAACATAATGGCCTATACATTAGCTATTTAAAATGTATTTTGAAACAGACCATGGAAAAGACATTCCATTTAGTGCGGTCCCATAGAATGTCCCTCTTACTCATTTACGAAGACTGCCAAGCCTAATCTGCAAACGTCCATCATGCTGCATGATGCTTCTCAAGGCGGCTTCCTTTTTCAAAGGCTTCGCCTGCCCGCAGATTTCGTTTACATTTTTATATTTTGATTTTGCTCGATGATAATTCTTTTTTTTTATGAAATAAAACTAGATATTTGCAAACTGGATCGTCTGCGGACAAATAAATGGACCAACCCACCAACCAACAAAAAAAACAAGAACGTGATGGGAAATAGTAATGCAAATATCAGCATCATTCAAGGAAATCTGTTTGGCGCTAAAACAAACGTGTATAAGAGTGAGCGCTGCCCTCTGCTGAGGAGGTAAAAGAAGTAACCTGCAGCCCATAGTTCATGGCACTCCTGCAGTTGAATCTAGTTTTGATCCAAAGACCACACTCATTGCTGTTCTAAAGTACTTCATTGCTAGGCAGAATCATTGATTCCAGTCCTGCTGTAAACCTTTGGAAGACAGCTGTTGTCGCTTGTTTCGTAATTCCTCTGTGTCTGATAAGTTAGGTCGCAAGCTTGGGAGGAAATCACTTAGGTGGAGCTTTGGTCCAGATGTTCTGGCCCAAAGACAGATTGTATTTAATCCACATCAATTGTGAAAACAGTGGAATGAATTTCAGGCCATGTGAGCAGATCTGTCAAACTGGCCTTTACTGAGCCTAGCTGAAGCTGAAAATGTAGACGTTTCAAAACTGTTGAAGCTGTGATTCCCAGCATTGCCAGAGTGAACGATCCGCTGTCAGTGAATTAGGAAGTAAATTTACATATACGTTGTATAGTATATTTTCACTAGCAATTCATGAATGGGGGACGAAAAACAGGAAAACAATTTTTCAGGACTGGATAAATTGTTTGACCCCTTTTTCTTTTAAAAAAAAAAAACAATCAAATAATAAAACTTATCATAACACCATATCAGACCTGTAGCAAACAGAAGCTAAAGACAGCTGTCTCATCTGAGTTGGACTTTGGATTTGAGCCTACTGACTGTCGAGGCTGGAGCTTACACCAGGGGAAGACTTCAGTGCTAAAGGTATCTGCAACCAAGATGTTTATGGAGGGTGGAAGGATGGGGAGGTGGGTCAAACAGTAACCGGTGTCCTCAAGTGTCCACCCACATAATGATGATGCCAAGTATTTTTCATCAGCCTTGGAGTTTAAATGACTTGCATGTGAATTCCATCTCCCTGCCTGTCCTTCTACCTCATTACCCTTTAGATTTTTTTCATTGTTGTGCCAAAGTATTTATTTTCTGACAGGTGTCTGGTTCATCTGCATCCTCCTTAGGGGGTCCTCCCACAGTCTCCTGGGATTCCACACTTGCCTCTTGTTGAACTGTCAAGCCGACTTGCCTACGTTAAGTTCTTTTTATGGTGTTGAAGAGATTGCAAGGTTGCCCCCTTGCGCTCTTTTCCCAGTTTGCCCTCAGCCTCCGTTACTCCCCAAAGGCATTCCCATGTACCCTGTGGAGACATGTGTGGGATGACTCCTAATTTTGTCTTGTTTCTCTGTTTATCTGAAATACTTGCAATGGCCTGAATGTTATTTAATTTTGTTTCACTCTTTCAAGGGTCCCACTTGTTTGTCTTTAGATGAACAATCTAGGTAGCTCAAGAAGTGAAACTGAAGTGGCACCTAATATGAGTAGTAAAAAAGTAAATACCAGTTTGTGTGGAGGGTAGGATTTATACAAGAGCTGCTGATGTAGGGTTTACTTAGACAGGTCATAATCTTATATATGGAATTGGAGAACCTCAGTCTTGGTAACTGTGAGAAATAAGGTGCAAGTATCTCCTGAGAATCCCTAGGTCATGGCACTTGTGAAGATGTCTTTGGCACTGAACATACTAGAAAATGCTTGTACCTTCTCACCCTTCCCCATTGTGTGTCATCACCTGCAGGCCTGAAGACCATTGTAGGTGCCCTAATCCAGTCAGTGAAGAAGCTGTCGGATGTGATGATCCTCACTGTCTTTTGCTTGAGCGTCTTCGCCCTGATTGGCCTGCAGCTCTTCATGGGGAACTTGCGGCAGAAGTGTGTCATATGGCCCATCAACGCCACTGAGAGTTACTTTAGCAATGGCAGCAGGGGTTTCAATTTTGATGAGTACATCATGAATGACAGTGAGTTAGCACTTAGGCTTCACGCTCTGCTAGCTAAACTACTGACCCTTCCAAGATACAACAACCAAAACATAAACTTGTGGGTTCCTCACAATGGTACCAAATGGGAGGGAGGAGGATGTGACAGATCCCTCCAGCAGGGGGGGCTGTTTTGTTTGCATTGATGATAACTGCTCTTTTGAAGTTCATCTCAAGTTCCTGAGAAAATCATTACATGGATGTGAGGCTGTCAAATGCATGAGTGCTTCACAGGAATTGTCAGACTTGGCCGGCAGCTAGTTCTGGGATGGAATGGAGGTTTGCTGACCCAAATGAACTGTCCTAAGACTTAGAAAGATGCAGAATGGAACACTGACATCTTCCATCCTCTTCTTTTCCCCGTCTTTTTCTAGCCAACTTCTACTTTCTGCCTGGACAGTTAGATGCTCTTTTGTGTGGAAATAGCTCGGATTCAGGGTGAGTGGTACTTATATTCCCTGATACATCTATAGAGGCTAAAACTTCTGCAAGGTTGTGTTAGTTTTTCAAAATTGCTGGGCTTGTTTGGCGAACATTTAATGCAATGTGATGTACGCTCAGCGGCAGGTCAATCTGCGTGTTAATGTGAATAGCCTGTGTCTATGAACTGCAAAAGATGTGGCTGCAACTGAACATATACAACGTGCCGACATGGTCAAGAGGTTCAGTTTCTGTACATCTAAGCATTATAATGATTAGGTCATGTCATTTAAGCAATTTAAACCTGTCATGATTGTTCGAGTCAGATATGGTGGTTCTACTGTCTGAGAAAAAAAAAAAAAAAACAGCCGCTCTTCTATGATTTTCATCCACTTCAGTGTCTAGATTACAAAGGATGGTGTGTTTTAAAAAAAACATCCAGTCAGGGGCTGATCACAGGCTTAAAATGCCTTGCTGATGAGAAAGGTCAGAGGAGAAAGACCAGACCCATTAAAGAGGTTTTGGAGACAAAAAGGGGGCCTACCCACTCCTGTGTAGATGTACCTAATAAAGTGGTCACTGAGTGTGTTTATAGCGCTTGCTGCGAGAGCTGAAACAACACCAGATTTTACCCTACTGCCTCCAGCCAATGCCCTGAGGGATACACCTGTATGAAAGCTGGGAGAAACCCTAACTATGGCTACACCAGCTTTGACAGCTTTGGCTGGGCCTTCCTGGCTCTGTTCCGGCTCATGACACAGGACTTCTGGGAGAACTTATACCAGCTGGTAAGGCCACACAGTTTCAACCTTCCTTAACCCGAAGCTGTCGGTCTGTATGACAAATGACATCAACTGCAATCACAGTAGACATTGTTTTTATTATTTTTTTATTGCATTTCACAATGCTTGTTGTTAAGCTGCAAAATTTTTACTCTCTCCAATATTTTACCAAAAGGAAGGTTTTGAAATAAACCAAACAGGCCTAAGACCTAATAAGACCTAAGAAACTGTAGATCAGAGGTGTCTATTCTAAAATTAGTTTTACTTTCTGTGTGTGGGATTTACAGATTAGGACAATCCTACTGGTCTTCTGGGTTATACATACATGTCGAACCTGCAGCCGTTTCAGGTTCAGGAACTGTGCTGCATGTACATGGCACACACTTGAGAACATTGAGAACACTGGGCATTTGAAAACCATTACAATTTTTCTTTTTATGCATGTCTTCGTACTTGGCCAGAGAGAAGCCAGTGAGGGTAGGAGCTGTCAACTGTCAACTGCAGATGGCCTTTTTGGTGCAAACACGTTTCATACTAGAATGAAAATGCATAAAAAGTCTAATAACTTTGGCTGATTTTGGTTTGTTGATGTGTGGAAGGACTTAGTATGTATTAATCTCTCTGGGTATAAATGTTCATGTTATATTGACTCAGTTGGTTGATTATTAGAAGAGGTGGATTCTGCTTGGTCAGTGCTGTATGCCCGCAGTTGGCTTATTGACATCCAGTGAATCCTTCTTAACTTTTTGAAATCATCTCGGCTTTCAGTGTAATGGCTGAAACTCTTAAGCTGCCTAATACATAGTGGAATGGAAAGACGCATAAAAAATTTACACCGGGATTAGTGCACGAGCAAGCCAGGATGTGTGAAAGGATACAGGAAGGAGACTGGCTTTAAGCAGATTCATTTACTTCAGTTCATAGCCCTGGTCCACAGGAAAATGCACTTTCAGTTTAAGCTTGTGTGATTTCTTTTTGTCACGTAAACATGATCAAAAAGTGTTTTTTTTTTGTTTCTTGCAAGTGATTTCTTTTCAAGGTGAAACCGTGGATGTTTAATCATTTTTTTGTCTTCTTCACACAACACAGAGATGAGTAGCCGAGCGGCTGCTGAACATGGTACTTCACACTGGCTTTTCACCAACTGCTTTTCACAAAGAAAGTGCTTTTCCTGTGGACTGCGGCACAAGGCCTGTGCGCCTTTCACAAAAATAGATCAGTTACTAAAGCCGACGGTACTTTAATTTATTCTCTTTGGCTGTAAATCAAATGACGTGCTATCGAGGTTGAAAGAGATCTACTCGTGAGTGGATGAGTGAGAGCTGTTCATCCAGCAGGCAGTTTCAAAAAGCCCTGCAGAAACATGACTGCACACGTAAGAGGACAGGGGTTTCATGGGCCAGGCATTGCAGGCCTGTCAGAGCATGTTGTTCTGGCATCCTGTCTTAGGGCCTATGGGGTGAGGCTCTCATAAACTAGCCCTTCTGTAATGAGGAAGGTCCTGGACAAGCTTGCCGAGGAACTCTTAAAGACCGCTCGGCTGCCAAATAAATTGCGCAGGATCAGCATGTCTGAGGCTGACCCATTAGCTGCAGGGCTGCTGTAGTGGCGAAGCAAATGAAGCTTGTAAAC
>JAACJT020000069.1:335189-345903 GCA_009936485.2 Gymnarchus niloticus | reverse complement strand
TTATATCAACAGACCATTGTATAACAGAACATATAACTTCAGGTTAGCAAACTCCTAGACGAAACCTGTAGAGAATGCAATTGTCTTTCCTGCAGGACCGAGATTCCAGAGGAATCTTGTTGTTGTTTGTTTTGTTGCTTGAAAATGCAGCCAGTGACTTTCGTTTTAAAGTAAAACTCAACTCTTCAACACAAAATGGTTCCTCATTGCAGCTTGAGATCTGGCAACTCTTTTCTGGTTTTATCATTTGATGATTTGTGTAGTCTTACGCATTAAAATTCAAATCTTTCAAGTTTATTCATTGTATTCATTACATTTAATTTGAATAACATCAAATAACTGAAATAAGTGTAATGTACGCTTTCAGAATGACTTAGGTACAGTGTTATGTTTGAAAGAAGCTGGATTTAAGAAAGTAAAAGGAAATTAAAAACTGATTTTCATTGCTTTGTAGTTGCTGTGGTTTGAGAAATACTCTTTATTACTTAAAAAAGTGATGAATTTGATTTCAAGTGCTAACTGGCATTTCATTCCTTTTAAAATTTCCATTTCTCATTCAAACAAGTGAACCTTGTAATTAATTTTTACCTAAATTGTTTTGCCTATGTGTTTTGATCTTAAAATTATTGTTGGATTTTAATAACAGTAATGCAGAAATATAAGGACATTAAAATGTCCATCTGGCTTAATTGGATATTTCTAAACTAAGTGAAAAGATACATTGTTAGAATTTTATTTTCTTTGTTTTTTTCTAAACAGGTTCCCAGCTGGTTGCCACTTGTGGGCTCCTGTTTTGAATCAGTACCCATATTAAAGTAATTCTTTGGGTTGACCTTGTCTTTGTCCGTTTGTGGAATTCCTGTTTTTTGAATCAATACCTGTATTTGAGTTATCCTGTGGGGTTGCCTTGTCTTTGTCCATTTGTGGCCTCCTGCTTTTGATTCAGTGCCTGTGTTAAACTAATCCTCTGAGTTAACCTTGTCTTTGTCTACGTCTGTGTTAAAGGTGGAGTTTATTGCCACTAACCTATTATAGTATGGCAGCCATTCAACAACAGGAATCACTCTAGTAACTTCTTGTTAGCATTCTTGCTTTACCATATTATAATTAAAAAGGTAGTGGTCTTATTAGCATCTTTCAGCGCAGGTAACCATATGATAATTCGCTAATTATAGCATGTTTCATTTTGTCTTTTCTTAAGGTTCCTTTGCGCTCATGTTTTAGCTGTGGACCGAAGTCCACCTGTGGTTTCTTACCATGTTAAATTAGTCTTTTGAAAATATGTCTTTGGTAAATCTTATTACCATTGAAGACACATTTGCTGTCATATTTTATGCTTTCAAAATGACTTGTTAGACTACAACTAGGAAAATAGGCAATAATACATAAAATTCCCATCTGATCTCCATGTACCTAAATAACACAACTTGTAAAGTGAAGTGTGTATGAACGTGAAAATGGAGATGGAAACCACTATGTAATATAGTACAGAGCATTTATAAATGCAACACTTAGCAATAAATGAATTAATGCATAATTATTACATATTGATGCAATTTCCAGGTTCTTGTTAATGTGTTTATTATGCACATGGTGACTTGTCATGCCATGAGCTGTCTCATACTTTTCTCAGTGTCTATTTAAATGAAAGTGTGACCTTAGTAGAGAGAGATTAAGCCCCAGTACAGGTCACTGGAGCAGCTTCACTCAAAACTGTAGAATGTGCTGGGAGAAATTCTGGTCTCTGAGTTTACACTTGTTTCTCGCAGACACTCAGGGCGGCAGGCAAGACCTACATGATCTTCTTTGTCCTGGTGATCTTTGTGGGCTCCTTCTACCTGGTCAACCTCATCCTGGCTGTGGTGGCCATGGCTTATGAGGAGCAAAACCAGGCCACAATGGAGGAGGCTGAACAGAAAGAGGCTGAATTTAAAGCTATGTTGGAGCAGCTGAAGAAGCAGCAGGAGGAAGCCCAGGTTTGTTTATTTTTTTTATTTTTTTTAACCTTCTTCCTGCATTCTGCTTTCCACTGGTCAACTCCAACTCAGGCTATGTCAACAGTTTCTTTTTTCATGAGTGGATTTTTTTTTTGACGGGGTTTGTACCGTTTATACGCTTACCGTGACAGGCTGCCGCTATGGCTACCTCAGCGGGCACAGTGTCCGAGGACGCCGTGGAGGATGACGGTGGGGGCCGCTTGTCACGGAGCTCTTCCGAGGTCTCCAAGCTGAGCTCGAAGAGTGCAAAGGAACGACGCAACCGCAAGAAGAAGTGGCGACAGAAAGAGCAGTCACGGGGCGAGGAGAAGGGCGACAGCGAGAAGATTGTCACCGAATCTGATGAGGGCAGCAAACGGAGTCGCTTCCGCTTTCCAGACAGCCGGCTGGGCCGAAGGACGTCCATCATGAACCAGGTATGGAATCTGAGAAGCACAGTTGTGAGGGGGGTGGACTGGATGAAGCTCTGGTCCAAAGGGTACTCGACTGTCCTGGGCAAGTGGATGGATGGAGCAGGCTGAAAGTACCAAGAGTCCTGCTAGCAGGTTATTTTTCAGGAGGAAAATCAATAATTCGCAACTGTTTTCATGAAAAGAACGGTTTAAGCTGTGCATAAAACTGTGGGTTGGTTAAAATTAGCACCAGGGCAATTTTAAAGGGAAAGACACAAATGCGACTTGACCCCATGTTGCTTTGATTCTCGGCTATCATAAATAAGTGCTTTGTGCTCTCTAGGCCTGAAGCTGGATTTTAAACAAAGGCTGAGTAATTCCACTAATACTAACAAGGCAAGTCAAGGTGAAGGCGGAGAAACAGTGAGGTTTGGCAAGAGTGTGGAAGTAAATATGTCCAATTCTGCCTTATTTCATGTGGCTATAGACTGGAGTTGTTCCTATCTATCTATCTATCTATCTATCTATCTATCTGGATGGCTGGATGTGGAGAAATTGATCAATGGCTATTCGATATTTGACTCGGACATTTTCCTGTAGTGGCAGTGATGTCCGTGCTTTCAGCTGGCACTGTTAATTTTCAATGCAGCTTTAAGAATCTTTCACTGGAAACTAGGAATATTAATGTAAATTCATATGACCACCGTCCGTATTATTCTCATTATAGTTCAGTGTTTCAGTCATCCTTACGTCAATGTTCATTTGTGGTGGGCTATTGTTAGACTTCTTTAATCCACTGATAAGTAAAGTTACCCCTCCTTCCACTGCAACCTGCTCCTGACCATAGGAACATTGATATCTTGCTGAAATAAAGAATTCTGAGGGCTTCATACTCTCAGATGACATTACCGTATAGCCGGTTCTGTAGCACGTTCCTGCAGCACTATAGAATAGATGTAACGAGTATAGCGGAACACGAATGACTGAGAGTGAGTGTAGGAAATGTGAACTTTCTGTAAGTACATTCTCTGCTTAATGACAGCAGCTGATTGTTACCTCACCTTTTTCATTCGTTCGTCTTCTTCAATGGTCCTCATTTTGACTCCTCTCAATCCGAATGTCCCCCCATCCATCTTCCCTCCATCAGTCCCTCCTCAGCATTCCTGGGTCCCCTTTCCTCTCACGGCAGAACAGCAAAAGCAGCATCTTCAGCTTCAAGGGCCGCTCCAAGGACGTTGGCTCAGAGAACGAGTTCGCCGACGACGAGCACAGCACGGTGGAGGAGAGCGAGGAGCGACGTGGCTCTCTCTTCATTCCCTACCGCCGCAGCAGCTACAGCGGCTACAGCCAGGGCTCATCACGCATCCACCCGCTGGCGCCGCACAGCAAGAGGAACAGCACAGTGGACTGTAACGGCGTGGTGTCGCTCATCGGGCCTGGTCCGGGTGGACGCCTTCTGCCTGAGGTGATAATAGATAAGCCAGCTACTGACGACAGTGTAAGGACGTCCATGAATAGATCAGACTAGGCATGGCGCTCCTCCTCCTCTTCCTCCTTCCTTCTTTACAGTTTTATTCCGTCTTTGCCCGATTCCCGATTAACCCTGCCCCCCCTGCCCACCACCGCTCTGAATGCTGTCTTTTGTCTCTCAAACAGTGAAAAGGAAGATCACGACTCATTTTTCCAGCCACATGGAGTTCATTATTGTTACTTGTTTAACCCGTATCTTGTCACCATCGCTCTGATATGAAACGCAATTTCAATATTTAAAAACGTGCTGACTGTCAATCCACTCAAATAAAAACATTTAACTGTAGTTTCTCAGTTTAATTACCCTGGTTAGGTCTGAGGTCAAAAGGTAGTATGAGACGTATAGTGCCAAATAATAGGGGGTTGGGGGGTAAAACAGACAAATGCTTCAGCAATACCATTTGCTTCAGTATACCATGACCATGACCAAAACTGAGGTCATTAGTGTGAATTTGCTTTGCACTGTAGCATTACTGTGTGTTTTTACTGCCTGCGTGGCTGGTGAGGGAGGATTGTCTCCTCTTCCGGTGTGTGGAGGAAGGTCTTAGACCTTTCTGTGCTAGTGCACGCTGCGGCAGGAAAGGTGACACACCTGCACACGGTCCATTTCGTGTCCTCATCGCTCTTCTCGATTCAGCCACTGCCTTGCAGGATCACACAAGGCAGGTGGCCGTGAAACAAACACAACGCCTGTCACTGTAAATTCATTCATAAAAGCCAGCTGTCTTCATTTGATTGCTATGAGTCTCGCTCTTTCTTGCCCTGTGGACCCCTACTCTCCAGACTGTCTCTTTATCTTTAAATGTTTTTTTTTTTTTTCTGTAGTTTTGCTTGAATGGTTCATCGATCTGTTCCGGTAATATTTGCAATAAAGGTAACATTTATCTTAGTAGCTTTTGTAGCGCTAAGTATCCCATCAGTTGACACAAGTCCACGACACGGGGATGAGACAGGGAACAGGAAATTTGTTGGGGGCTGGAATTTATTTCCATCTTAGGGTTATGGGGCACCATACAAAAACGTGTAATAGAAGACGCCGCGTCGGTAGGAAGAAAAAACAAATGAACTTGCAGTGTGAGTTCCTGGGAGAAAAATACACGCAACAGGAGCCACTGGGAGTTTAGTTTAATGGGGCCAGAAAAACACAACACACCAGTTTAAATGTGATCAAGAAGCAGGGACCATAGGAATGATTCGCCTGCCCTCTTGAGATAGCGGCTGGTCATGTCCAGATACCATTCTGTTTTCCTGAGCACAGCCTGTATGGATTCCTCACACCAAAGCCCAAGGGCCCGAGAGCCTTTTTGGTCATTGCAAAGCAGACCATGCATTAGTGACGCAGATGGTAGTCAGAGAGGCATGGTCGTTTCTTAGGCAGTTTGGAAGAAGACTGCTGATTAAAACCCAACAGAGGTTCCCACATGGAGTCGCTCACGTTTCACATCCCTGGTCACAGCCACGTCATAATTTCACGCTTTTTTAAGTCCTGGAAAGTTATGGATGTATTTCTTCATTGTTTTTTTCCTAGAAACCTATAGTTAAAAAACTAATCTTTCCAGCAACCATACTTCATACCATTAGCATTGAATCTACCACCCTTAATGTCTGACAGTCCAAGCCTTTGCGTGCCTTCCAGCTCCGCATGGGAATCAACCTGTCTTGTGTGGCACCTTGACTTTCCTTCTTTTCAAATTTCTGCATGTACATGCATGCTGCGCTAAGTGACCCCCCCCACACACACACACACACACGTGCAGACACACGCACGTGCAAAGCTGGCTCTGTCTGTTGAAGAAGGTCAACTGTGAGATTTGCTGTGGTCACAGCACTTGAGATTATCTTTGCTGGTGAGATGTTCATCTCCTGGTAGATTCAGAAATAGGTTGTAGATGTGACCCTCCCACACAGAACACGACCGCAGGACCCCAAAATATGGATCCAATCTGGCATTAATAGCAATTAGCAATTTATCAATAGCTTTCATCTGCATTTTTTCTTTTGTGTGAATCTCTGCCCAATTTAAACCAGAAAATCATGCGTCCTGTATATTAACAGTCAAATAAAAAAATAGTATGACTATTTAATTTGCATGACAATCCCTTTTCATATAATATCCAAGTTGACATTGAAAATGCTTAATCTTTTGACTTTAGCTGTTCTTTTATACTGTTGCTACGAACAAAAAGCCTTCATGACACTGGTTGTTTTTAAAACACCCAGTACAGTCTGGTCCTCATGTCCTGTGTGTGAGTCTGGAGCAGTGCATTAGTGGGATGAGGGGGCAAAGACTTCTTTACTGCAAGAGTTCTACATCTTTAGGCTCTATCCCCCCTGTTAGCAGTTACTGCTGATGTTACCTTTTGGACAGCATGTGGGTGCCGTTTTGTTGACACGATTGTCATTATTCTTGTACCTCGGATTTTCCTCCTGACAGCAAACCACGGAGCTGGGGGTGAAGATAAAGCACTCAGGCTCCCTGATGGTGTCTGTGGACCAACTCAACACCTCATATGGCCGCAAGGATCGAGCCAACAGCGTCATGAGTGTTATCACCAACACTTTAGTGGAGGGTATTGTTTAGTTTCACTACACTTCCCACACAACCCAAATTAACTATATTTTACTTACCTTTGCCACTCTTTGAACTATGCTGTTAAGCTAATTACTATATAAAATGCTGTCAATGGTTTCTTCTGTAAACCAGAGCAAATGAACTCATGTGCTTCTTCTCTGCTGTACAATTGACTGATAGAACTGGAGGAGTCCCAGCGAAAGTGTCCGCCATGCTGGTACAAGTTTGCTAACAACTTCCTCATCTGGGAGTGCTGCCCGATGTGGATAAAGTTTAAGGAGATTGTCAACCTGATTGTGATGGACCCTTTCGTGGATTTGGCCATCACCATCTGCATTGTTCTCAACACCCTCTTCATGGCCATGGAGCATTACCCCATGACGCCACACTTTGAGGAAGTCCTGCGTGTTGGAAACCTGGTGAGAACCACCCTTCATTCTTTCTGATGATGTTCCCACATCCATAAATGTATTTTAAGCTGCTTGGTCCATGGTTTTTCTCCTGGGGCATCTTCAGTGTTAATCCCCTAAATTGTCAATGTGAAGGTGTTTTCCTTAGTGCTGTTCACTAGTTCCTGTTATGGGTGGTGCAGTCTAGCTTTAAGAGCTTACCGCTGAAGGCGGAATCTGTGAACATGAAAAGCATTCTGTCATTATAAACCCCAAATGCTCAAACTCAGACATTATTCCACAAAACTGCTTGCAGAGTCACACAGGGACGCACAAACGCACACACTCAGAAAGGCCCACAAGGCACTCACCTTTGAGTTTGTGCTTTTTTGCTGGAACATGGCGTGGATCCCACAGAGCACTTCTGTTCTGGAGATGCAGGCCTCAGCCTGGGTCTCCTTCCTGATGGCAGGGTCATTAAATATGAAGTCCCATTTTAACGCTGAGCTGCAGCTTCTTTTCCTTTTCTATGGTCTGACTCAGCAGTCTTGGTTTTGCTTGAGTCTGGGTATGGTGTTCAAGGCAGAGGCAGGCTGGGAAACTGGTACGTCCCCATAGTAGCTTAATTATATTAATCTGCCTCAGCCTTCGAAGAATAAAAATTCAAAAAGACACGAACCCTAATGTGTAAACATCCATTTTGTAATCCATTAACACAATACAAAAATGATATTATTTTGCAAGATGTATATAAATTAGGGTTGTCAAGCGATTAAAAAATGTAATCATGATTAATCGCATGACTTTGTGTAGTTAATCATGATTAATCTCAAATTTATTTTTTTTTAAATGTCAAAATTTTACCACAAAGATTTTTAAGTGCAATCAGACTATATTAAGAAAAGTGGATACAATATGACTGCATATAAATGTACTTAACATGCTCAGGTAACTGGAACAAGAGAAAAAAGAATCGTAATACTCTTAATTTGCTGGAGGTTGAGGCGTCCATTGGTTTCCGCCAAACACTGTTGAGCGTGGTCTGTTGCATATTACCTGGGCTAATGCTGTTGGTGTAAAATGTATGCTTGGCTTGCATGTGATATTGTAGGCTGGTTGTACTCCGGTGATAACTAAACTCAGCTTGACAGTAACTACACAAAACTTTAGTTTTATCGAGCGAGCCGTCAGGCAAAGTTTTGAAATGGAACTTCCCATTTAAGGGACCTTTCTCCATCATTCAACAATTAAGAATATGGACTGACTTCTAAGACAAATAACTTGAAGGCTAGAGTGGCACGCATTCAATTTGCAGCTTGAATTACGGGAAATACGTAGGGTCAAAAAGAACTTGTGTTAACGGCACTAATTTTTTTTTAACGGCGTTTAAGTGAAAATGCATTAGCGTGTTATTAATGCGTTAACTTTGACAGCTCTAATATAAATTATTATTTTTGTTCTTCACTTGTGATATTCAGTCAGTTAACATTGATGTTTTGGTTTTATTCATGCATCCCATGACAGAAATGGCCTGATGTTTACTGACGTACACTGCACCTCTGGGTTTGTTCAGCACAAAGGCGCTTAGCTACTTTCAGCAAAGTCCTTTCTGCCCTGACAGGTATTCACCGGGATCTTCACGGGAGAGATGTTTGCCAAGCTTGTTGCCATGGACCCATACTACTACTTCCAGGAAGGCTGGAACATCTTTGATGGCTTCATCGTAAGCCTGAGCTTGATGGAGCTTGGCCTAGCTGATGTGGAGGGTCTTTCTGTGCTGAGATCATTCAGATTGGTAAAGCTGATGACACCTTTAATTTTCATTTGTCATTCTATGATTTTTCTTACACCAATCCTACACTTTCGTTCTCTTACTCTTGTACTCTATGCTCTGTACCCTACTCTACCCCACCCAACTCCCTCATCTTTAGCTGAGAGTGTTCAAGTTGGCCAAGTCCTGGCCCACTCTCAACATGCTCATCAAGATCATTGGAAACTCTGTGGGTGCCCTAGGCAACCTGACCCTGGTGCTGGCCATCATCGTCTTCATCTTCGCCGTGGTTGGCATGCAGCTCTTCGGCAAGAGCTACAAGGACTGTGTCTGCAAGATTGCATTGGATTGCGAGCTTCCACGCTGGCACATGAATGACTTTTTTCACTCCTTCCTTATTGTGTTCCGTGTGTTATGTGGTGAGTGGATCGAGACCATGTGGGACTGCATGGAGGTGGCTGGACAGTCAATGTGCCTCATCGTCTTCATGATGGTTATGGTCATCGGGAACCTGGTGGTAAGGAAGGGTCTCTCCTCTTCATCCACCCCCAAAAAATGAGTGTATGAAAATATATGGATGTAACTGGTTAATCTGCAATTTTCTTAACAAATAATTGACCTTGCTGTCCTGACAGAACTTAAATGTAACATGATCAAGGTGCTCTATAACTGAGTAAATGTTAAATGTAAAAAAATCTATGTGCAATGTGTGCCCTCTCCAGGTGTTGAACCTGTTCCTTGCCCTGCTCCTGAGCTCATTCAGCGCCGACAACCTGGCTGCCACGGATGACGATGGCGAGATGAACAACTTGCAGATATCTGTCATTCGCATCAAGAAGGGAATTGCCTGGATGAAGGTCAAGGTGCGATACCTGATTTCTACAACTCTGAAGAAGAAGGTGGATGATGAGGCGTATGACAAGAAGCTCTGCATTGGCAACCACACGGGTGTAGACATCAATCGGGAGCTGGATTATCAGAAGAACGGCAATGGCACCACTAGCGGGATTGGCAGCAGTGTGGGCAAATACATGATTGACGAAGACCGCATGTCCTTCATCCACAATCCCAACCTCACTGTGCGGGTCCCCATCGCTGTGGGAGAGTCCGACTTTGAGAACCTGAACACTGATGACTTCAGCAGTGAGTCAGAGGTGGAATGCAGCAAAGACGTGAGTAAGAGATGATGTGGTTTAAGGAAATGTGGTTGTGAATGAGGAGAGATGTGGGTGTGGGACTGCAAGAAGGTTTTATTTGCAGGGAAACAAAGGAAAATGCAGAAAGTAGTGATGGGACAAATGAGGCTTCAAAACTCATGATGGGTGGAAGTATCCCGAACTAACCAATCAATGCTTGCCCTAAATGAGGCTTTAAAACCTGTGATGGGTGGGAGTATCCTGAAATAACCAATCAATGCTGCTGCTAAATGAGGCTTCAATACCCATAGTGGGTGGGAGTATCCCAAACTAACCAATCAATGCTCATCCTAAATGAGGCTTAAAAGCTGTAATGGGTGGGAGTATCCTGAACTACCAGTCAATGTTGACAAATAAGTAGCATTGATTGGTAGCACAAGATACTCCCACCCACCATGAGTTTTGTAGTCTTATTTGTCCCATCACTTGCAGAAAGACTGGGTACCTCTGGATGACCTTGGTGTGGCATTAAGGGCAGAAGCACAGAGAGAAAGCAGGATGTGCTGATTGACTGGACATTTTCTCAAATCCAAGTACATTCACTTTAACTTGTTTAATGTGTTAACATTAACTGTAACCTTTTTTATGGAATATTTGATGATTTTAAACAGTGTTACTGCAATTAATATTTTGGTTGTGAATAACATCGGGTAACGTTAACGGAGGTAATATAAATGTAGTAAACTGATGTCGGAGAGTTAAACAGGTTACTTTATCTCTGAAATGATAACATATCAGGTGACGTTAATAGAGGTAATATAAATGCAGTAAACTGATGTCGGAGAGTTAGACAGGTTACTTTATCTCTGAAATGATAACATATCAGGTGACGTTAATAGAGGTAATATAAATGCAGTAAACTGATGT
>JAACJT020000069.1:324724-335089 GCA_009936485.2 Gymnarchus niloticus | reverse complement strand
CGGAGAGTTAGACAGGTTACTTTATTTCTGAAATGCATTTCTTTGGATTTTGTTTTTTTACCAGTCTGATCCTGTTTGCGTTACGCGGTCATTTAGATGCCCTGACCTTATTGATAAAGCTACTCATTCATTTCAGTTTAGCTGCTAATTTGGGCTTTTTGGAAGACTAAGGTTACAGGGCGGCTAGACATGACTAAGCATCATGATGTACAAAGGAAACATTCCCTCCAACATGTGGCATTTACAGTGTAATCCATCGGCTTATTTCATGGTTCTTTTGGCACTAGTATGAGGAAACAAACTGGCAGGCATCTTCACTCGCTTTTAAAAAGGGAATTACATGGCAGCTCATTTTATTTGCTATCTTTTTCGTTGGTTGATTTGTTGGAAGGCTGGAACGTGCCACAGTGTGAGCATTTGCAAAGTCAGCCTGGCTCCAGCTGCACAGACAGACAGACGGAGACACATGCTTCATAGGTCTGCACAGGACAACATTTGCCACTTCTGAGGGAACAGATGCTGTATCGGGGTTTCCGACAATGAATGGTGGATGGCTGTAGGGAATCAGGTTTGCAATGGGTTTTGTGAAGCAGCATTCCCTATGATCACCTTGACCCAGTCTGGAGGGGAAACAGGCTGCATGGTTTGCCTCTGGAGTCTGATTCAGTGCTAACCATTACTGGGATCTCCTGCTGCGGATACAGTCATGTGACAGACAGGAATCTGGCAGCCGTTGGTCAGAGCCAAGGGTTTCTCAGCCAAGCTTATAGGCAAAGTCCTGCAGACAGCTGAAAAGAACCAAAGAGTCATTGTGAGAGGAGCTGATGTCTGAGGATCTAAATGGACTGTCACATCTGAGGGCTGTAGCCCTCCAAAGTGGTTAGTCATGGAATTGCATGAAGGCGGCATGCCACTGACATTAGACTGTTTTCCGTCTCTTTACTCTGGCATATTGTACTCTGTGCTACACATTATACTTTGCTTAGAAAACCGACTTCTCTGTTCGATGTCTTCTTTATTAAAGTAGGGAAATATGTATTTAATAATTTATTTCACGTTATTTCTCAGAGCACTAAGCTGTGGTTTTGGATGTTTGGCAATAATGTGTCCACATCCTTTAAGTCAGATCTTTGTTAGCATACAGTCGCTGTGCTAAGATACAATGTGGCAGTTATGCTCTGAGTAATTACTGTGTAACTGTGGCAGCTTTGTGTATGTGCAGTTGATAGGTGCATCTCTTGCTCTGCCCATGTGTTCCTGTGCATGCAGCATTGCTGTAAAGCGCCATCCATGTGACCCCTAATGCTGCATTTTGCAGTGATGCTTTTGTCTTGAAATTCCCTGGATATGGAACTTAGAAGTGCTGTCCTTGGCTGTACGTGTGTGTGTGTGTGTGTATGTGTGTGTGTGCATATGTGGCCCAGTTCACGTCACTGGCAGGCCGTGCAGTAATGCACTAAATGCATAAACCTGGCCAAGCTGCTACAATGGTAGGAAAATTAGGTGCTGTGGTGCTGCATTTGAGCAGTCTGTGTTTCGTGATTCAGATGAACTGTGTGTGTCTATTTCACGGATGTGCTGTGAGTATTGGCCGTGTCAGTATGTACAGTTTTTCCTCTGTGCAGAACGTCTGTTTCACTCTGTATTTAGGTGAGCACACTATTGCTTACAGCACAAGGCTCTTATGTCAAATTAGCAAAATGGCAGTGTAGCAGAATTTCTCAGTTGCAAAATGCAATCGCTCTATGATCACATGATATCGAGCTGTGACTGTGTTAAACGAGTTTCTTGGCTTCTGGTAAATAAGTTACTCTGCATGTGCAGAACTATTAGAGTCATTAATGGTTACAGTCAGGTGAGTTCCCGACCTTTTCCATTTTATTAATGTCAGTGCAGTTCTATGCACGGAACACACTGTTGAAACAATGTAAAACCAATACATTTATATACTTCATGTATTGGGCTATGGACAACAAACATCTGGTAATCAATGATCAAGCGACGTAAGTTTCATTTTAGTAAAAAACACATTTGCAAGCCAAGTAATTAAGGCTTACTTTCTACCATACTTCCTTCCTTAAAGCTTCATTCTAACTTGTGCGTCTACGGTGTGAAGAGCAGTAACTGAGGAGGTGGCTCGTCACAGTTCTGCTGAAGCTGGTCAGCACACTGCAGTCTAAACTCCATTGGGGTGGGGCAGTAAGGGAGTGAATTTAAATCAGCTGAATATGTCCAGGGCTGCTGAGGCCTGCTTTCTGCTTTGATGTACATTAGATGCTGTGGGGCTGCTGTGTAGTGGATTGAATTATAAAATCGTTACGATTGTACAATTGTTATTCAGCCTCTTTAGCAGCGCGTCGGTTTGGAATGTTAACGGAAGCTGCAGCACTGCATTTGCAAAAGGGACTGCAGTTTCTGACGCAAAAGCTGTGCCCTGAGGTGACGGAGGTCATCGGGTTAGCCACGTGGCACTGTCTGTGTTTCTGATTTCGAGCATGTCCCGGTGGTGTTGGGTTCTTTTCTTTGGATTAATTGCGAAAAATATTAGTGGTGCATGCGGGATGGGAGAGACCTGGAAATGGGCCATGGTTAGTGGGGAGGGCTGAAGTGATCTGCTCGCCTGCTTTTCCATGCAGCTGGATGACATAAGTTCCTCAGAAGGGAGCACCATCGACGTAAAACCCGATGAGGAAGACTTGGTGGTGGTGGAGGCAGCCGAGGAGTACTTGGACCCTGATGCATGCTGGACGGAGGGTGAGCATGGCCCACAAAGCCTCAGTACCAGGGAAACACGAGATTTGAGGTGGATACAGCGTTTCTGTCAGGCCGTGTTAAAATATAACACAATCTTTTGGTCACTTCTTCTAGAGGTTGTGTGATTACCTAGTTGCTAAGGATTATTGCACCAAAACTCATCGACCACATTTTATTACACACAAGATTGATGTATTCCAACAGGTTACTAAAGAACTAGAAAGAAATAAAGAGTGGAGATGTATTTGGAGGTAGACTGGAGGTAGAGTGGAGTGGTTTGTATTCACGGCTATGGATACTGTGTGCCACAGCCTGCATTGCACGATACAAGTGCTGTGACGTGCCCATCACTGAGGGTTGGGGGAAGCACTGGTGGTACCTGAGGAAGACCTGCTATCTGATTGTGGAGCACAACTGGTTTGAGACCCTCATCATCTTCATGATCCTGCTCAGCAGTGGGGCCCTGGTAAGTTAGGTGTATGTAAAATCACTCAAGCACACATACATGTTCAGCCAGGATGGAACTCGTATGTCAAAAAAAATGGTCTTTCTGAACTGCAGGCTGTTGACATTATTTAAGCTTTTTCAGGTCCTCAGTATATTTAAGTTTTTTTTTGCCAGTTAACCAGAGTGTTGTGAATAAATTGTAATAAATCCCTCAGATCTGTTTTCCTGTTTGTTTACAATGGTTTTATAGCCTCTGAAATTATTGGCCCTGACTTTTTGGTGTAGTCCAACATTCTAATTAAAATGAGACATTAAAAATAAAATATGATACAATGGAATAAAAAAAGATGTAGGGAAGCGAGCAAGGTGACAGAAAATACAGGAACAGAAGTAGGTCCTAAACACTAGCAGGGAGCCTAGTAAGGCCTAGAAGGTCTTCACAAGCTCTCCGTGCAGTAAAGAGCATGCTGTAAGTAATAATTTTCTGCTTATGATACGGATACTGCCCTTAATGTATGCAGAAATGCACTTAGCTCCCAGTTTGGGCTGCAGCTGTTAGCGGTTTGAGCTCTCTGGGGGACTGAGGCCTGCATTCAAGTCCTGAGTGTATTGCATGTGCATAGGAGACGAGGAACATCCTTAAAGTCCAATTTGTCATCGACAAAACATGTTGGCACTTCGTTAAATACTATAGTGGTAATTCCAGTCCTTTTGGATTGTATTATATATCAGACACTATCTGTCAGGTATAGACAAATTCATTAGTTTCTCCTTTGTCCTCTTTATGGGGCCTACACCAGATCTGAATGTTCTGACAAATTTATGCACATGAAATCAGCCCATATAATAAGGAAATGTGTGTTTGTTGACATCAAGCTTACCTTGTTCATTTTAATCAGGTTGATTTGATTATGTCAGTGTTGTGTTTTTAATGAATTTTTCCAGTCTGACCTTTAAAAATGTTTAACATCCATTGCCTTTCTGTTAAAGCATGATAAGGTTACCAATTTTACTCGTGTTCAAGTCTGAAAATAGAATCTTTTTTTTTTATTATTTCGAAGCTGTAAGAAAAATGTACCATATGGTACCTTGAACAGTCTGAAGATGGAGACAGTACACCCTAGCACCGTAGGGGTCCTGTCCTTTTTCTGTTCCCCGAGGCATTTGCTGAAATCTCTCCTAGGCCTTTGAAGACGTGTACATTCAGCAGAGGAAGACCGTTCGCATCATCCTTGAGTACGCTGACAGCGTGTTCACGTACATCTTCATTCTGGAGATGCTGCTAAAGTGGGTGGCCTACGGCTTTGTCAAGTACTTCACCAATGCCTGGTGCTGGCTGGACTTCTTCATAGTGGATGTAAGTACTAATCCATCTGTTCCTGTCTCAGAGGGGAATTATATTTCTTAGACCATCCCCAAACCATTACTTCTGGCACAAAGATGGACTGAATATATGTCACAGGCAATGGCCTTATCAATATTAATGATTGGCAGTGATTTGTTTAGTGAACTGCTATAACATTTATCTTATTCTGTTAACTATTTCAAGATAGCCAGATGGTTATAGTGTAAAAGCTATACAGTGAAACAAAGAGTGATTTCCCTGATTGTGGTTTATGTTTGCAAATGACAGGCTGTAGTAGACATACTGGCCATCTCACTGTATGGCTTTTGTGCCTGGAATCAGCTTTTTTTTTTTTTTTTTGACTTAAAATGGCTGTGACCAAACGTGAGACTAAAGTTGATTGGTCTGAACACTGCACATACAATTGCCACTCTTCAAATATAATTGCAAAATCCCCCTATTCTGATTTGAAGGCTTTATTCTCTAATTTCTTTGCTTTACCACTTCTGGTTTTAAATGCATGATGGGTAATAATTCAGGTCTTGCCACGAGTTAATTTTAGACGGAGAAGCAGTTTCTATTGGCTATGACATCAGACAAGAATCATGGGGAACTGGAACCACCAAGAACCTTTATGAACACCAATGTGAAGAACGACACTACACATGGAAACTTGTGAAAGACAGCTAGTCCACTGTCTCTCTCTCTCTCTCCCTCTCTCTCGCTCACACACACACACACACACCACTTAGGTTTCGGCACTCTCCAAAGGTGCATAATAACTAGTCAATTTGAAGGTGCTGCTAATGCGGTGCTAACATTAGCTGGCTTAACAATAAGCCTTACTTGTGGTGTGATAATGTAAAAAGGCTGATGCCATATTCACTTTAGGTCTTATACTCAAAAATGATTTAGAAATTATTGAAAAATATCCTGTGTTTCTCCCACAATCTTGCCCTTAGGAAACGGCTTTAGCATCATGTCTGTCACATTTATCGTGCAGTAAACTTTCTTGAAAGATTCAGTTTATACTGTATGAGGACATAATTACATATTGTCACAAAGCCACTGAACAGATACAGAGTCAGTGCACTGACACTGCTTTCCACAAGCATTGGCCGGGCGTCGCATTTTTCCGATCGAGGGTCGTCATGTCTCCTAGAGACTTTGTCACTGTTGCATTTATGCTGTCTAATGTAAGCAGTTTTAAGAAGCTGAGACATTTGAAATTACTTTGACCCATAGACGAGATTGACCTGGAGCCTAATTATACTGAGTATTCACCCATCTTTACGCACATGTTGGCTCATTGACTGCTAGCCTGCTCTTGTGGATAAAGCATAGCGTCATCTGCAGCCAACTTGCTGATTTAGCAATGCCCATGTACTGGCTACTTGTGTACCTGCTAGTATGGTACTCTCTCCAGAAGGTCTGCTACTTTGTTATGAGTTACACTGGAAAAAGTCCAGTGGAGCAAAGCTGGACACCACCTGGTTCTATAGTTTGTTGGAGATCAAGACAGGCCCAAAACTCAATGTGAGCACAAGATAAACCATTTATATGTTGGATTTTACAGCTTCAGTTTTGGGTTTGAAGGATAGGTCATCTATGAGAAACACATCACTCCTAAATACCAGTCTTCTACTAATTATTGAAATATGACTATATTTTATTCCTTGAATGAAAGCTGAAATTTACTATATTGTAAGATTGTGTACTGGTAATCTGCCCAGCTGTGTTTCATGACACCAAAAAATACAGCATAATGTTATTTTAACTGTTGTGTACACTGGCTGTACTTTATGGATATTAAATAGTGTGCAGTAAAAAAAAAATGCCCAGAAAGAAAGAAAGAAAGAAAGAAAGAAAGAAAGAAAGAAAGAAAGAAAGAAAGAAAGAAAGAAAGAAAGAAAGAAAGAAGCATGTTAGTCTCATTATTGTTTTTGAAACGACATGACATCACTTTGTCCTTTACTCCTCATCTGAGAGTTCTTCCCCTTCCCATCAGGAAAAACGAACCAAAAATTCTTCCCAGGAAAGGACACACAAAAGTCATGAAGAAACAGATCAGAAATATTACTACAAAATAGCTCAAAATGTAGCCAGTACTAAGCATGTACTCTTCAAAGAATCGTTTTACATTTGAGAAGAGTGAACTATGTCCTGATAGTAAATCTCCACATTACACAAAGGCAATTTTTTTTTAGATTAAATCTAAAAATGAACATCTAACAAGAGAATTGATAAGCTGGTGGCTAATGTAAACCTATTTATAGGCTGTGTGTACAGTGCTAATCCTGGATCACTGTGCTCCATACGTCATATATGATGATGAATACTCATGAAACATTTCACAGTCTGCCAGTTTCTCATAATCTGATCTGCATTCAGGGTTACATTAAGGGAAACACGGTGAAATTTAATATTTGCCTGATTGCTCAATACATTATTTTTATAATGCTGTTATTATAAAGTATACAGTATAATAAGCAATGTTGGCAACAGTAGTAAGACATTTCAATCAGTAATCCTTTGTTAATCTGTAGATTACTGATTAATTCAGTAGAATAGTGCTGTTGTTCACTTGAAACAAATTGGAGACTCTGTGCATGTGTTTTGTAGTGGGTTGGTCCATATCTGTGGTAGGGTTGTCTTATTGCCAATCTGTACAGGGTAGCATGTGCTGTTGTGTTTCTTGCAGCTGGGATCTTTTTTTTTATCTGTTGGGAGGGATTTTTTACATGACCAAGTTTGTTTGCAATTGGTATCAAGATTTGGAGCAACAATGTAGACTAACTAGCAGACCTTCTATAGAAAGTACAGTACTTTCTGTTGGTTGCAAATGACCCATAGTGTTGGAGGATTGATGTGTGCTTTCCTTTTGGCATCATATCTGGGTTTGGCCACAGGGGCAATTACGATGAAGTAAACAGGTTACCAAGGAAGGATCCAATCCATCGAAACATCATGGCCTATGTTGCTCATATAGTGGTTTGGTGTCTTTATGGATTGTCCCAGTTGTTTGCAAGATTGAGATACTTGAATACTGAAAGCCTTTGCAGTATAGGTTTAACAGCCTGAAGTCCAGAAACAGCTGGAAACTTCACATTACTTTGATGTTGTTTTGAAGCTGTTGTTAAATATGTTGTGGAATTATTTGAGGTCAAATAACTTTATGGGCCTTTAAATGGAATCGCTTCACTGATGTGTGTTCTGTTTGGGTTGTAGTTTGTTTTTTTTTTTACTTTCACTTGGATTAACTGAGAAATTGAATGTTCAAAATGAAAATGCTTTTAACTGAACTACATTTAATTTACTATCAGACAATTCGATAAATGCAGCTGCTGTCAGGTATTCAGACTGTATTATGTTATTTTATTCATTACTTTTCTTGTTTCACAACAGACAAATGACGAGGTTACCTGCTTGAATCATGCATGCAAAAGCTGAACCACATAAATGCAGTGTTTTGTTCATACACTCAGGTAAACTTTGGGATTGGTGTGTGCTCTCAAAGATGGATAAGGTCTGGGTACCATAAAAAGGTAGAGGATTCACAGGAGGGGAACAGCAGAGTTCGGAACTGGGAAGTTGGATTGACACATGAACCAGAATCCTGGTACCCTGGTTGTTACAAGGTTGTGGTAAAGACTGCATGTATGATGTTTATAGTAGACTTTGTGGCTAGACCAGCACTGGCCTTTACCTTGCTCTAATGCTTAATCCTTAACCAACCGGGTGACCGTACCCAATATGCAAAAATGTTGAGAATTCCCTGGAAGCCACAATCAGACGCTGGTGTTCTTGTGAAATGATTCAGTTTGGAGTCAGCTTGAGCTTATTGACTGCTATATTATTAGGAATTTAGATCTCCAAGTACCAAACCGGCAGGCTGCAATTCAGGTTCGAAAAAATGCTGCTGGGTGATTTTTTTCCATCCCAGTTGGGTAGATACAGTGATGGTTTCACACTAGATTGTGAAGTATTTTTTGGTTGAGGAAATACTAAGGCTGTTGGCATCAGAGGTGTTGAGAGAGTTTAAACACTATCTACATACTCTTAAATAGCACACATTCTGTGTTACTCTGAATTCCTCTAATTTCCCCATCTTCTGATTTTTCAGTTTTGATGGTATACTGTTTTATCATATAGCGCAGTTGCTGTTTTTGAGTGTGTGTGTGTGTTGGTGGACTGAGGCCAAACTGATGTCTGGTTGGATGAGCTCGTTTCTGCTGAGAACCAATTTCAGCTTATCCTATAATGACGCCCTTGAAATAACATGTGCATATAGTCGTTAGTGGTTATATTTCTGTCTGAATTATTCATCTAGGGTAATATTCCTTCTCACATATAGTACTGTGCAAAAGTCTTAGGCAGACAAAGAAAATGTTTTAGGCTGTTTATCTGGGTAGTTAGTGTATATTTGCTCTGAAAAAAATACCATTTATCATTAGAATAAATAAAAATTAACAGCAGTGCAATTAAAAGTAACACAAATATTTTCTGCTTTTGAAAATGTTACTGATATCTGGTTGGATCGCTTGAAAAAGACAACTTCAGTTCCCAGAACTCTCCTCAAGAGCACCTCAGCCATTCCATGAATTTGTTAAAATTCACATGCAGTTCACTTGATTAGTTAATTTTATTAGACAATAAACTTTACAAGGTGTCGATTAGCCAAAGAAGGTATACTTCTGATTCAGGTCAACATTTACAAGGGTGCATTGGAAGTTGACTGAAAAATTCTGGGGTGACTTGAGGAGATGTTTTAAAATGTGTAATCTGACACACTTTGCCAGACAGAGTGTCATGGTTTTACATTAACAAACAATTTAAATATGATTCTTATGGCCTGCCTAAGACTTCTGCACAGTACTTTTGCAGTATGAGCCATTATCTCGCTTATAATACACAGCACAGACTGATTTGGGAGTGGATGTAAACTGTAATGCAAGTAATCTGTAGAAGATATCCTATGACAAATCAAGGAAAAAGTCAGCTGCTTTACTGGTTTTAGAAAAAAAATATATGTAGCGTTATGTTTCATATAATACTGAAGAATTGCTCTCAAACTTATATTCTGAGTTTAAAATATATATCAAGTTTTGTACTGAACTGCAGGTTGTTTGGGTGGCTATTTAACCATAAACATGGTACCATTCACCAGGATCTGTCTGTGTGATACAGCTGATGTGAAAATAAGCAATGAGACTGAAATCAACCTGGGCCATTTAGATCCATCTCTGTAAAAATGTTCGGGTTTCGATTCAGTGTGTAACATTTCCTGATTTTATCAAGTGCCAGCTCTGCTTTTAATGACATTCATTTGATTATAAATTAGACAGTACATGCCATATCATTGCAGTATGAAACAGAATATTCATATTGCTTATCGCTTATTTTTACATCAGCTCTACCAGGGAGATCCTAGTGATTGTTACCATTAATTTAGTTATTACTACTCCATACTTTAGTCTCATTTATCTGCCATTTTAAGTGCTCTGGATACTGCTCAGTAAATAATGAGAGATCATGTTTGTTGTTATTATTTCAGCATATATTACAAAATGTTCACAAAGCTGTCATTTTGGGTTAAGCAGACTGTTTTTGTTTTGCTCTCTTCACGGATTCACAACCACAGATCTTATGACCTCACCTTATCGAGCATGGAGAGAAGAAGGAGGCGATGGTGCACTGCCACGGCTGGCTCGGGGGGGGGGGGGGGGTAACCCCCCGTCTCTCTGGGCGGGGGGGCGGTCCCCCCAAAGGGTTTTCTAATGCTGAGGAAAAAGCGGAAGAGGCGGGGGGAGGGGCAGAGG
>JAACJT020000069.1:296847-320546 GCA_009936485.2 Gymnarchus niloticus | reverse complement strand
CCTCCACCCACTTTTCCTCATGCCCTCTTATGCAGTTTGTACAGAGAGCCCCCCCAGCAGCAATGGTGCACCATCACTAAAAAGGTACCAAAACCGGGTAGAGTCGGTGATGAGAAGAACTTAAAGTGGAATGCAGAGCAAAGATACTGTCCTACAAAACAATGTATATAGTTCACTGTTGTTATTTCGCTTTCTTTAGAAGAACTGATGAAGCCAAAACCTAAGAGCAATGCATAATTTTTTCTTCACTAGTATTCTGTACTGCAGTCAACAGAGGACATCTTATTTCTTTTTCCTGATGGTGACAACCAATTGCTCCTGGTTCTTGTCATGCTTGTGTTTGTGTTTTTTTTCTCTGATACTCTGAGCTCCTCTTCTCCATTGTCTTGGCCCACAGAATCTCCCCCACCCAGCTCTTGTCCTGTATTTGTCCAGGTCAGCATATTTGGGCCTGTGTGTAGCAGAGAACTCTGGGACACACGCCCCCACTCACATGTGCAGGATGTGGGTTTGGAAAAGCTTACCCTCTACGCCTTCACACGTAGACACGGGTGGTACATTGATGTCCATGGCATGTGCGAGCATTAGCATTACGTTTGATACCTTGCAGTTTAGCCATTTCATTTGTGGCTGATTGTAGAAGTTGCCAATACACATTACTGTTGTGGCAACACTAACAGATTATTGAGACTGATTCAGCTTCAGGCAGCTTTTGGCTTGGGAAGCTGACAGAGCTGCGTGTTTTCCTCAAAAGCTTTGCTGTTTTCATGGCAAAAACAGGACCAAGGTGAGAGCTGGGGATTTCCTCCTCAAAAATGACTCGCTCTGTTTTTGTAGGCAAAAAGCTAGGGTTGTTGGCACTTCATTTCAGTAAAACAAAAAGTCAGAGCCACTGTGCTTCACAAACCAGCCAGATTTCTGTGACTCAGTGGTTTCATTGCTGTGCCAGCACAGAGAGTGCAGGCTGTGTCGAGTCACAGCAGGCTGAGGGCCCTGTGAGGTGTATAGCATTCCAATTTGGTCTAATCTGACACTAAAGGCATTTTGGTAGAATTTCTGAGGTACATGCGTACTTAATATGAAGAGGACTTCTTTAAATATTCAAATTCTGCGCATGGCGTTGTCATTTTTGAGAAGATTGTAAACGTTCATTTCAGTTGTCATAATGCACGATCCATTTGAGGAGATAAATACAGAAAGTAATGATGCAGTGGTCAACAAAAATGCTCTGCTAAATTTGCTGTGAGATTTGCTTTTAAGTTCTGACCCCGCCTTACTCAGTTCTGACCCAGTCTTACCCAGTGTGCTCAGCATAAAAGCCCAGGGATAATTGATGTAATACAGTAATACACAGCGACACTCTGGGATACCCTTTGCTAAGGGTGAGCTTCAGAGACCCCCTCTCTAAATATAACTCAGCCATCTGCAAGAAGGGTACAGGGTTCTACCATTTAAAACAGTGCCACCAAGCACTTTATTTTACCATTCACAAATTCTAAAAATGAATAGAAGAGAATTTGAAAATAGTAAAAGAAACAAGATAGACATTCTGTAATGTGATAATAAAACTTACTGGTCAGAAGAAGAAACGTCTCTCCACAAATGCTGAATGGCCTCATGTCAGAATTAGGGTCAGGTTTTTCCCCAATTTTATGTAACTTATATAATTTAATTTAATCTTTCATTAGTTGCTGATAAACCTTTTGCCCATTAACATAAGGAAATATTCAACTATGTAAGGATAAATTGTTCTTGCACAGTGTCTTTTTATAGAAGATTTCCGCAAAACAAAAATAACGAAGACTGATCAGTAATCCATACAATAATTACAGGAAACAAAATAAAAATAAAAAAAGTTACATCATAAAACAGAGGCAAATGTATAATGATATATGATTTCTGCCCATTGGCTTCTTTATTACGAGAATGACTACATACAGGGTAAAGTATTTATGACAGGTGAGGATGAGGATGCATTGCTATGACTTTCACTGGGAGAGATGTTCTGCAGATGGCTGGATGGGTCAAGATTGACTTCTATTTTTGATGAAACAAACAGAAATGATAACAGAAATGCCTCAATATGCATATAGTAGGCCCCTATAATACAATATACAAATGTCATCTAGTACAACAAGACCCTGTTGCTTTACTAATAATAATCATTGAAATAATCACTGATATTCAATAAAGCACAGCAAAACTTAATATTCAAATGATATTTTGCCACTATTTTAACCTAAATAATAGAACTTATTTATGGCTTTAATTGTAATTGTAAACTAACAACACACAAAAGCAGAGAGGAAATACAACTGATTAAAAATATTGAAGTTACCTGGGCCTTAGAAAAGCGTACATTCAGTAGTTTAGTAAATGTTTACATCTGTGTCCTGGAGCAACAGCCTGGGCTGGATGTTTATAGTGAGCACAGGTTGGGTCAGAATTATCAAAAGGTATTAAAGCTTCATGGTGCTGTGAAGATGTTCTGGGCTACTCTAGTGCGGGTAGGGTTTGGTTGGTGTGTGCTGTATGTGCGGGGTGGGATGGTGAAAAACACAAGCTGCATTCAAGTATGACAGAATTCAAATGAATACATGTATGTTAATGCAACTGGGAAAACAGAGTCAGGTCTCAGATTTGCCTTTGGGCCAGCTTTGTGTATGCAATGTGAGCTGCAGGCCCTGCAGTGCACGCAGCTGGCTTGGCCTCACGACTCTACCTACATGATGAAAGGAGGAACAGTCAGGATACTTGAGATTAGAGTCATTTGTTCCATTCCTGGTACATAAAAGACAGAAGATGTTGAAGCCAAAGGTCTATATATGATACATTTATGAAGAAGATAAGGTCAGCCCAGTAACTCAGTGGTTCGCACTGTAGCCACGCACCTCCAGGACTGTGGCTTTGAATTTTGCCTTCACTTTTGTGCGTATGTGTCCTCCAGGTGCTCCCGTTTCCCGTGCAGTCCAAAGACACAAAGTTAATTGGCATCTCTAAGCAGCCCATCGCGTATGATTGTGTCTGTGATTGTGTGTGTGTATGTCACCTGTGATGGACTGGCATTCCATTCAGGGTGTACCCAAGCCTTATGCCCTATGCTGCCTGGGATAGGCTCCAGGCCCTTCTGCCACCTTGACCAGGATAAGTGGCTAGAATATGAATAGATAGATAAAGAGGATAAGTATTCAAATATATAAGACATCTCTGATCGATGTCATCGTATTTGCTGATAATCCACAAGTGAGTTGCCACAGTACAGTAATGTTTTACTTGACATTACAAGCTAATACAGAAATGTCATACAAGCATGCAGCTTCATAGGCAAGGCGTGGTTGTCCAGCACATGTCCCACTGTGATGCCTTGTCTCTTCCGGTCTAGGTGGTGGTCAACGCTTTGGTGGGAGCCATCCCTTCCATTATGAATGTGTTGCTGGTTTGCCTCATTTTTTGGCTGATTTTCAGCATCATGGGTGTCAACCTGTTCGCCGGAAAATATTACTACTGCTATAACGAGACGGATGAGCATAACGTTCCCAATGACATTGTCGATAACAAGACAGAATGCATGATGTTGATCAAAGCCAACCATACTGACATTAGGTGGAAAAACGTGAAGATCAACTTTGACAACGTTGGTGCTGGATACCTGGCTTTACTACAAGTGGTGAGCATTCTGCTTTGGAACACCATTCCTGTCTTTCCATCCTCCATTATCCTATCTTATTACACTCTATCAATGCCTTCTCCATTTTAAGGACTCATATAGTGTTCTGTTTCCAGTACAAATTTACAGTGACATAAGGATGCCTGCATGATGTTTCAGCATTATTGTTGGGGAGACCCAGTACTCTGACCAACCATGAGGCACATATAGCTTGTATCACGTCTTACTGACCTGTAAGACGGGAACATTCTGAACAGGAATCCAGCCAAAACAGATTAAGTCCCTTTACCATAGCTATCATTACCAGCACAGAGGTTTTCAGGCTACGCGTTTGCTTTTTTTCGACGTTTGTGTCGTGAAACATATCTGAGAGGTCCATTACCCTTGTTATTTTTTTTTCTTTTTCCATCAGGCCACTTTTAAGGGCTGGATGGACATCATGTATGCTGCTGTGGATTCCCGAAAGGTGAAGCGTTTTAATGCATATATGTGTTGTCTGAAGTGTGTACGCCATGAGACAACACGTGGGAAGTCCAGGAGACTGGAAACATCTTAAAGCAGTATCTTAATACATTGGCATTTCTAATATGATCGCCTTAGTTTTGACTTCTCTTGGTCTGCAGGTGGAAGATCAACCAATTTATGAGGACAATATCTACATGTATATATATTTTGTCATATTCATCATCTTTGGCTCATTCTTCACCCTCAATCTCTTCATTGGTGTAATTATAGACAACTTCAACCAGCAGAAAAAAAAGATAAGTGATCTTGTCTGCTTTGTTGTCAAATAGCAGTATAAAGAAACGGAGAACTGATTTCATTGTGCTCAGATATGTCTTCTTTTGGAAAAGCATGCAGCATTCTGCACTGTTTTGAAACCTTGTTAATTTCATTTCACTTTTAGGTTTAAGGCTTAGAGCTACACTTGGATATTTTATAGAGATGTATCGCACTGAGGTGACACTGTGCTGCAGTACAGATTCTCGCAGGTTGTAACCCACTTTCTGTTTGTTCCTATACTTTGGAGGTCAGGACATCTTCATGACAGAGGAACAAAAGAAATACTACAATGCTATGAAAAAACTGGGCTCCAAGAAACCGCAGAAGCCCATCCCAAGACCATTGGTATGACTTTGGCATTTCTCCACATTTCCATAACTGACCAGCGCTTTATCTTTGTAATTCTATCATAACCCCATAAGTACGTCTGGATATCTTCTAAAGAATTTGTTACTGCTTAAATGTTAAATTATCATTTTTCTTCAGTTCATCTATATTTGCGTGCACCGCAGAGCAGGGTATTGCCTCACTCAGACATGGGACTCCTAAATCCCTTTCCCTTTCAGAACAAGTTTCAAGGGATGGTGTTTGACTTTGTGACGCAGCAGGTTTTTGACATTTCCATCATGATCCTGATCTGCCTGAACATGGTCACCATGATGGTGGAAACTGATGACCAGACTGATGAAATGGAGAACATTCTCTACTGGATTAACTTCATTTTCATTATTGCTTTCACTTCTGAATTTTTGCTAAAGCTCTTTGCCCTGCGCCATTACTACTTCACTATTGGATGGAATATATTTGACGTGGTTGTGGTCATCCTCTCAATTGTGGGTGAGTGAAATGCAGTAGCAGGTTTTGTTGTAGGGATTGTTGTGGCCTTATAGTATGGATATTTTCAAATTGCCAGCTAACTTTACAGTTTTTGGAGTTTTAATCCCACACACACATATATGTCTTTATTTAAAACCGCTTACATCTACTGTTGTATTGGAAGTAAATGGCATTAGGATAATCTCATTGTATATTTCTGTAACTTCACTTGTTCCCAATGTGTTCTTTTCCCAAACATAGGTATGTTCCTGGCAGACCTGATTGAGAAATACTTTGTGTCACCAACTCTCTTCAGGGTGATCCGTCTGGCTCGAATCGGTCGCATATTGCGTTTGATTAAGGGGGCCAAGGGAATCCGAACATTACTTTTTGCACTGATGATGTCACTTCCTGCTTTGTTCAACATTGGTCTCCTTCTTTTCCTGGTCATGTTCATTTTCTCGATCTTCGGTATGTCCAACTTCGCCTATGTTAAAAGGGGTGCTGGGATTGACGACTTGTACAACTTTGAGACCTTCGGCAACAGCATGATCTGCTTGTTCATGATCACGACCTCAGCTGGCTGGGATGGCCTGCTGTTGCCTATCCTTAACTACCCACCCGACTGCAGCACAACCAAGGAGAACCCCGGCACTTCGGTGAAGGGGGACTGTGGCAACCCGTCTGTTGGCATCTTTTTCTTTGTCATGTACATCATCATTTGTTTCCTTATTGTGGTCAACATGTATATCGCCATTATCCTGGAGAACTTCAGCGTAGCCACTGAGGAGAGTGCAGATCCACTGAGTGAAGATGATTTTGAAACCTTCTACGAGATCTGGGAGAAGTTTGACCCAGATGCCTGCCAATTCATCCCGTTCGAGAAGCTGTCGGACTTCGCAGACGCACTGGAGCACCCGTTGCGGTTAGCTAAGCCCAACACCATTGAGCTGATCGCCATGGACATGCCCATGGTGAGCGGGGACCGCATCCATTGCTTGGACATCCTGTTCGCCTTCACCAAGCGGGTGCTGGGCGACAGTGGTGAGCTGGACATGCTGCGGCAGCAAATGGAGGAGCGTTTCGTGGCTGCCAACCCTTCCAAGTTGTCATATGAACCAATCACGACCACCCTCCGCCGCAAGCAGGAGGAGGTGTCGGCCATTGTTATCCAGCATGCTTATCGGGCCCATCTAGCTAGGAGGGGCTTCGTCTCAAAGCAAAGGCAGGGCAACAACAAGCTAGAGAATGGAGGGACCAATCAGGAAAAATTGGGGGGCACACCCTCCACCGCCTCCCTGCCCTCATATGACAGTGTAACAAAACCTGACAAGGAAAAACAGGAGGAAAATGAGGGGAGGGGCAGGAAAGACAAGGGCAGAAACCAGAAGGACGTCAGGGAATCGAAGTGTTAAAATTACTTAACCATAGCAAATTAAAGCAAAATGAAAGGAAACCCTGAATCCCACTAAATAAATGTACAGATAATTTCATTTGCAATTAAAAAGAGGAAAAAAAACACAAAAAAATTGTTTACAGACTCCTTAAAAGTATCGATGCAGAAGAAGCAGCTGGGGTTTTGACAGCTTTGAAGACACTTAAACCAAACATACTGTAATCAGCTTACTGTGTGACTGTTGCATCAAGACTACTATTTGGGGACAAAACAAATCTGAACAAATAAAGATGGAGTCCTGCGCCAACAAATGGTGGACCGTGTTTCCCCGGACAGAAGACGGAACAACGAGACAGAAACGTGTTTGGAGAAGGATAGACGTGAGAGACAAGATCTCCAGAATCATGGCACATATAGTGTCTCTGTAGAGTTTTCTCAAAGAAGAAGGCCTGCTTTGACTTTCCTAAGTATTCAGGAGGGTTTTGTCATTTCCTCCATGGGAAACATCAAAATGACAGAATACAATGAGATCAAATAAAAGCAAACCTTAACAGGAAAATGAGAGAATGAAAAAAAAAGAACTATAGGTTTTTCTGTTTGATCATGCTGAATATACCTGCATCTTAACATTATTTGAGCAGCATACAATGAGAAAAAGGGGGGAAAAAAATCATCCAACATCTAGCCCATGTCACTAAAGTCTTCTCATTTTATCTTTGTTAAACCTGCATTACAAAAGACGTTTTCTAAATGGGCTTTCACACTGATTGGGAAGGGGGAATTAATCGAGGTTTTGACTTGGGCTGAAGGGGACTTTCTCAGACAGAATTTCCAAATAAGTAAATAATTGTTCTCGTTCAATGCATAGAAATGACTTGCATGATGGCATGTTTTGATCAGGAATCTTGCATGAATAATCATAGTCCACATACACTAATACTTGGACCACAACAGTGGCTTAACTGTAAGTTTGAGGCTGTCCACTGGGAAAACTAAATTGAAGAAATTGATTCTGATTACTCTAATAATGACACCACTAAGTAGAGAATCGAAAATCCTACCCTTTACAAATGATTCTTATCAACTGACTGATTTTTCATTGAAACTTCAGTTGTTGATGTCCCAGTAACACATATGGCACATTAAAAAGGATGAATTTCGCTGCTCTGGATTATTGGGAACATCGGATGGGTTGGAGTGATCATTTATATGTAGAGAAGGGAAAGCACTGGAGGAATAACAGAAACTTTAAGGAAATCCTCGGGTATACAAGCTCTTCCTTTGTATACAGCAATATCATTTACTGACCAGCCATCTCTGAACTTTTCTTTGTTGTAGTAAGAATGTCAGTGTGGTGGAGTAGAGGGTTTAGGGGTGTCACAAGCTGGTTTATATATAACACAGATATAATTTTTCTTCCAAGGCTTTATAATATCAATTGTGATGACATATCGAGGTGACAGACTTGGGATGTGTATACTTTTTTAAAAAATAGGATTTAATAACTTTAATGATTTTAATCCTTGTCTTTCTTTTAAATGGTTTAAATACTGTTTTATTTTTCTTTCTGTCGCCTTGTTTTTGTCATATCATCATAGTAAATTGGTCTGTACATATTGGTTTTAGTTGGTATTGCATTTTAACTCCATGTAAAGACAATAAGAAATATGCATTAGATGTTGGGAATGCTCAGGAGAGAGAGCAAAGTGTTCCTTGCTGCTGATGTAAAGGAGAAACCAAGGTGGCCTGCCTTTTTGTACAAGCCCCCAATTTGATCGAGAACCCCTGAATATTACAGGAATGCGCAGTGAAGAACGCGAGTAGAGAACTGTTTTCATTGTCTAATGACAAGATTGAATGCTTTGCATGTAGTCTTTATCCCCCTTTCTCAGGAGAACATGTAGAAGTACTTTTATGAGCTAAGAACAAGCAAATATGAAGCCTAAATATATAAAAGTCTTTCAATTTCAGATTCTCTGATGTGTAATGTTAGCTACTTAAAGCAGAACGTCGAGCTGGTGATGGCTAAGCGCCACAGATGGGCCTTACTGTTGGATGACCTGTTTGGTGTTTTTCTTAAGAGTGTTTGTCTGAAGCAAAACAATAGTGATATTAACCCCCCCTCTGCCTTCACTCATAATTACTATGGATATGGAGCTGGGAGTGAGTACTGTAAAAAGACACTGCAAGAAATGGCTTTAATGTGGTTGTATAAACAGCACACAGTTTTCCAACTGAAACGTGTATTGTTGGGGTTGTACCACTTTAAAGGGAAACCCCAAGGATCTGTCAACACTAAATAAGTGTTATGAACTGCCAGACAGCCATATTTCTCTAGAGGAATAATCCCAAACAAATGCCAAATAGCAAATAGAGCACTGGATGCATCTTACTGTGAGCCGAGACACACCACACCAGAGCTTTTGCACTTCCTGTTGTGCAGTGATGTCACTTCCTGTCTATGAATCCCCCTCCCCTTTCGAGTTTTTTGGTCCAGTTGCTGCATGAGGTCTCCAAATCAGTGTGGGTGTCAACTTGAACCAAATAAACTCTGATTGAAACCCATAAAAACAAATAATGGCATCCATTTTTTCTGTACTCATCTAGGATATAATGTATAAAACAAAAGTACTCACATTAAATATAAATATGTACAGATCAGGCTATGTTGTAAACGGCACAAAATGCTGAAAAGTTAAGGATGAACTTTTTAAGAGATTATAAATAATGTAATATATAATTTTATTTTAACGGCATGCATAGTCTTTTGTAAATACAGAAATAAATTTAAAATACAACTGCTACTATTAATCCAATAACAAATAATAATAACTATAGAATGGTTTCCAGCTGATGCCCTATGCCACGTTTGTTAGACTGACACATTCATTAGATTATATAGATTTTCTGAGACACTTTTCACAGTATAGTGGGGAATCAATAAAAAAAAAACTATTGAAAGCAAAAAGTATATATATAATACACACGTACACAAACACATGCGTATGATATATACATATATATGTATATATATGAAACATTATATAGCCTGTCACTCTCCCTACTCCCTCCAAAGCTTCTCCTTGCTGTACTACCGACAGTAGTTGCTCACAATATGTGGATGACCAAAACTTCAGCCTGCCCTAGGTCTCCGTGCACCCTGGGTTTGTGCTTGGTTAACATTGTGTAGCCTGTGATGGTGAGAGGATTGCGCTGCCCTTGTCTTGCCCTCCACCCCTCACCTATGCATACCTGCATCCTACCCCACACATGTGATACATCTCCTGGCCCACAATGAGATCACGAGTGTGTCCCAAGCCTTCATTCACACGGAGTTTTGCCGTAATTCCAATGGCTCCCTCGAAGCACACCAGTGCCATTCAATTTTGATATATGTTTCATTCACATTTACTTTACATCATTTAGTCCAGTTTTTGTTTCAAGCGCAATTTCTCTTGACAGCATGTGCCTTTTTTTCTGCTGTTTTTGGTAAAAAAAAAAAAAAAAAATTCTAATGCTACACCAAAATCTTTAAGCCTTGAGATCCAGTCAAAATGGAGCATAAAGGGAACCATCTAACAGTAACGTAATCACTTAGTCTGAAAAGCAGTAACAATGTGAGACTGTAAGCAGTTTGACAGTGTTATTTATGACATGGGACATTTCAGACATTCACTTCATTCCTTAATCTGTTTCCTCACTGGGCTACTTCAACAGCAGCTTGGCATTTCAAACCTGTTTCGGGGCTTCTCTCCATTTTTGACATCTGTTTCTTTATTTTTCTATTAATATTTATTCTGTAACTTTCATTTTTGTAGCATGGTTGAAATGCTATTTTTTCGCTGAAAATAAAAGTGCTTATCAGTTGTTGTTATCATTTACCTATATGAAGTAGGAGAGCAGAGTGTGTTGTACAACCACTTGGACTCTAAGTAAGAACTTAAGAATGATTGTCTTCATTTGAGCACGAACCTTTTTCTTAACAATAAAGCAGCCTTCCAGTTATGCCTTGTATGTTTTTTTTCTTCTTCTTCGAGGTCTCAGGGAGGTGCTCGCACCCTTGCCTCATATGTCAGGGGTTCGGGGTTTGAATGCCTGCCGCCACCATGTGTGTGGAGGGTCCATGTTCTCCTCGTATCTTGTTGGCTTACTCTGGCGTCTCCAGTCTCCTCTTGCAGTCCAAAGACATGAACTTCGATGAATTTGCCCTTGTGCATGACTGTGCATGTTTGTGTCCTGTGAAGGGCTGGTATCCCATTCAGGATGTACCCCTAAGTTGTGCCCTGTGCTTCCTGGGATAGACTCCCAGCCCCTCTGGCCTCAGGATTGGACATAATTTTTAAATTAATTCTCTTCATTGTCTTCTCCATAAATACTCCTCCCATAGTGGATTAAAGGTTAAAATATGGTCTTCCCCAGTCCAGAACATGGCCAAAAAAGGTCATATTTGCATTGCATCAGATTTACAGTACAGTAGAGTGACTGTGGACATTTGCTGTAGTTATTAATCATGACAGTCACCCGGACCAACAGTGTGACGATAATGCTGATTTGTTTCCTGACAGCTACACTTTGTTGAATTTCCTGTTCATTCACATGCACAGTATTTTTTTCCATCATGGGAAGCATCCCCGTGACCCTGTATAGGATAAGCGGTTTGGGCAAAAGATTGATGGGTGGATTTATGTGTGGAATGAATCTGAATGACAGGAAAAGGAAGCACTCTGAATTGACCTTATTTTACTAAGCTACACCTGTCACGCCTCTTCCCCACCCTCCAGCAGGGGGCTCCCCAGCACCAACTTCAGACAGCCTCTCCTTCTTACCCTATTTCTGATTACCTACCCTCATCTGTGTGCAACTGCCCTGTCCTTCTCCACTGTTTACAGTATCTCTTTTGCCCCAATCAGCCCTATCTGGGTCAGAACCAGCCACTGTTTTCTGCCGTCTCGATCCCCATAGCTTAGTCCAGGTGCTCTCCAGACTGTCATTGGACAGCCCCTGTATTCCTACATGCCTATCTGCTCTCTGTCTCCTGCGTCCTAAAATTCTCCACTAAAGTCTGTTTCTGGATAACCTTCAAATCTCCTATGTTCAGTTTGTATTTGCTCTGGGATCCACCTCCAACAACATTCTGTTTGATCCAAGTGTGTACATACAGGGGATCAGTTCATTTAATGTTATCATTAATTGACTCTTAAGTATAAACAGGTACTGAGTGGCATTTCACATAGCCAGCCCTAATTAGTTGATTTTCTTACGTTTTTTTTTATTTAATTGACTTGGTATACTGGGCGTATCCATTTTACATTGCATAGGAGTCCATGTTTTCCGTTTTGGAGCACTTTAAACAGGACGTGTTTCAGAAACATTTTGCACACAGTTTTGCCCATATGTCTAGTGGAGGCATTTTCAACATGGGGTCAACAGAAACATTGAATTGTTAGCATTAACAGCTAACAGCTGTTTTTTATATCGAAAAATATTTAAGGGGGACACAAAAAAATAATTCAAAGCCCCCAATACTTAATTCTTAGTTACTTATGTGATCATGCATTAATTGTACGGGGTTCCTAGAGCTCTGCTCTATTTGCATTTGGTGATCGTTGGTTTAAGACTGAAAAGCCCTGGTGTACTGAACCCAGGTACAGCTACATGTTCTGGTATTCACCCAGTTCTCATGGTTTCACAGCCAGCACATGCAAATCCTTTCAGTGTTTGCAGCTCACATGAAACACATTGAATCAAAGAGTAGATAGTGTAGTAAATACCCAGACTTTCCTCCCTTTAAAAACCTGGAAGCAAGGGCCAGGAGAACATTAATAACTTCCTGAAGAAATTAACTTTTGGACAGTCTTTAAGACACGCATTCAGCTTCAGGAGATGCTTGGCAGAACCAGCAGGTCGTCTCTGCCCGACCCTCCCCCCCACCCCATTACATCGTGCAGAGCAACCAGCTGCATTTGTGGATTCATCCAAAAATGCAGTTACAGGAGGGACATTCACGGTGAGTAAAACTGTGACTCACGTCTTATTTTACCTTGAGTAATTAAAGTGCAAATCCAAATTCTGTTATAGCTAACAAAGACACCAAAATGCATGTGAGAAGCTGTAGATTGTTTTCTTTTTCTCTCACATTTGTATGATTCAGCTCTAGTAAAGTATGAAATCGAAAGGCAGGAATGAAAGTGGGTGAGAGTATCCTGAACAAACCAATCAATACTAGCATGAAACGAGGCTTCAGATCCAGTGGGGAGTGGGAGTATCCAAAACTAACCAATCAATGCTGGCTCCAAATGAAGCTTCAAATCCCATGGGGGGTGGGAGTATACAGAACTAATCAATCAATGCTGGCTCCTAATGAAGCTTCAAAACCCATGATTAAATTGGTAGTTCAGGATCCTCCCACCCACTACATGTTTTGAAGCCTCATTTGTCCCATCACTAGCCTATAGCACTGATGCAACAGCTCTCCACCATTTACGATGCTACAAAAACATTCGGTTATGGAAACTTATGCCCCAGTTGCCATAGGAGGAAGTCAAAGTCAAATTGGCTTCATTGTCATACCCTCCCCATACAAACATACGGTGACCGCTAAGGCTGACACTTAGTAGCTCCCTGTCCCCCAGACCGACTTCGCAATTCAGCAGTCATTTAGTCAGACCATTTTTCCTGCCACATTCCATTTGTCCATATTCCAACTATATAAAATAGGAATACATTTGACAAGGAAAGTAGTAAATAAAATATAAACATTTATCATATGAATGAATCAAATGTATTTTAAAGTTTAGCTAAGCCTCACATAAGAAATCGACAATATTACAAGCTATAACAACCAAATGCAAATATGACAGGTTTTTTAAATACCCAACCTAATTTATTTACAAATATTTACAAGTTTACTTTCATGCATTGGTTACTGTTGAGTTTCATTTAGCTTGCAGATGTCCTGATCCATGGGGAATTATTATAAAATGTGTTAGTGTTTAGCATTTTGTCCACTTATTGGAAAATGTTTTTATATTTTTCTTTTAGCCCTGACTACCACTAAACTGTTAACCCTTCCATGTATAGTGCTGACTACAGTGGACATGTATTTAAATCCCATCATTTAATATATGGACCGTTTTCAAGTTAAAAGTTGCCTGGAATCCTATTTAGCACCTACTGAAAGATTTGGGGAAGTTGAATACTTGTGATTTTAACACATTTTTGTCAAGTAGTTAGTTTCATAGACGGTGCAAATTTTTCTCAGGTTGACTATAGGATATATCTGCAGAATCTCATTTCTTAATTCCTCTTAAAGTTGAAAGATGTTCATTGGATTATTGCATCATTGTTATGCTATCCTAAAAGTGACTGCTTTTAACAATCACCTATCTGTTATCAATATATCTATGTATTATGTGCATTAAATGCATATTAAATGCAGTACTAAATGCTTCCTTAGAGGGCGCCAAGGATGTAATGGAAGCCTCACAGATTGCTCCTGGAAAGACCAAATCCAGGTCATTGCTCTAAATTACCTTTTTTTTGGATTCATTCATCAATCTGTATTAATTAAACCAGGCACATGTTATGTGTAATTAAGACTGATGCCTGAACATTTGACCTGATTTTTTGGAACCTGACTTTCCACCATCCACTATAATGGGTTACCTGTCTTACAGCTGGTGGATCCTTTGATATGTCATGTTCAGACACAAAACAAATGGTGTTAAAATGATTTATTTGTTCAAGCAAGAACATCCAGGCTGTCTTCCTGCAAGTACATACAGCGAACAACCTTCATGTGTACGGTACCCGGAACCCGCATTTGGGTTCACCAAAACTAAACTTATGCACCTCATGTTTAGAATGGGCGTACACATCATAGCGTCAACTAAATGTACATTTATTTGTTTAGCAGATGCTTTTTTCCAAAGCAACATATATACAGTGAGGCAGAAACAACAGAAAGATGCAGCAGTTAAGGAGCTACCCGAGGTATATGAGAGCTAGGCTGAGCATTCAGTGAAGGACCAGCAGGAAGTGCAGGCTAGCAATGGAAGGAGAGCCATAGAACATCTTACACAGCAAGGTAAGTCTACCAAAAATGAGTTTCAAATGAAAAAATATGGTTATGGTCCTGGTAGGTAGGTTTAAAAACTGGGTACACAAGAGCATTAACAAGGGATTGTCAGTGACAGGAAAGGCCAGTCTTTGGAAAAAGGTAAAGATGCTGGAAGAGATGAGTCTTTAACTAGACACCACTTAACAAGAAATATATGTAAAAAGTCTGGCTGAGATGTGTTGTCTCTCATCTTCTTTCCTGTTTTTTTGGGGTGAGGGGGTGGCGGGTGCAGAGGTTGGTTATTAAATGTAAGTTCAACTCCAGTTTGCTTTTTGAAGGCTACAGATGCACGGTTAAAGAAAGCACTTGTTTTTACATTTCAGTTGTATTCAAAATAATTTTCTTTTTTCTCCTATTTAAATTTTATTTCTATCAAAGCTACTGGATTCTATTAATATTTTGAAGATATTGTGTCACAAGAAAACAAAAACGACCATTTTGTTGCTTGAGCATGCAGGAATGTCTGTACACATTGCAAATAAGTTACAGGGGGGACTGGAGCCAATTCCAGGTAGTGTAGGGCACAAGAATAATTAATGATTAATAATAAAAATAATAAGATTTTTTTAGATCAAAAATAACATTTAAAAATAGGAAAAATTTACTCCACATATTGTGGCATCTGGCCCAGCAAAAACCGGTAAATCCAAGTGGGATTTTTAAAGGGTTATTTATCAAGATTTTTAAACAAAGTCATTGTTATGCATTGATTATAAGAGCAGCGTTGTCAAATGCAGGACTCACAAAAAATATTTTAAAACACCGACAAAATGATTTTGAAAAAGTACTGTATTTTAAAGTAATAATTTTTTTAAAAAACTACTATTGTTAGATTCTCGACTAAGGTGGGGACTACAGTGCTGAAGGATTAAAATGTTTGGGACCACTACATATATTACGCTCACCTTGCTGAAAAATACCACGGTCTGCAAGGGCAATTGAGACCCAATGATGCGCTTCTGAAAACCAGCAACGTAAGCGCTAATGAAGGAGAAACGTCATCAAAAGCCTACTCTGATGGTAAGTTTGTGGACGTAAACATGTAGGTTCCAGGCTCCAGACACCATGTGTCCCACCAATTAAGCGATCAGGATTTCGATCCTGAAATCCGATGAGAAATCATATTTCAGGTCTGTTCTTATGGGCATTCTTTAATCATTACTGCTTTATGAATGACTGTGTGATAATCGCAGATAGGTGGCGTTCTGTTTACTTACACTGTCAGTTTGTTTCCAGATATTGTTAATGTTGCATTATATCGGTAATCACGTTTTAATAACACCATCAATATTCTATAATTGTTCGTGATGGTAGCCTATATGGGTGAAAACGCTGGTGCTCTGGAAAATTAACACTTTTCGTAAGGCATTGCAGTTTATTCATTTGTGATTTATAATCAACTGGGTTGGGTATTCAGAATGCACCTTGCCATCCTACTTCTTGTATTAATGAAAAACAAATGTTGAAGGTGTTGTATTTTTAGCCTACTACTCTTAGAGTGTCTTGGTCAGGTGTACTTGATATTGGAATGAGTACAACGTGAAATTAGTTTGGTGATTCTTTTTTTTCTCAAACAAGAATCCTCCTATTACTTGCAATAATGTACCACTAGATGTCGCCACAATCTTCTGCGGAATGTATTTTTCTGCACGGTAGAGTCAATGTACTTTCTTCAACATAAACATTAAAATAATGATACGGTCACCTCAGCTTGCAAGATTTTCAATGTCAAACATAATGTTGACTCTATATGTCTCAATGCCGGAAAACAGAAAACAAGAGACTGTGCAAGGACAAGGGGTACAAGACATAATTAAGACATTCACAGCATGGCTTAATAACACATTCACAACTCATGTTAAACCATAACTGCAGGTATGGATGTAGTAAATACAGTATGGTATATAGTAAGTTATTTGAGAAACTATAAGAGATGTTTCTGACAGTCGTTATCCTCCCTCCAAAATAAATAAATCCCAGTAAACACGGTCCCCCACTCCCAGAAATTATGTAGTCAAGACCCACACCCACTCACATTTGGCCTAATTTCAGGCATCAGTGTTATGGCGGAGCTTGGCCTTTGGTGGAACGCCTTCTTTTTAGAGGCCGGGTACATATTGTATCATACGTGGGACAGGAGGGTCATGGAGACCATTGGATGACTCTGTTGTCTGAAAAAAATAACCTCTGCTTGTGTGATGACTTCCACAGCACTGCTGCACAAAATGACATTTGGTTCTTTTTTGCAGATTAGTTTGAATTCTGTGGTTCTACACACTTAAACTATCTCCCAGCCCAGCAAACAGGGAACATTACAGGTACGTTACTGGAACGTTAAGAACATAATGAGAACGTTATTGGACGTTGTGGGAACGTTCCCTGTTTGCTAGGAGATTACTTTTAAGTTCTTTTGATAACCCTTAGGTTACTCACAATTGCTTAGAGAAATTAGTATTGCCTAACTTCAGTGTCCATCTGTGCCAGTTTAAGCTGTTATACCCTCCAACAGCTTATTAATCCTGACATATAGTATGTACAATTCTAAATGTGGTGCTCAATTAATGAAATTCCTCATGAAAAATATACTACTGTTTTGTGGTTTTTAAAATTCAGGGAAAACGGCTTATAATGTGCCCCAGTGACCTGGTGACTGTCTGTGACTGTGGAATATGGATTAAGGTTCTAGGGTATGAGAGAGCTACAAATAGAGATGAGCGTTAACATTCACGAAAATCCAGGGAAGAAGGTAAAGTTTCAGCGTGATGGGAGCAAGATGGAAGTCAGCTTATTTTTACCCTCGTAAAAGTGAGTCCCCCATCTGACAAACCCCACCCTTCCTCTCTCCCCCAAGCCCTTATTGCCTGGAGTGCAGTGGACAGCCTGTGGAAGAGAGCCCATCAATGGGCTCCATTCTCACAGCTCAGAGACAATGGAGAGTCAGTGGCTGCGAGCAGGGCCGATCTAGGCCAGAGAGGGCCGGAGTGCACACACAGCACAGAACGGCACTCGTTCTTCTCCTGTCCCCCACTGGACTGCACTGTCTCTCCTTTCACCATTCTTTTCTCAGCTTCCTGCTACTTCCTTGGCTTTGTAGAAGCAAAAAAAAAAATTGGGGGTGGAGCTCTCTTGAGAGGCACAGCACTGAGATTTGATGGGGAGATTTGGAATTTGTTTTTGGGAGGAGAGGGGGGAAGGGATCCTGCACAACCCAGAAAGGATTTATTGACAACTACAGAGCCTTGGTGGTCCGGTGGGTGAGGGGAAGAGTAAATAAATAAATCAGCCTGCCTGTCTTGTAACAGAACCACAGCATTCCCTTCCAAACAGAATGGCTGCCTTCTTGTAGTTTGGCAACATTCAAATTGCATTATTTACCTAAGGAATTCATTAATTAAAACACAGGTGCTTGGAGCCTGTCAAATTATCCCAGTGGCTCTCTGGACGGTGCTGTATCTGTAGTCACGACATGCATGCTTGATTTAAAAAAATATTTGTCAGTGTTATTATTTATTACTTACTGTATGTTATATTCTGAACTGAAAAAATTGTACATGATGTTTTAAAGCTGTAAACAAAAAAAACAGTCACCATCTTTATTGATTTAAATAAAAGTTGCACTGTTATAATCAGCTGTATAATGAATTTAAATCTTACAAGGAGCTCGAACCTGAAGCCACTTTGTTTTTTTTTTTTTCTTTCTTCTTAATTCAGAGACCAGAACTCCGTGATTATGATATCTTTAGTGTGTCTGATTGCACACCTGATTCGATGGGGTGGTCTCAAGAGGCTGTGGTAGACGGTGTTTGTACTATGAGTATGCTAGAATGGGTAACCCTTTCAACCCAGAGCTGGAATGACTTTTTTTGTAGTGGCGGCAGGGACACTGTTATTCGGAGACCGTATGATGCAATCTCGTGAAGGAGAAATCCTCACCGAGTGTCTGACATCATACTTGAACCTTGAAAACAGATGGTTCGAATAAAGTGGTTTAATCTCATCTTCCTTGATTTGTTAATGTAGTTGGTTTTTTTATGACATGGCAATTCATACTTGACCTAGACTATTGATTTTAATTAGAATTATTCCATCTTCTTTTTCCATTAGTTTCAGGGTCTGAGGTGCTGAATTTGTGAGTGGCAGTGCCATCTGTATTTCAAGCTTAACTGTCTGCATGACAATGGCTGCATAGACCAGCACTCTGATGACAACACATTTGATAAACGTAATGAAACATCAAATAATGTTTTCATTTGTTTTGTTTTTTTTCTGATATCCTCAATTGTATCTGGCACACTGGGAGTTTTTTTCTCAGTCTGATCACAAATTTGAAAGAAGTTCTATCCTGTGTAATAGCTGTGAAGGACACAACAGAATTATAAGGGATTTGTTTAATTTTTTTTGTCCCACTATGAGCGTTTTAAAAAAAATAGCTGGCTTACTATGAATTCTACTTCAGCATCACCAAGGCTTAGCGAACACATAATTGTTGATCAGCCTTGGGCCGATTGACCTGTCACTGTAGATTTAGTGCTGTGCATTAGTACTGTACACCCCAAATTTTTGTGTGTTCTGTGTTACAGATCTCAGTGGGGTTTGTAGTAGGAATAAGCTTGTCCTCAGTTATATCAAAGCATGTCCACAGAAATGCTTTAAGCTGTAGTCTCACCCCAGCATAAACACAAACAGTATTCAGAAATGATTGTTCTATTGCTCTTGTTTCTCGGTAGTGTGTGAGCTCACTAGGTACAGATGGACAGGAGGGGGCTGTGCTATCTAGCTGACCCTGATTAGACTGCCCTGTTAAGGCTGGGGCATGCTTCTTCACACCAGACAGGGTACAAGTTCACGGCTGAGCCATGCGCACGCACCTCTATTTGTCCGTGGGTGGTGTCGATCTTAGCGCGGACAGAAATTTTGGTCTGTACACGGTCGCTTCTGTTTTTGACTGCATTACTTTGTCCATGTGAAGTATGAACATGCCATTAGGGTCTGAATATATCATAGTTATCTAAGAGGCATGAGAGTGCATTTGAGGGTTTATGGGGAGCGTTCCTGTTGAGCTTCTCACAGTTTTAGGCTGGTGGTCTTTTTTTTTTTGGCGTGTTAATGTTTTTGTTAAGTTTTAGTGGCTGTTTTTCAGTTTAGCCTCTTTTAAATATCAGATAACTAGCAAAAGGAATGGGGAAATAAAGAATGAATAAAACAGAGTAATATTTTTAGATATTTTGACCTTCAGACATTTCCACTGAAAACTGATTGAACATGCATAACATGTGCTACCAGCAGGATAACTTGTATCATCATCATCATCATCCTCAGGTCACATGACCTTAATTATGGTTCGGTCCCACCCCACACAAGAGCTGGCACCTGCTGGCACAGGGTTTTGTTTAGTTTTTAAAACATCTTAGGCGGACCAGTCCTTCATGTTTGATATAGAATATTTAAATGATTGAGTAGACACATTTCTGAACTTTCTCCGCCTTTCAAACATCCGTATGAGGACTTCTGAATGTCCTCTCTTTCTGTGTGCCAGTCATTTAAACAACTAAAGCACACTTAGCATAATGTCAGTACCAGGCATCATTCACTGAAGAAATGGGTGTTTGAAGCCCTATGGTGGTGCCAGTCAATTGGTTAGGCCCTGTGTTACACCCTGGCTGGCTGGCACAGCAGTTTCCAGCAGAAACAGACACCTCCCCTTCCCAGTCTCCACCCAGCAGTTGAAAAGAACCCCTCCTGTCTCCCGAGTCGCCCGGCGCCCATACTCCGTCACACCGCTGGGAACGCAGTGGGAGAGAATGGCGTCTCTGGGAGGGGCGAGGTGGCTGTCATGGAATGCCAGGCAGGGGCAAGAGGAACAGAGAAGGCTGATGGGGGGACAATGAGGTAGGACATCTGTCACACGCTGCCGCATGGCCCTTCGCTGCACAATGGGGCCCAGGGGCTGGCGAGTGGCAGCTTTCTTCCCCCTTTCTTCTCCCTTTTTTCTGGCCCTCCTGTCGTTTGAGAGACTTCTGTGCCGCACAATGTGCCTTTTGTCTGCCCTGGTGCATCAGTAACATTTAACCCTTCACACTTTCTCCCTTTTCTTGCACGATCTCTGCTCTGCAATACAATGATAAATTCTGATCCTGCGGTGCTGCAGCCACCCTGCAGGCCCTGTTTTCACTGGCACACCCGGCGCATTATTTTTCTGCAGTGCAATGGATGCGGAGGCAATGTGCCCTCAGCCATGGTGTGTATCTCCCAGCAGGTGCAAGATTTGTAGCATGAATTGAACCAGTGCCATCAAACCAAGCGCTCAAATAACCAGGAACGAAAGTGTTAAAAAAAAAACCTTTGAATAAATGGGTTTTATTATTAAACAGCACATGCCATACCCCTTGGCTGTTTTGACTGTCCTTGTTATGTTATTCCAAAATTTTCTGTATGATTTCATTTTTTTTATATCACTTTGTCGCCTAACTTTTGAAATACTTTAACTACATAAGTATGTTTATGTGGTTAGTTCAATTTTATCAATTTGAAAAAAAAAAAAAAAAATTTTAAGTATTTGTCAAGTAAAGCTTGCATTCCCATTGTCATCTCTAATGTGTTTCTGGGTGGGATGTTTGCATGCTCTTTATCATGCCACGATGAAGAAGCCATAAAATGGTCTCACACACTTTTCCTGGACGTTCCAGTAATACTAAGGAGTAATAGGGAAAGGAATAAAGGTGAAAGTTATTGAATACAAAATATTGAAAGATTCACATTGTAGATACCAGCCTTTTATTGCTCATATATGTAGATTTTGACATTTTGTGTGCTTATAAACAGGATAAAGGATAACAACATAGAATTACAAACTTTGTGAAATGCCGACTACAGTACTCACAGTCATATTGGACTACTCTGATTATTACAATGCAAATGACGTAGTCGATAAGGCTCACTTGGTACAGTGGACACATGAACAACACCTCTACTCCGTGCTGAGAAGGCAATGGTGTCTTACAGGGAGGTGACTGATCCAAAAATGTAACTGCCTTCATTACATTGTCTCCTTCTTGAACATTTCATTAATTTTCCATTTACCACCCTGTGTTTAGCTATGTCTTATCCATGTTGCCTATCAGAACGAATGTATCAGTGCATCGAACATAAAACCTAGTAATGAAACAAATATGGCTTCAAAACCCGTGGTGGAAGGATATATCCTGAACTGTGCCAGTCAATGCTATTCCCCCCATCATGCTTCATATAGCATCAGCATTGATCGGCTAGTTTAGGATGCTTCTGCCCACCACAGACCTTGAAGCCTTATTTGCCCCAGTCTTCTTCTTTACCCCCATAGCTCATGCCTGTTAAACAATTACATGTTCATCCATTCTGAGTAGAACACTTGATGACAAGGCATGTTAAGCTGAGCTCCATTAATTATTACAGGGCCAATGGCTGCTTGTAATTTGAGAGGTGTTTTGGGAAATGTAATTATTTAAAATCCACTAAGTTCTCCTCACTCCCATCTGTACATGTTACAGCATTGTACACAAAACCCATTTCGTAATGTTTATTTCTTTTCAGTTTTAAAAGTGACTTGCCTCTTATTAAAGTTGTTAGATTTGATATTATGGTTTGCAGTGTAGATTGCCAGCTTCACAGGAAACCTGTAGCCATTTGCTTAGTGTTCATTCCTTGGGATTCTTGTGTTTCTGTTACATTGCAGTTTGAATTGACCCAAGAGGTTAAGTAGCGATTCTTTAAGATGCAAGACATTGTTATTTCCCTTTTCTGAAAACATATTTTAGTACTTGTAATGTATAGGCTCTGCTGGGGCGGGTTGTGTACAATAGAGATCAATACCTCAATACCTGCCATTGACAGTCAGCTCAAAGCAAGTATCTGTGTACTAGAAGCTAGTATAGGAGGCTCCTGAGGGGGATGGTCAGAAATGCTGAGACAGAGTCATTTATGGCAACTAATGCTCAAATTCCAACTCCTATGCCTGGCTGGCCTTCGTAATGCACTGGCAACTCCTGTGGCGTCTTGGTGGCTAATTGTTCCCAGCTGCTGAGGCTGTAAGAACAAAGGCACTTTTGAAATGGTGATCTGCCAACGCGGGACACAAACGTGATAGGATACCTTTCAGGCAAAAGGGGGCATCTATGTATGGGTCCGGCTCATACGTCTCTTCACAAGCAGATGATCCAAATCGACTTTCACAAGTTCTTCGGATGATTTCAAGCCCTTTTCATGGTTTTCTTCTCCCAACAAAGGAGAAATGGTAGGTAGTACAGGTGAGTGAGGCTACTTCAGGATAGTAATTCATTAATCTGAGGGGCCTGACTAATGTGCCCTACCATATAAAATGGGTATGTTTTTAATTTGGTCACAAGCATCATCCATCCATCCATCTTCTAAACCACTTAATACTATTCAGGGTCACTGGGGGCCTGGATCCTATCCCAGGCAGCCTAGGGCACAAGGCGCTGGACACCCTGGATGGAATGCCAGCCATCACAGACTTGCAAGCGTCATTAAAAAAAGACATTAAGCAAGTAAAAATCTACAATGTTCCACTACTTGGCTGAGACTTTAGGTGTGATATGTGCACCCACTTCAGCAGCTGCCCTGTGTCCTGAGCCTGTGGGTTTTGATGTTAAACCCCACAGAACTGAAGTAGGTGAACACAGCTGAACGACGTCTTGCCCAATGCCCATCAACCCTTTGTGATAACACTCTGGTTTTTTTGCTCTTCAGGAACAATCAGAGTGTAAATGTTTGAAAGTAACTGCCACAGGGAGCATGGACTGTGCTATCTTTGGAGGGGGGAGATGGTATGAAAACGGCCGGCCGTGAAGCAACACTGACATTTATAGCTCTGCCAGCACACAGATACACAGACACCCCCATCGGTGCCCAAAAAAGCCGAG
>JAACJT020000069.1:217664-296747 GCA_009936485.2 Gymnarchus niloticus | reverse complement strand
GGGGGGGGGTGGTAGGGATATCGTCAGGGTCAGATGGTACGAGGAAACAGATGCATGGATATGGGCTGGCTGCTTGCTTATTCTGCTAAAAACCAACAAGACACCCACCACCTCCCCAGGCTTTTGGGTATTGATCCTCCCTGCTTTCATTTTATGGTGTAAAACACAACCTGTATTTCTAATTTGACTATTTGATGATGATGAGGATGATGAGGATGATGATGATAATGATGAGCCATCCTTTCTGTACTTCTGAAGTTGCTGTCTTCATCATAAGATGGGATTGGGGCGTCATTTTCTTTACATGAGCAACAGGAACAGGCTAACAGAAAACATTCCAAACACTTTTCTGAGAAAACGTTTCCAGAGAGGACTTTAAACAATGGATGAAAAACATTGCCCGGAGGTTTCTATCAAGCTCCTGTCAAACAACTTGCCTTGAGAGACACGCACAACGAAATTTGGATGAATTTGTGCAAGGAGAATGTAAACTGTAACATTCCAGGAATACTTTTACAATCAGAGACTGTAAGCTGAGAGGCTAAGCCACCAGGATGAGTTCAGCCATTTGTGGTTCTATAGGCTATTTATGGCCACATGAGAATTAACACTTTGCTGATAATAGCAAAAAGAACATTCAAATTAAAAAATTTAACATTGATCAAATGAAATTGTCACACTATCAGGGGAGAATGTGACATTGCCAGGAAATGGACCAAGGTAGCCGTGAGCTGCTGTGTTCTGTCCAGTACTAGAGGCTTGTTATAGGCGAAGGTGTGGCTGGGACCATCTGTGTCTACTGACAAGCAATTATTCCCCAAAGCCTTCAAACTGCGGATTTTATTAATGCCACAAAGTCAGATCACATGGGCAGCACCTGAGGCTAATGCTAACCACACCTGTGCCACAAAATGCTTTTCCCATAATCCTCTTTGCCTCTGTCAGCGTCGTACACGGTTTGGCTAAGGCCTGCTCGTACGTCCGGCTCGAGCCGCATGGCGTGCAGAATGTGAGGCTGGACTCCCAATCGAGCGAAAAGACGCTGTTACAGGGCACACAGCTGCAAGGCTGTAAGCCATGCATTAAAGGAAGGCTGCACTGGGGTCATAAAAGCATAATGTTGCTCCGAAAAGCCTTGAAGGTCAGTGGGCTCTCCAGCTGTGCTTCCCCACCCTCTTCGGAACGAAGGGGTTTTAATGTGCGTCGAAATTGATTTCAAGAGGCAACACTGCTGTTCCGTAAGCATGATTTACAAAAGAAGTAATACTACGTGGACTGTAGCACCATCTGCACAGAGACATGCAGTGCTAAACTAATTTAGTTTCAAACTGAACCCAATCAAGGGTTTTCCCTGCTTTACATTTCTGATTTCTAAAACCGAACACAGATCAGAGAACAGGTTTAGCATTACTGGCTCAGTATTCACTCATGTGTAACCTAGGGTATCCACTGGTGCTACTGCACAGTGGAGCAGGATAAGAAAGACCATTTCACATGTAGTAAAACCAAAGCAGGATGCGTTATTCTCACCAACACATGCAATCTCTTTGCATACAGGCAGGCAAGTTGCATCCTGCTTTGTAAGTTTGAGCCCACATCTGATCATTTCAATTTAGCGTCATTATATGAAATTGCTATAGGCAGTCCTGGTTACGTATTAATGCACCTGGGGTTTGCATGTGCACTAACATTACCCTGAATAATAATGTATTTTGAAAAAAATTACGTGAAATAATATGGGTGGCCTAGAGAGACTGTTTAACATAAGCAACTCATACAGGTATGTGGGATATTTAGCTGTCTAGCAGACTATAAGAATTAATATAATTATTATTAATTAATCCTTGTAAGAATATTGCATTGTCCAGTATATGTGTATGGTGTTAATGTGTATATATTTGTATGGCTAATTTAAAACAGTATTTTTGTGCAGATGGTCATAACCAATGAAACCTAGTTCCAGAGAGATGGGGAAATGAATTTACACAGTATATAAGTATATAAGGGGCACTTTCCCATATTTTGAACATTAATATTAAAAAAGTCTGTGGCGCTGTCCAAAAAGCCATTATTTTAATTTTATGACACAACTCAGATACATGTGAAGTAACAATAAAAAGCCTCTCATTTGTATGAAATACATCCAGATTGTACGTTTCTGCTAGCTTTCACTGGTGTTTCCCTGCAAGTCTTTTCTGCATGGGGTCATTAAGCTATCAAGGAAGGGGTCTGTAAAAAATGAAACACTGTCCAGACCCTTTGGATTCCTCTGACCTGGGGGAGAACAGAGAGAATGGGGGGGCAAAACAGGAATGGAAATATGAAGGAGTGAGATGAGAGCTGATCTTATAGAAGCTTCTGGAATGTAGATCAAAGAAGCAAAGTCTTGAAGGAAGCCAGTTGTCATTTAAAATGGAATATCAGAGATTTATTTATTCCCTTTAAACACAACTAATGAAAACCATTGTATTCACATCAGTTACAGAACTGAATTTTCATTTAATGCATGCAACATAAAAGACAATGTTCTTTTCTCATCTAATGTTTCACACAAGTGTATTTCATCATGTTAACAAACATGAACGACCATGTTCAGGCCTTACACAGGTGAAGGTAAACAGAATCTGCTCGCCAGAGCTCATGGTGTCTGATGTCACTTACCTAGGAATCTCTCAGTGTTCAGAGAGCCACCATGAGTGTGAGGGAGGTTTGAAGGACCTGGTGCACATTTTATTTACTTTTGATAGGAGGCATTACGCTCAGCTACTTGACTTCAGGTTGTCAGGAGAACAAGTCCGAGTCACTTGCCAAGTGTTCCCCCTCTCTACCTCTCCTTCTGGAATCATCCATCATGCAGTAAACAGAGCTGATGTTAATACATGTACACCCTCTAATCTACATTCCCTTTGTCTATGCTCAGTATGGATAAAATGCCTCCCTTTTCTCTTAAGCCCAATCGATCTCTGTCCTTTTGGGTTGTTGGATTGGGATTTTCCTCTTCCCTTCGTTCTCCATCCCCTAACTGACTGCATTTATGAAGGCCTCTTATAGTGATGAGTATTGTATGATTATGAGGCTTGCTGAAACAATTTTCTGGAGAAATGGAAGATGAAACATTGACAGCAATAAGCTCATAAAAAGAGCCTCATTGTTGCTTCAAGAAAACCTGCAATTACCTATAATTCTTTGTGTGCATAATCAACTCAATAAAGTCTTTCACTGCTCTCCAATGTATTAATTAGTTAGGGGGCCACAGCAAAGACAGCATGCCACACTTCATATACGAATAACATAAAACCTGTGTTCCACGTGAGCTTTTATTATTATAAAAGTTATTATTATATTGTTTAGACATAGCATAGCAGAAGGCTGATGCTATTTGAGTGCAATGCCCAAAAACCTGCAATTTGGTGAATTGGGTGTCTCTTAATTCTCCCGATATTGCCTTATTCGTGATGTCTCCTGCCTTCTGCTTCTGAGAATGGGCTCCAGACCTTGCACCACTATACCAGGTGCAAGGTTCTGCTGGGCTAATGGATTGATAGGTCACCTTTCATTTTCCGTCAAAAAATATGAGCCATTCTGTGGATGGCTATCAGTCAGTGCAGTAATGAGCAGAGCCAAGGGGCAGATTATCATTATATTTTAATAACACATTACTCTGTATCATTTTGAGAATGGATGATGACAATTTAATTACATTTAAAATAGAAACCAAATATTTGAAACAATTGTGTTCTTATCGGTATGTGCAGGTGACTCGTGGGGCATGTAAAACCCTGAGCCCTATAAATATGAAATTGTGCGATTGTGTCAAAGGATCCCATTTCTCTCTGTTCATTGCATCCTTCATGAAGACTCTGTGCTTTCTGGGTTCTTCACAGGGTTTTGTTCCGTGCCATCCATAAAGTGCCACGTTACTGTGTCTCCCTCCTCTTTGAACATCCTTTGTCCTGTGACCAGATTCTTGGCATTTGTCAGGGCGCTTCAAAGTACCGATAATATCCACCATGCACAGCTCTAATAAAGCGAATTTGTAAATAAAATACTTTAATATGTTCCGAAGAACTGGGAACTCCTGTCATGCCATTGCACTCTAAAGATAACAGTTCATTTGACTTCTGCGTTAATGCTGCATGTCTGATTTTCTCTGTTGATTTTACCAAGACATAAACCCACACAAGGATCTGCTTGCCTGAGTGCTTTGCTCTGTGCTGCATATTATGGGTTTGTTGTCGGTTCTCTCAGATGACACAGTGCATGGTGGCTTTTTAATTCAATGCCGCAAACCGCATGGAGCTCATTAGCATTGACCTGTCTCACATATTGCTGCTCATCAAAGCAATTTTGATCTGAACAGGATTTCCCAATATGTCAAGCATAGTCATCTAGCCTTGTTTGGCTTCTTCACGTTGGTGTACCTCTTGGGTTTGCTTGTGCCAAATTTTGTCGCATCAAAACAGGAAACACGTTGAATTGCATAGTGCTGCATTTTAACAACACCAAATTGTCATAATAGGAATGGGTTAAGCCAACGACACAGTGACTTAGTTCATTTCTGGCTTTTTGAGTTCTGACGAGCAACTTCTTCCGCTGATGAACCAACGCCTATGCGTTTGAGGAAGGCCGTCACCCTATCATCATACTCAGAGCACTTCGCTGATTGCCGATGATGTCATAACTCCAGCAGAGTTATTTCTTCTTCTCAGAGCGATCTCAATGAATGAGAATGTCTATACAAGCCTTCATCCACAAAAGGTTATAGGTTGCTTATCTTCGAAGTCTTTTCCTGTCTAGTTTATCAGTGACATTTTTGCATTCTTCTGGACCCAGATTAATGGCACAAGCCAAGAATTGCTGAATACTATTGAGCGTGAGCAGGGCTCTGAAGCTCTATGGTGATAACTGGAATATTTGTTCTAAACAACTGCTGCTCAGTCCTGCTTCTTTGTTTATGCTCTTGTTTTTTTTCTGTTTAGAATGTGGCATACTGGCTGAGCAGGCAAAATATTCCCATGGAAAAATGTACAGAAATGGCAAAAGTCGTAAATGTTAATGGATGACAGCTAGGATGGGTGAAGCACAAATATGCATTTCTAACGTGACGTGTGATAACGTGTAAACACATTGCACATCAATAAACAATTGCTCTTTCTTCATTATCTTGCCAAGTTCTAAATATTTTATTAATGGGGAAGTAGTGTCATTGTGATGGTTTATGTTTAGTACTAATAATATTCAAATTATTTAAAAACTACAGTAAAAATAACCGTACATCAAACTCATGTTTCTGTATGGTGGATTTTTCTTTTTTGTGTCCCGCATTACAACCCCATCCTCTCTGTGAAGGAAACATTTCAGATCTGGGAGAATGTTTGCGCAACATTCCAGTCAGTCAGGCTTGTTGACCACATTGCAGGGTGTGTTTTGAGTGGGGAAAGTGGTCTGACCGCATTGTGGTGATACTCAGAGCCCATGGGAATCATCTTCTAAGTATACCAACTGACACTTTTTGTCAGTAGCATTAATGAGGAGTTTTCAAGGCTTTGCCATTTACTTAAAACGAGTGACTATTCAGGAGAGCCAATAAACTGTCAATTTAGAGCAAAACTTAACATGGATGTTAACCACTTAGTTAACGTGAATGAACCCTCTTTTGGTGTTTATTGGGACTATAAGACTGAGTTTTAAGGTGTGTAAATTGTATGTAGTGTCAGTGAATGGCTTTGTAGTGAAATGCTATATTACACTGGCTTAGTGAAGCCTCGTGTGGCCTAGCAATGTGTTTCAGTGCTGACTGGTCCCTTGTTTGTTTGATGTGCTTTGCTCTGAACTCTGTATTGCATGTTTTCTCTTGCATGGATGCAAATTGGAGAGTGGTCATTCAGTCAGACCACAAACAGGGCCTTTCACTGTGCCACCCATGTATCCTAAAGGATATTTAATGCTTTATTTACTCATTACACTTTAATTGTCTTACTGGCTCAGTCAGAATTAATTTTAAATTGAGACATCAAGGCTGCCATGTTTAAAACTCATGAAATGAGTGCTCAGTGCTCACTGATGCTGAATACACTCCTTAATGAGAGTTTATCTGCTCGTCTTGAGTGAACCAGGAGCCGCCTCAACATTTACCATGAATCTCAGATGGTGTTAATTATGTGCTTTGCTCCTTTGGCTGCCACTAAGAAAATAAATACACATGAACAGCTTTGTGGTGAAGAGATGCATGAGCTAAATTTTTTGGTGACTTTATGGATATATTATATATTTTTATTGTGCTTTTCCATTATGTTTCCATTGTATGTTTTTCCAAGATTCATATTTTGAAATTAAAAAATTTTTATTGACTAAATTCAATTCATGACTTCATAACTAAATATATTACCAGGACAGAAAATGAATGGCAAAGCACTGGAAATGGCAAAGGGATGTAGATCCAAAAAAACGCAATACAGCTTTAAGAGCAAATGGCTCTCTTTTGACAGTTAGATTACATAATGCTGATTGCTCCTTGATGAGCCAGTGTTTATGATTGACAGGAGGCGGAGCTGAGGGCCAGGCCTGCATTCCACAGCATCTGAGGAGATTAAAATAGCAGCCAGTAGACCCACCCTCCACACCCCTATAGGGTGATTCTGGGGGTGCCTAGGAGAAGAGAGCAGTCAAAATGGACAAGAGACTGTGGAAACCGTGAAGTCAGGAGTAGTTTTTCTGGTCCCTTCCTGTTCAGACACCTGTACCTGGAATGGGCTGGTGGCCTGTTGAAAAACTTTACGAACAGAGATATTTAGATTAATGACAAAGCTAACTGCTACCTTTTGAGCTTCTGAAAGATCTGTCAAGGTTATGTTACTTTCCAACTCTGCTCTGTATGCGTGGAGTTTGCATGTCCATGTCATGGGTTTTACTACGGTTTCCATCCACTGCACTAAGGCAGGCAGTTAGGCTAATCAGTGTTGCTAAATTGCAATAGTGTGTTTGTGTGTGTGTGTGTGTGTGCGTGTGTGTGTCTTCCTTGGGATGGACTGGCATGTCTTTCAGGTTGTACCACAACCTTGTGCCCTATGCTGCCTGTAATAGAACTGGCAACATTCTTGCCCAGCAAACTTGTATGTGTGAGTTTGCATGTATGTATATAACGATGCGCACAGATGTCTGTCAGTACTTGCAGGGCAAAGTATTACAGTATAAGTACATGCATGAGTGTATGTGTGTGTGTGTGTGTGTGTGTGTGTCTTTACTTTTGACTGATTTTCCTACAGCTGACACTGGACTTCTTTTTCCATCATAGGCCATAACCAAGAAATGATTGCTTTGCTCAGACATCTTACTTGAGGTAATAATGTCACCTCACAGCAGTTATACTGTGTATATAATAAAGTATATCATTTGTATTCACCATATGCCCTTTTTGGAGGGGTGGTGGCTCACTGGTTAGCAGAGTTACATCAAGCTTCTCACGTTAGAGGTTCAAATCCCACTTCTGGCTCTGCAGGTGTGCAGTTTATATGTCCTGACCATGCTTTACAGGTTTCCTCCTGGAGTCCAAAGACATGCAGTATCAGCTAGTTGGCATGTCTAAACTATTCCTAGTGTGACTGTGCCCTGTGATGGGTTGGCACCTCATCCAGGGTGTGCCCTAAGCTGCCTAGGACAGGCTCCAGGCCCCTTTGTGACACTGAATAGGATTAAGTAGTTTGGAAGGTAGCTGGAAGGATTTTGCAAATTTGATGTGCAGGTTTTTCCTTCTTGACTTTCTTATGCAGCTTCAGTTGTCCTCCCTAAAAGCAAGGCAAGGCAAGGCAAGGCAAATTCATTCATATATCACAGCTTATACACAGAAGTAATTCAAAGCACTTTACAGAAACAGCAATATAGAAAAACATAAAAATATGCAAAGTTAAAAACAAGTAAAACTAATAAAAGAAATAAAAAACATGAAAGAAATATTAAATGTCTAATTAATTTAGGAACAGTCAAGTGCTTTAAAATTAAGTCATAGACTCACGAGAATAGAAAAGTATTTAGCCTGTTTCTAAAGATCTCTGAAGTTGGGGCGTGCCTAATGTCTTCTGGGGGGTGGTTCCAGCTGTGGGTAGCATGGTGGATAAATGCCATTTCACCGTGCTTAGTTTAGATTTTAGGCACAGCTAGCTGACCAGCACCTGAAGACCTGAGCAACCTATTTGGCTCATATTCTTTCAGAATGTCCATACGACTCTATTCCACTGTTAATCAGACACTAGGCACAGTGATCATGGAGATTACCCCAGACAGCATAAGGAACGGGACACACTCAGTCACACTGCACACAATTTAAACACACCAGTTCATTTCACCATATGAGTTTGGAGAGTAGGAGGAAATCAGAGAACCTGAAGGAAGGCCACACAGACTCAGGGAGTACATTCAGAGTCCATGTACACAGAACCAGGAGGGGAATTTAACCCCAATGGTGTGTGTGTGTGTGTGTGTGAGTGGAGGGTAGTTGTACTTACATTAGTAGTCTTGTAAATTCCTTGGGGAAACTGTGTTCTGAAAGGCACTATAAAAATAGAATGGTAATGATAAACTTTTGGGTGTTTTGCAGTATAGGCCAACTAATCAGCTTTCTCCTCCCAGTAAAATAAACTTTTGCCTGTTATGCTCTAAAACATCAAAGTTTCTATTCTGTTTAAATCATGACACCTGTTGATCCCTTTGATCACTTTACACATTTATGTCTATCATCATCATCATCATCATCATCATCAGCTTGATTATTTGTTATCTAGAACTGCATGTTCTGCTGAGCTCTGATCATTGTTGTTATAGTGTTACCTTGAAATTTTAATTTAAATGTCGCACTGTAATTAGATTACAGTTGCCAATATGATGGTAACCTTATTTGACATCAACACAAAACATCTTCACTTTAACATATTATTTGTTTGGAAAACCCTCACATTTCACAGGGTATTTAACTCAATGTCTGACTCTTATATGAAGATGAATGGCTGGCTGCATCGATTCATGTGAAGTGGTGACCGCTCCTCAGAATTACTACATGCAGTGCCTTGACACAATACCTCTTACAAGTTTGCTCAGTTTCAGTAAAAGATGAGAGTCTGTTCATCCAGCCTAAAAACTAGGCAGAAAAAAACACCTAGAGAAAACATTTGGTTGTTTTGAGGCTAATTTGAATGGATAGCATAGGACCAGGTCAAAGGGAATAAAATAGTAATTCAATTATTGCAGATCCATACAAAAGAGGACGTAAAAACACTTTAAAATTATATACATTTCTCCTTTTCCCTCTCAATCTTTGTCACTCTCTCGCCCATTACCTTTTTTTCCCCCCTCAAAACAGTAACTGCAACACAATTAATCACTGTCATAAAACAGTCACAGGCAGAGAAAGAGGATTGCTGAATATGTATTTGTCAGCAATTACGGTGTTCCCCATCAATAGATTCTAGTGATTGTGCTCGCCTGACTCTGGAATAATGAGGCACTCAGATGCAAAGCCTTGGGGTGGAGCCGTTCACTATTGTCCCCCAAAACATCGGAGGGTCACATGTCCTCTCTACTCGCCCATCAGGGTCCTCTTGCTCACTTCCAGGAGCAAAAAAAAAAAAAAAGGAAAGCAGCACTGAAAAAAATAGGACAATGTCCAATTGTGTCCATTTAATTTAGCATTTGGGTGAATGATCATCACATTACATTAAATTACATCATTACATTACAGTAAAACTAGCAGGAAGCAATTTGCATACATTTTAACTGTATTATAGATGGGAAATACTACTGGAAGTACTTCAAAAAGGAAAAGTGCTTGGGCTGAGGTTCTAACTTCATCTCAAGTTAGAGGGCCACGGCAGCATACCCCCCCCCACACTGGCTCCTACTACTGGTGGGTGAGATGAATTATTAATGGTTGGCAGGAGCGCGGAAACGCAATTACAGGGGGGATTACTTGGGGTGCAGGGTGACGGGGATGCTGTCATGGCCATTGAATTAAAGGCAGAAGCGGAGGGAGAGTGTCCTTCACTGACAGCTCTCCTCAACCACCTGGGGACCAGCAGTTGTTGGTTTTTCTTACACAAGGATCAATTTGGACATACAGACCGGCTCTCAGCAGATGCTGATTTGTATTTAGCATGAGTACACGTTTCATAATGGGGCCACCAGTCTCCTGTCGGACTAGAGCCATGCTATAGGATCCAGACTCTCCCGCTCCGTTTGCAGTGCATGCTTTGTCAAGTGGGCAAATGTGCCACAAGTAAACAGCCATGTGGCAACTTCAAAAGGAAACTCTGAGTCCAAAACATGCTGGAAAAGATCAGCCATAGAAAGCTGAGTGTAATTTATTGCTGATCATTTGTTCACAAGCATAATGTCCAGTTGGTTTCACATTCACAAATATGCCTTCAGCCAGGAGCTGCTGTTCTGTTCTTTACATAACATATAAACAACCAAAAAAAAAACTGCTTTTGCAAAATGAAAATACATGCATTTTTACAACCAAAATATCATTTTGAATGATTGTGTATCTGGTTTTGTTACCAGTACAATAGAGGTTGGTAAGACTTTAATGTGATTGGATGTGGGAGGGTGAAGCTTTGACAAACATTGAAATGACAAACTTCTCCTGTTACGTCATTGCTGATCTGCCTTGATCCCAAGAGATTGTGGGGTTGATTAGAAAATACTGTTAAATATGCATTTAATTATACTTCATCAAAAAGACACATCCGTGGTGTTCTTATTTTGTTTACAAAATAGTTTGAAAGCAAATGTTTTATACTAAGGACCTGATTTCATTTTCTGAGTTAAACATCTTTGCTGGTTTGTTTATAGTTATTGAACATCCTTTCTGGTTCTGATTGCAATTCTGCTGCTGATTTTTCTAGATAGATGTTTTAGCCATTGAGTTAATTAGCGATCTGTGACCCTGAATTTGAGAAGCATTTGGAGGATGGATGGACAGACAGACAGATGGATATTCAGTTTGTTTGGCTGTTGTATAAATTGGCATGTACTCAGCTGAGACACAGTTGCAGTAATATGCATCTATATTCACTGTTTTATCACTTTTTTTCTCAAGGTAAATATGACAAATGAACACGTTTTTCAGGCTTAGAAGTGAAACTGAGCCTATGTTCACTTGAAAATAGAACTCTAGGGGAAGGGACTGGAACTCTTTAAGTTATATCATTGCCTGACGGAGGTAAACAGCTAAATAATTGAGAATAAAGCCTTTAATTTACTATAAATTTGCTGTCATTTTAGATTCTTATTGTTTGGATATCACTGGAGCTACTGCATAATATTAATAAGCCGAGTTATTACTGTCATAATGCCCAAATGGAACCACCAGACCCAGAGGAAAATAAAGCTTTTGAAACCTTTAAAAAAATGCACGAAATAAATTATTCTGGTCAGTACTACTTTCATTAACAGAATGGAACAAAGGCTGGATCGTTCCAGCTGTATCCAGCAGGGGGGCCCCGGGGTAGGGGGAGGAGCTTGGAACAATGTCTAAGAGGACTGGCTAGGAAATTGTAATATTATATAATACTGGCTTTAAAAATTAAATGTAGCACTACAAGTATAATCAAAAGTCGAGTTTGCAGATGTTGTATACCTTTTGATTATCTTGTGCATTTTATATGTTTATCATTCAGTCAGAATGTGAATCATCTCCCAAGCCAATACAGATTGAAAGCTTTGTCTGTTGTTTTATCAAACAGTACATGCAGCCTCTTTTTCTATGAATCATTCAAACCTAGAACCCAAAGTCAATCAATAATGCAGCTTAGTGACTGCTGAATTTCATGCTTGGAAACAGTCTTGTTCTGCACCCACAAGCCCTGCCCCACCTGTGTAATCCGTGTTCTGCAATCATTATTCCAAAGTCAACTCATTGTGTCTTGGAGGGGCCTGGAATTAACCTATTAACAGGATTATATTTCGAGTTTCTCCCAGAAGCAGTACTGAAGGGGTGCCGCCGGTGACTAACCCAGCCGTTGCTGCTGGGCCGGTTCACAGGCAGGCACGAGGACTAATTTAACCCCAAGTGAGAAATGCATTTCCCTCGCCTGCAGTGCTTTCACAAGTCAGCTGAGCGCACAATAGAAACGAAGGCTTCCATGCTAACTTGTACTTATGATTAAATGAATAAATATGTTGATAGTACATTAGGGAGATAATATATATTGCATCATTTATAAAATACATTAGCATTTGGTTAGGGCTCCTCTAGCCAACCTGTCGTTTTAAACTTGTTTCTGTTTGTTAATCATATAAAATGGTCCAATAATAACATTAAAAAAAATTATGAAGCATTTCACTCTTATGATTTAAAAGTCGCTTTTTTTTTCGTTTTAGCTAATCTGAAATTGCATTGTGCCCCTAAAGTCAAGTTAATATTGGCACCCAGTGTCCTGCTCGTAACGTACACACATGCAAACTGACACGCACGCTCGCATTCATGCACACCCATAGACGTACGTATTTACCAGCACATTCATGGACACACAAAGGAGGTGGGCGCAGGCGTTGGAGCGCTCGAGCGCAGCTTCATGGAGAGGAGCCCACAGCAACAGTCCTGCCTGAGTGACCCCTCTGAATGAGTGGATTAGCTCACCTCTGTCTTTAATTAGCCATTTAAAGCACTGTCACCTGACTCTTCCTCCAATCTCTTAAAGGGGAGATAGGGAACAAAGGAGGCGTTCCAGCCAGTGGAAAGTGGGTGGGTACTACTCTCCAGCCTTGGTGGCTGACACGGGGGGTGAGGGGTGGCAATGACAAATATATTGCTCAAATATATTGCTCAGATATATTGCTCATATATTGCATTTCCATTTACTGCTAACCCCTGGCCTCCCAAGGTACCAGTTTAACACAGAAACCTTCACCCCTGAGGTTGTCATCTTGAAAATTACCTCTTTCCACAGATTATACTTTTCAGTCACAGGAAGACATCATAGATATTCCATGATTTTAGACTAAATCATGTATACATGTGTATATGTATATATCAAATATCAGTATGCCAGTTATGATATAAATAATATGAATATTCAAAATGATATAGGAACAAGTCTTACACTGGAGAACTTATGTTACAATGCTGCATGGTATAAGTCTCAATGGCTTTGTCCATTAATCTCTCAGAAACGCACAGCTGTTACATATTTACAGAAGTGAAAGACTAGAGGATCAGAGAAAAATATTCCACTGTGGACCTGGCTGCTGGCAACAATGTAAAACATTTGAGAGAGATTCATAATGCAATCATTAGCAAACACAACACATTTGAAAGGTATAAAATGATAAATGTGGAATCACAACTGCATTATAAACTCGCCTATCAGCACACGTCCTATTCAAACCTATGAATGGTGACACTCTTCATGGCTGTAGACTGCTGCTAAAGAGACAGCTAGAAGCTTACCTTCACTCACCTAAGGGGGGTTAAGGCATGGGTTCTCCACCTCTGGATCCATGGATTTCTGGGTGCTGCCCACCCACGAGTTTCAGCTGTTACAGACCGAATTGGAATAATGAACAGCTGAGGGTCATGGTGACACGCTGCATGACCCAGCACAGATCCCCAGACCACCTGGGGCATGGGTAACTTCTCCAGTAATGTCTAGCGCAGTCTGACTGTGCTCTGTCAGCCAGATGAAAGCGTGACACCCTACAAGGAAGGAATCCCCAGGTGTCATGGCTGCTGGAAAGGGTGTCATTGAGAAGTTTAGATGTTACAAAGTAAATTGAGTGTATGCTCAGATTTTTAGCACCTAACTGAACTTCTAGCGACTGCCTGTACCTGTCTATATATTGCGTGCGTTAGCTTTAAAATCTTTAATTAACTACGTCATGTGATTATTCTACTGTATATACTGGAATAAACAAGATGTACAAATAGACAGTAGGTGGGTCTTCTGTGCAATTCAGTCACCTATTGGTTTAACCCAGAGCTCATTCTTTTCTTTATTGGTTGCCTTTGGGTTAAAACAGGCAGTGGGTGACTGTTATTGATGAAACGATGCTCTCCAAGTTCAATTTTTAATGCTCAGTATGTCTATTTAATCTATTCGCACAACACTGTTGCCTCTGGGAAGTGCCATTTTTTAATAACCAGAAAAATTAAACCCTAAAGATGTATAATAACCTATGATGCATGACAAAAAATGTTCACATGACAATGATCATTTTAGCGTTCTATACAATTTGCTAGGAAACAAGTAAAGTTTATCGGTGATAGATTAATCTTGTCTGGCTGGTTATGCTCTTTCGTCTGATTTGCCTTAAAGTCTTAATGTTAGTCAGTAGGCCTACCTTATGCATTAAATTTCATGGGATATCTTTTTGTACTCTCCATTTTTTGACATACATAATGCCATTCTGAAACACTGAATGTATATTTACTTGTGGTTTATTTTGCATATTGACTGTTTTTATCTAAGGGAAAATTATCAGTATGTCTACCTTGCATTTACCCTTTAATTAAAATCCCAAAATCAACATTGTCCACAGCCACAATTCTGGGCTCATCCTCTTCATCTTCATTGTCATAGTGCTACAGGCACGTTATGCTACAACGAAAACTTTAAATGCGGCTTATTTGTGGTTAGGCTGAATCATGTCCATTTGCAATTTAATCTCAGTTTAACTCTTATGAAGACTTTCTTCTCAAGGGACAATAGCTGGAATTTAATGTTGCATGAATAATTTTTTACCAGTCCTGCAATGACTCGGCTTCACATGAAGCGTGACCTTGTTAGAGGGTCCCAGCCCCCCGCCCTGCCTGCTCACGGTGTGCAGATGCTGTCCCGCTACCTCCGAACCCCAATACATCATCACGATAGTGTAGACACCCATACATAGCATGTGACAGCTGTGCAGAAATCAGCTCACTTTCCGTCTCACAGATTGCTGTGAAATGTGGCACGTTGTGAATTCCCCACACTGCCTCTGTTGGATCTTGTGGATCTTACAACAACCCTGCAGCAGGATGCTTCCCAGACTCGTCCCGAAAACGTGTCCCCAGGCTTTTGGACTCCCAGCGCCCGTATAGCTTGAGAAGGAAGAGCTACACCGTCAGACTGGTCCATGTGGCCTCTGCTCGCCATGTCAAATGGGACACGATGCATGTGTGTGTGCAGTGCTGGGCTCAGCAGATCCACTGAGCTCAGATTGCTCACCTCACCCCTGCCAGTGGGTCCGATTCCGGGTGCCACAGTCAGCTGCTCTGTGGTCACCCATAACAGGAGTCGGATCCCAGATAACCAGCCTGTGCTATGTTTAGAGAGGCCTGCTGACCAGGACCATAGTGACCAACTGTAGACAGGATATCAAGGCTGACTGTGGTTGAGGCTTCATCCATCATGGGATTTCTCCCTGAGCCTCATCCTTTGCAGGTCAGATTTAGCAGTTTGCATCACTCTGGTTGACGTGACTTTGAATGAATTTTTGCTATGAAGTGGCCGTTGAGAATTGTCTGTCTGATGTTGCTGAGTAATTCCCAACTTGGCAGGGTTAAATAGCTTTTGCCAGCCAGTTCTGCCAATTCTACCGTCATAGTTGTGCAATGTGGGCTCTGTAGAGGAAAAGTCTCTGCATTTCAGACAGTAAGCTGTAAAGGCTTCAGACATTGAGGCTGTTAAGTTTGATCTCTGTCGGAGATCGTAACAGATCTTTGTCGGATCTCATAACAGATCTCTGTCAGAGATCTCTTATTGGAGAAATATAGTCATTCTGAAAATAGGTCTATTTTGCTTGCTTCTGGAGCAGGTGGGCCCTCTTTAGTAAGGTGTGTTAGGACGTGCTGTGTTTACTGTACTACAGGACTCTTCTCACAAAGGCAGACAGCAAACAAAGTACATTATATGTTTTTGTCATTCCTCAAGGTCAAATGCAGACGCAGTAATATAAGCACAAACCTAAGTTTCAGGCGACCACTAGTGTTTCACCATATCTTTGGTCAGACTACATCAACCACGAGCGTGTGCAGCATATGGGGGGGCAGCAAATAAATATGTGTGATAATGTGACAGAGATGTGAGCCCGAACGAAGAAGACTGTGTAATACAAGAAGCACTGGATAGTTTCCGGGACGCAGCACTGAACTAAAAATGGACACTCAGCTGTGTCGAAAAGCACAAATGTATACAGGGAGGGTGTGTGTCCTTGTGTGTGCGTGTGTGTGTGTGGGGAGGGCTGGAAGGATTGACAGTTTAGAAAGGAAGACAGCAAATATCAGTATGCACTGAACGGTGGTAATGAAATGGAATGTAGTTTGAAATAATAATAAAGTATCTATCTATCTATCTATCTATCTATCTATCTATCTATCTAATCTAAAGAGTACAGGTAGTTATAAAAATGTTTAAAGTTGTATTTGTACAGTTAAAAGATGAGTGGAGGCTGTTATATATTAAGCCTGGATAGTGTGCTTGTGTTTGTGTGTGGCTCTAGGAGGCTGGTCGTTTTCAGTAATGGCTAGGATCCAGTAATGGTGGTCCAGCATTTAGGGAACATTGACACATTTCATCACTGTGCTTTGCTCAGATCAATGTTGATCGATAAGAATCACTGAGAGGACGCATACTTCCTGAAGTGTACACTTGAGCAAATAAACAGAAGGCCTGAAATGCCCCAGAGCACATGCTGTGACACTACATGAAGCAGCCTACAAAAACACACACACATATGTGTACACAGATCTCGGTTTCTAAATTCAAATGACTTTATTCAGCAGAACAACAGTATTTTTTTTTTTTTTGCTCTCGGTCCGTCTTGTTCTGTTTTGAGGCAAGAGGGTACAGGTCCTCTTCTGCTGTGTGATTGGTCACTTTTTCTCTCTCGCTTGTGCCTTCTCTCTCCGCTTAAATAGTTCAAACAAAAAAGAGAGGGAGATGGGGGATGGGAGATGTGGGGGAGGGGAATTGCGTGCTTCTGTGTTGTCACTAAGAGAAAGAGAGAGGGAGGGAGAGAGAGAGTGGGGAGGGGAGAGAGAGGGCGAGAGAGAAAGGTCCCATATGTGGAAAAAGGCATTGTAGCGCATGCAGCAGCCGGCTCGCGCTGAGGATTATCTCATTGCTTCCTGATCTGATACTGTAAATGGCAGTATGAGCAGGTAAGACCAATACTGACTGTCTCCCTTGCTGCCTTCAGAGCTGCCTTGGCCAGCAGTGGACAGGACCTGCTCTCTCTGGATACTCTGCTGTTGTGATTGGGCTAACTAAATCGCTGTCCATGGCGACCGCGTTCTGCTGGTCACTTGCAGGGCTGCGTTCACGCCTTTACACCTCGTCGTTCCGGGCCGCCCCCGGCGCCGAGGGCACTCCTGTCAAGAGAAACCACGGTGGAGAGCAAAGTTGTGGTTGCACAGCGCTGGGAAAGGGGGGGGGGTCGCAGTCAGGCTGCGCAGGCACAGCACAGAATAGGAGCTTGCTGAAGCCCATGCTGGTCTCCTGCTTTTATGGCTTGTGGTCTGTGGTCAGAAAATGTGCCATTTTTTCAGCATTCTTTAGAGTCATTTAAGCCATGGCGTTTGCAGGCATTATGTGTAATCCTCTAAACCATATAGCACCCTTTACATTATGGGCTGGGTCAATTGGCACATGTCTGACACAGTCTCACATGTTTAATGTACACTGATTAGTTGTGCTGCTGTTGTCTGTGGTGAAATTGTACTCTCTCAGTTCCCTGAATGTAATGATTAACTTTTCCATTTCTGTGCATGTTGGCCTTATAATAGAGTGATTATGTTCAGTGATTGTTTTATGTCACAGTATAAACAAGAACAGAAATAATGTTGGTGAATTTTTAATCAACGCTTACTTTTCACTGAGAAAAGATTCATTAATATACAGATTTCTAAAAAGATATCTGATTTAAGAAATTATTTTATTAGTACTTAACCAGGATTTCCCACATATGTCAACTTGTATGTCATGTTAACAGCAGTACTACACTACCAGTTTAACATGTCTACCAAGTGAACTGTCGAAAGCGATCATATTTCACACTTAGTATGAGGTACGTGGGCTGAATGTAACCCCCATTGTTTCCAGAATGCCTGCTCCACTTGAACATGTATAATGAAGGCTGTCAATCTTTTTCACATGCAGTCTTCACGTACACTACTGTGGTCCCTGTAAATGCTCTCACGTGTTGGATTGACAGATTATATACTGCATATCTATATTAGAATGCTGGCCTGACACACTCTTTCGTCAGTGTGTCACCTCTCTCCATCTGAATATTACAAGCCTGACTGTGTGTAGCACTTACTCTTAAGGATCTTTTATGTTGAAGTGCTCCTGGAGTCGTTCATTCCTGAGAAGGGTCACGAGCTCAGGGCTTGCGTTATTATCAACCAGAGCGTAAAAATGCGTGCTTCTAGTGTGTTTTGAGTTTGCAAGCTGATTGGTTCCTCTGGGCTTCGCTTCCAGGGCTGAGTGCTGTGCAGTCTCGGGACAAGCGCTGGTCAGCCATGGACACCTGGCAGACAGACGCTAACCTGGGATGCACCGCTGGGGAGCTGCCGTCTTAACAGAAAACAGATCCACAGAATGCTGAGTCCTATTGTCCCCTATAGTAAGTAACAGCCCTTCCCTCAAAAGCGCCTAATGGGGTATTTGATAAATCTGAACAGCAGAAAATCCCTTTCAAACTAACCGATCTGATGCTATGGACTAGAAATGTGAAAAGAAGGTTAATTCAGTTAAGGAGCGCGATTTGAACGAGCCATTTGAGAAATTCTCAGCTTCAAAAGTGAAAAAAAATAGTGTACTCTTCTGGGTCCACCTGTGACTGTCACAGAATGAACAGTAATTGGTTATGAATTATGTGGATGCTAATGAATGATTAGCACACCACTGTGTGCTCTCCCCCACCCCTGTGGTAATTAAATGCATAAAGCTCCTGAATGGGCTCTCTGTGTCAAAAAGAGAGCATCCTGACTCTACTGGTTACATAACTGGGGCACTGTGAGACTTTGCTGTGCCGCGTGTGCACGAAGCAGGCTAATCCTGGCTGGCAGCACCGCTCTGAGGCAGCCCGAGGGTTTCTCTTTGGCCGTCGCCAACGGCTTTCACAGCTGACGCTCTCTATGGCATCCATAATGTGCATGCATTGCTTCGCAACCCTCTGCGTTTTGTGGCTCTCTCCCTCCTTCCCCTGGCCTCTCGGCTCCGAATTGATGGCTGACAGGTCGAGTCTCCAGCCCCCTGCCAAGGCTAGTTGGGGTCCGGTGTGCCGCTTCTGAGCACCCGTGGAAGCCGCATTGTTTCAATAGACAGCATGGGGTACCGCCGTCTGCCTTGTCCCCAAGAGCGCCCGACACCTCCGAGTGAAGATCTTTGCGCGAACGCAGAGAATGTAGCCGATGTCATTTGAGCCACTTAGTTTTACTGTGATGTCACAGATTGTAATGAATCGTTTAGTTCCATTTTGGTCCATTATATAGCTATAGTCCAAAAAATATATATAATGCATGGAAATAGGTGAATCCAGAAAGGTAAAAGATATCTTTAATGCACATTTCATATGTCTTAATGTTATATTTAAACGTGCTGTCCTGGCAAACTGACACATGCCAAACTGGATGATTTAAAAAAATTAAAAAATATCTGAAGTGAAACATATACAGTATGATTGTGTATGTCTGGCAACAGAGTCACAGCCATCACTGTTCCGGGGGCTGATGCATGGTCCTTGGATTTCCTCTTTCCATAATCCAGCACTCTGTGGCGGCATCCAGGCTGCATTCTGCCCTTCCTCCATGAAGATCAGGCAGTGTTCTCAACAGTGATTGGAGAAATGAGGCTTCAAAACCTCATTTCCAACTACCAATCAGTTCATGCAATTGGTAGTTCAGGATATTCCCACTCACCATGGGTTTTGGAGCCTCATTTAACACCAGCATTGATTGGTCAGTTCAGGATACTCCCACTCACCATGGGTTTTGAAGCCTTATTTGTCTCATCATTGCCTTAATACACTGAAGAAAATCTCTGGGCTTGGCATCTGCACCACATTATGGATTATTCCACCAAATATGCATTATCATCTCAGGATGGTCTTGAAGTCAGAAGTCCATGTTTTGTATATTGAAAAGACCTGTGAAGAGGAAGTTATTGTTCTTACCAGACTAACCACCCTGATGATTATGAACAGATAAAAAAAAAAAGTACTTTCTTGTTAAATACATATGCTTATCCACATACTGGTTTGCATGTTGAATATGCTTCGATTAGCATGTGATTAACACGTGAACTGAGCTAATGTGACAGGAGAATAGCGTTGTTTTAGGTTAGATTACCAGGGAATTCCAGATGGACAGAAGCTACTTTCCCCTCAGCTCTCTCCTCTTACTAAGATAAGGAAACCTTTTTGATATCTGCAAGATTTTCTCAGAAGTATTTTCACAGAATGTACTTACATTATTCCATGGATCTTGTTTTTTTTGGGTGGGGGTGGGGGGTGAGGGTTTGCTTCCCAGACATTTGCAAGATTCCTCTTTAGGAAAAACTCTCACCTCCTTGCTGGAATTCTCTCTGTAGTGACCAGTACTTCCCACCCTCACACACGCAACTGGAGTATTAGCTTGAACCACGCATGCATGTGCTCTGGTGAATTAACACATTCTTGCACAGTAGTAGCTGTACCAATGAATCCCACTTCAGTGGAGGGAACACAAACTGTGGAAATGCCAGAGTCGGTTCAGAAGGGACTTTGAGTGAAATTCCAGGTGCCATGGATACTCCTGGAGGGATTTTGGGTAAGAAATCCATGCTCTTTATTCTCACAGACTCCTAAATCAGTCCCAGCCCAGTAACACCATGCTACCCTAACCCTTGTTGCTTAAGGGCACCATTAGTGCGAGGGGGCCGTCTTTTAAAATGATCCAATAGTGTTCTTTGAATAGCCACAGTTGGGGAGGTTTTATAGATCTCCACTAAATGATCACGTTTACTTGAAAACCCAAAAGCCTGTGGTTCTTCTTGGATCTACAGAGTGTGATTGCTTCAATTAAACCATTAAGGGTATGAGCAGAAGAGCCAGGCAGCAAATTAGCAGACAAAGGTTAGATGACTCCAGTGCAGCTAATCTACCGGCAGGGCCGATATGAGTGCTGTCCCGAATTGCTTTGACAGACCCTGGAGTAAACACAAACCCAGGCTGAAGTGCTTCCATCAATGGGTGTGGAAGTCATTACTGGAGAGGTGTCAATGAAGTTTAATTAGCCTTCTACGCCAAGAGGGTGGTCACTTTGAGGGGTGGGAATTCTGAGATACAGCAGACAGGCTTCAGTGCCTCAGTGCTCTGATACTGCTATTCCACTCAGTGGTATTAAAAATGCACTCAGATAAGTGAGAGTCAGGCCTTCACAGGCAGAGCCTCTGGTGCCTGTTGGAAAATGTAGTATTTCAGTGGAATAACAGTAGAAAAGCTGAAGTGCGTGGCTATAAGGGCTAACTTACCATGTCTTTCATTACAAACGTGCATTTCAAGAAACACTGCAGGTGACTGTGCTTAGTCTTGCTCAACTGTCAAGATATAAACTTACTGGATGCGCACAAACTGGGTTTCAAGGCATAAAGTGCTCAGTGGCACTGTAGTGCCAAGAGGGGGGCAAAAGAGGCAACGATGGAGAGATGGAGGAAGAAGTGGACAGATGGATGGGGAGTGATTGGTCACCACAGAGCCTGGGGACAGCTGTTCCTTGATATATTAGAGGACACAAAGACCTAAGCCCAGTCTCCGCCACAGAAATAGAGACCCTACTTCTTTTTCACTATGGGGGGGGGGGGAGGTGTGGCCATTTGTGTAGCCACATGAATGAGGAGGTGGATGGGGGAGGGGAGCTTGTTTTTCTAATCACAAGCCTGGGGAGACATGTGATATAGGGGGCTTGCCAACAAAATATCAATGCATAATCAAGGTCAGGGACTTGGTTCTGAATCATTTTAAATAGAGACACTAATGGTACTAAGAAGGTATCAACTGCCTGCATTATATGCAGATGGCAGTTTTAAACGTTACTTTAGCAACGTGAGTTAATGTGTTTTACACAACAAGCTTGCATACTCCTAGAACTGGACTTTATTCGCACAGAGAGGAACTCGCACGGATACGACGTTACCCGTTTAGCTTTGTTTCTGGCATTAACCAGAACCGATGAGAAGTACAGGTGAGTACTGAAGAGCAGGGGCCCTGGCGGTTAAGGACATGGACTTACAAGATAAATATTGTCAGCTGCTCACTCAATTGTGCAACAGGCTTAAATTGCAAGGTTCTTTTTTCATTTAAACAGAAATGGCTAAACAATGTTAGAATAATGACGTAATGGTTTTAAAAGGAATATCAGATGTTAAGCAGAACGGAACGGAACAGAGGTAGTCAGTGATGCATGGCCTCCTGTCTTAGCGAGTGTCCAGGGGACGCTCTGCTGATGAAAATGGTGCCCTTAACACCACCGCTGAGTGTGTTATGAAATGAGATGGCAAAAGAGCAGCTGAATAAATATCAAATTAGTAAAGCGTTAAGGTTTCAGCTGTACAGAGCCCTACAGGCATGGAGATCAGATAATGTGCTTCCTGTGACAAGCAGTGCATCTGTGACACAGTCGTAGACTTAATGTTTCTCCAGCATTGTCCAACAAGGCTTGGTTTATAAATTAAGAATGTGGTTGTCAAAGCGTAAGCATTATCTATAAGGGACCTTGAGTGGGTTCCCAAGGGACCTTGGAAAGCTGGAAGGTTTAAATTCCTTCGTATTTTCACAGTTTTGTCATAATGGTAGGCCTTCTTACATAGATCTTTCTTTTTTCCAGAAACAGAGATTGGCAGCACTAAGGGAGCCTAGGCCCAATGCGAGATGTCCATCAGTCACATTCCCTTACTCAACATTGTGAGCACAATAGATTTGGCTCTCTCAGTGCTGAAGCCGCACATCCATAAGAGTAAACACTTCATACGGCTGCCACTGGAATCTCTCCGACATTTCAGAAGACACCCACATCACAAGTAACTTTATGCAGTTTGTAGCTATACTGAATCATTCCAATAAATGGCATAATTAACGTATGCTATTTACGCATTAATGGAGGAATGCTTGTTCTTGTTTTTCTAAAAGAGAAATTGCGTAGAAAACATAGTTTGCAGAAGGATCACGTAAGCAATTAATATACATAATATACATTCAGTGGCCTGTTTATTAGGCACACCTGCTTGCTAATGCAAACTGCCTGCTCCTGCATTCAGCAAATCATGTGACTTCTAACCACATACATATAACACGTAGAGAGGGCCTAGAGGTTCACTTACTGTTCAACTAGGCTTTCAAATTGCTTTATCAGGCAAATCTAAGGTATTTTTTACATGGTGTGATTGTTGGAACCATATGAAGTGAAACAGCCACCTTCCTGATATTTTCACATGCTGGAGAGTTCAGAATTTACAAAAAGTGGCTTGATGTACAAAAAGCATCCAATCATTTCTGAGAGAGAAAACACCTTGTCAATGCGGGAGGTCAGAGGGGAACAGCCAGATGCAGCAAAGCTAACAGGAAGGCAGAAATAACAGCTCTGTACAGCAGTGGTGTGCAGAATGGCTTCTTGGAAGGCACACCCCATCTACCGATGAAACATGAAAAGTGGGTAATACCTAGTGAAGTGGCCATTTAGTGTGTAGTTACATTTTTTTTTCATGTCAGAAAGAAAGATTAATGAATAACACATTATTTACCAAGGTGATCTTCTCAAAGCAAAGCCATTCCGCTGTGTTTAATGTTTGGAAAATGTTGTTTTAACACCAGCCCCGTTTATGTTGGAAGTTCTTTCTGCCACATACTAATTCCACGTTTCTTTAATGAATACAATTAAGCCAATAATCTGGGTACCAGTCAGATTATCAGTGTCCTGTGACAGAACACGCAGCATATATATTCCCTGACACGATCGCTTTTTGGCTTCCAGGCTGACTTTTCATCAATCTGCCTTAGCAAAGTAGTGGCGGTGCATTCATAGCATTTTCAAAACCCAGAATGCTTTGTAAATAGATCCTAGAGTACATTCTTCACATGCCAACACATTGACTTAACTCGTTCTTGTTCTGAAGTATCTTTCTGTGACAGAGTTCAGCCAACAGCGTGGCTTAGAGAGAGCAGCTCAGAAAATACAATTCTGGGGTTGAATTTCAGTGAAGTCATTGTCAGCCTGATTCACTAGAAAGCGTTTCAACGTAAATGTGATTTTTTTTTAATGTTTATTTAAAATGACAGCATCTAGTCTTGACCATGTCTTGCTTGGTGTGTGTCCTGCCGGCATTTTAAACTCCAGGTTATGGGAATCTCAGTAAAAGTGATGGAGGGCTGACGTAATCCGCTGTGGCATTTTCATTCCAAACCAATCTTCTGCAGCTCTTCAATCCTGTTTACCCATCCTGTCTCAGCCCCCCCAGATAGGCTTCATCCACCTAATGGGTCCTTAATTACCACACTCCCCCTACTGATGACAGGCACTGAAAAAATTAGCTGGAGGAACAAAGGCAACAAAGACTTTTCCAAAAGAAACTGCCTATTCAATACTAAAAGATGGAGCATGAGATTTATAGAATATCACCTTTTTGAGATTATATTTGCAACATGTTAGGTCGTGACAGGAGGGCTTTGCCATTCTAGTGAAATTTGTAAGACTGTAAACATCCTGGGAAGCTGTGCAAAACTGAGACTGCATGAAAAGTCTGGAAACAGTTTGTGTTCTGTACTTGTCTTCTGGTAACTTGTCACCTGTGTCATTTAAATATATTCTGGGGCATCCAAATGGATCCGAAAGATAGTCATCAAGTCTCTGTTATGTTGCCTCTGGATATGAAGAAGCACTGGGGCAGAAATTAACAGAAAAGTGACAAATTGACTTCTTCAGCCAATCACCTAATTAGGAACAGTCCAGCTAAACAATTCACTTTTATAGGCTGGTGTATTTTAACACTGGACATGAGGTCATGGGAGCAGACACTGAGGGGTGTGATTGCCTTCACTAAACACTCCTACTTCAAAGACCCCATCCCCTGATTGGATTGATCCAGTTCTTCTTTATAAGTAACCTCCAGACAAAATCTGCCTTCTTTAATAGTAGATGAAGCCAGAAGGCATGCTGCATCCTTCCAGATTTCTGCCCCTCCAAGAAGAAAAACAAAGGTGAGGGATTTGATGCTGGGAGAGGTGGAATCCTTGGGGAGTAGAAAAACTGGAGCAGCCCCTCTTGCTCACTTCCTGCAGGTCTCGAATTTCAGGAGCCGCCCCCCCATCCAGCCCTCCAACATGAGCCGTCTTCAATCTATACTTCTTTCTTTTGGGTCCCAGGCCTGCCTCTTGTTGCTTGTGTTTTGACATAGGATAAATGAGACTTTACATTGATGGATCTGCATATTGGAACACATCTAAAAAGCATTCAGATGCATGGTGACCAAATAAAACAAGAATTTAATCAAAAATAACATTCTTCTTGATTGAGTTGATGGCTATCAGCATGCCAGTTAAACCAGTGTGCTGCCAGTTATGCAGTGTGCCAGCATCACTTTCTTTGAGGAATTTCTGAGGCCATCCTTTGTAATTCAGACTCTTGAGTGAGCAGAAGGCTCAGAGCTGCTATCAGTAGCGCTATTTGTAGAAGATCTGTATGCATACGTACATCGAACATCTTGTCACCTTCCCTCAGGGACACAGGATGGTTCTGATCATGCAGCTAATGTATAACACAGGCACGCAACATGGGTAAATCCTCCCATAGTCTCAGGCCAGGATGAAAGCTCTCAGAGGAATGCTGCTGAATAGATTAACAAGATTTCCATAATTAGGGAGCCTCTCAACAATAGGATCTGTTTGGCTTTGTCTCAGGATTGCTGGGGACAATGGGGGTGAAGGGATGGCTGCTGGACAACCATTTCTCATGGCCACTCGTGGAGACAGCGAAGAACATCTGTCCCTGTCCCTCTGCTGGCCCAAGACAGCATGCGTGCGCTCGCTCCCAAAAAAGACGTTGAGCCCCACTCCACTCTCTAGAGGCCATTCCAACTGCCCACTGAACCACTCACAAGATCTCACATTCTCCTTTGTGCCATCACACATGCAGCAAAAAGTGACATGGCAGGCAAAGCTGACCAAGGTGCATCACTGAATTTGTCTTGTTGCTTAACAGGGGCCTCTTCCATCTTTGGTGTGGCTTAAATCCTTTGGGAAATTCCCCTCTTATTTAGAGGATATATTGGGAAATATTAGACCTGACAGCAATAGAAAAGCTGTCCAGCCTGGAGGATGTGGATCTGCTGTGTATAATAACTTTAACTGTCTTACTCACCAACAGTCAGTGCCTGCAGAAGGTTGGCATAACTCTGTTTTAGTACAGTGTCAGTTAAAGGTGTTCTGCAGGGAAAAAATGTCCAAGCTACACTTTTCAGTCTTGGATACGAGTCAAATCTTGGACATGACATTTAAATCCTTAATGATTTTCCAAAATAGATCTCTCTCGCCTTACCAGAAAATAAGCTGACAACAGACTTCTAATAATTTTTTAACATAACAATGAGAGATGATATTTTGAGAAATAATGTAGAACAACCTATGGAAACAATACGTGAAATTCTGGTTTCGGAATAATTCATGCTGTGTCAAACGCTTTTCTGTACACATTAGTAACAGAACAAAATACTTGGGCAGCTGAATTTGTACAATGCTGACTCTGCCAGTCTTTTCTATTTTGAGAAAGCACACTACTGAGCATTGTAATACATTTTAATACATTTTCACAAGTAATGTATCATGTTCCTATCTTTTTGATGGGGAAAGCAAAAAAAAATAAGATAAAAAATGCCGGCTTCCATTTGTAAACTGGATCCCCTTGGTCTTCTGTCGAGCCAGCCTCCTGAAAATAAGCCAACAATTAAAGTATGTCATGCTTGAGAGAACAGCAGTGGTGGGTTTTGTTTGATTGCCATTACTGCCTCAGCCCCCAGCACCACAGGGCTGACTCTTCGACTGCCTTCCTTTACCGCTCGTGCGGGGACCGCTCTCCTACTGCTAAATCCCCGTTTTTATGTCCAGCCCCTGGGCACCCATCCATCTCTGTCACACACAGCTCCCCTTCCTCCTTCAGACGTTATGGGTGGTTCCATGTGCCAGATTCCAACCTCAGAAACAAGGCCCATCCAGCTGGAAAGGGATGACCGACGGGCTTGAGAGATCGCCACGTTCACTGCGAGGGTGCACATGCTTCGCAAGCGTGTCGACGCTCCGCCAACTGGGGGAGCCGGATTTGAATATGAAGGGGTGAAGAGCTAATTCAGTGGCCATCTGGAGGTCCTGTCTTATCGAAGAACAGCAGGCATAATCCAAAGGCACACATGGAAGCGAGACATTCGTCAACAGAGGGAGAGAGGCGGACAGGGGGAGCAAATCAGAGGAGAGAGAGGTAGAAAGATATGACCTTATATGGTACAGGACTTTCAGCTTGAGTTTAAATATTCCTGACAGCACAAGCACCTTCACGTTCCTCATCAGAAGGAGGAACTACAAGGCTGCCACTGCTTTCCTCTCATTCTGGCCTTTGTGACTGCTGTTACCCTCACCCCAGGCTGAATTGGGACAGTTTAATAATACCCTGCTATGCCTGGAATGTCCAACTAATGCCTCAGCAAAGAGCAGTTGGAAAATCCCTAAGAAATAGCTGTTTTCAGAGCCAGGGGGGCTTGCAACACCCACGCAAGTGATTCAGGAAGTGAATAACTGCTTTATTCTCCACAAAAAGAAGGCCCTTTCTTTTCACATGGACACCATGCAGCAAAACCTTCCTGCTTCCATAAAAAACATCTGCTATGAAAAGATGTTTGCAGTTCCCAGTCTGCTTTTGGGAATTGATATCACAGTAAGCAGTTTCCTATTTTTCCTCTGAACGACAGCATGTACGTTAACAGTGTACACTTGCTGTAATGTATAGCACCTGTTGGCAACGTTTCCCAAGACTGAAAATTCCCTCAGCATTAATATTACAGAGTAAGGTATCTGTAATGTGGTATCCTGACTATTCTATTGCTATCTGATTATATGTTTCTAGCAAATAGCTACGTATTTACAAATGTTGTTAAAACTGTTTTGAGTTATGGAGGAAGCATAGCCGTGCTTTTTTCTGTAGGAATAGCTGTTAAGCTGCCATTCTGGAGATAGGCAAGCAGAAAAGATGTTGCCAATCTCCTAATGTTTTCCAAGAAACTACGAATGAATGGCATGCTATTCTATTCCATCCACCCCCCCCAACCCTTTCCAAGCTGCTGTCCCATCCCCCTACCTCAGCAGGCCCCTGAGGTTTTGGGAGAATGAGATTGTAGAGGGGCAGGAGGGGCTGAGGGCGTGTGTGCTGGGTGGGAGGGAGGGTGTTGCTAGGGATGAGATTTCAGTGGAACATGCACAGCATGACAACAATAGGTCCTTGGGGAAGGGTGCACAGGTGGGTGATGGGCTGGTGTGACACTGTCACTATCAAAGGAGACAGTGTTCACTCCTGGGTTCGCCTGCTGGCATGATACCCTACAGTCCAATGAAGAGTGTAACATTAAAACTGACAGACAAATGGCCACCGTGTCTTCTTCACGAGTACGGTTCTGGCATGATTCTGGTACTGTTCTGATATGGTTCTTGTTGCTCTTCCTCTGGTTTTTATTAATTAGTTTTCTAAGGATTGCAGTCAAGTATTCATGCTGAACATCTTTTTTTAAAGATTAAGAGCTGCCTTAAAAATAAAGAGAAAAAAGCCTTAAATTTTCAAAACAATAAAAAAATGTATTAATTGTACTTCAGGTTCCCTCCAGGATCCTTCCAAATTTGAAAACATGCAGTTATATTAATTAGCAGCTCTGAATTGTCCAGTGTACGTGCTTTGTGATCAATTGGGGGTTTCCCTACAGAAGGTTCCCCTTCCCCGCCAGGCTATCTGCAATGTTGTACTGGATAAGCTGGAGCAAGAGGAATGGTTTCTTTCTACAGTTACGCTGGTATCATGCAGTTATCTATATGAGTCCCATTTTGGCTATGTGTATATGAATGTACTTTCCAAAAACATGAAACAAAATCTGGGAAACCTTCTGATTACAGACCTAGGAAAATGAAGGCACATTAAAAAAGGGTTACTCACAAGCTGTCTCGTCAAGTTTTTCTGCTAATGTAGTTCTCATATTCTCATCAAGTGTTTCTGTTAATGTTGTACTTATATTCTCGTTAAGTTTATTTGCTAACATTGTGCTTATTGCATGTTCTCAGGCCCTCATCTTTTATTCCACAGGCTTGTTGAAGATGCACTGGACCCCGGAGCATGCCCAGCCCCTCAGCCAGTGGCCCGAGCAGCACCTGGATGTGTCCTCTACCACCCCTTCCCCGGCCCACAAGTCTGACCTCTACCCTAACGGGCGCCGCAGCTACAGCTACGCCTGGGCTAACGATGACATCTCTGCACTGACTGCCTCAAACCTCCTGAAGCGCTATGCAGAAAAGTACTCGGGTGTACTGGACTCACCGTACGACCGGCCCTCAGTGGGAGCCTATCCTGAGCCTGGGGCCTTCGGGAGCCTAGCTGGGCAGAAGAGCGAACTTGAGCCATGGTGTGTGACACACGGCGCTGAGGCCTATTCTGGACCAGAGAGCCTGACTGGAGCAAAGGCCGTGGCCACGTCCGCGGGCCTGAACAGCATAGGCGGTGGGTCGGAGGTGAATAGCAATCTCTCAGACCCAGGTTACAGTGGTGGCAGTTCCTGTGGGGGTCCACCTGCCTACAATGGCACCTACCTCTCCTCCGGGTACTGCCCCCAGCCCAGCTCAGCACTTCCTCCAGCATCCCTGCACACTCTGCAACCTTCAGCTGCCCTGGTGCCCAGTTATACCCCACCTGGGCCCGTCTACAACTACTCCCACCAGTCAGCCATGACTCCAGGCTATACTCACACACCTACATCCTACCTCCCCTCAGGACTGGCTGCACCAACACCGTTGCCATCACGTCCAACTGTTGTGGGGGGCAGCTATGGCTACCAGAGTCATAACCTGGGAGCTTCCGAGCCTACCGGACCACTGAAAAGAAAAGCCTTTGAAATGACAGTGGAGGAAGATGAAGCTGACAGTTCACGCTACAGGAAGTACGGGTACGACCACACCAAGTCAGGCGGCAACTCACCTTACCATGTGAGCGACAAGGGTGAATGTCGTGGCAATGGCTTCAATGCAGCTAGCACAGATCCCCAGGCCTACAAGACTGGGAAACCATCCTCACAGCCAGGTTTGGGGCCAGAAGAGGTGGGCAAATTCAGCGCACTGAAGCCCCTTGTGTCACCACCATATGGTGGGGCAGGGGGGTACAGCCCCACAGCGGGGATGAATGGTGAGAACGGGGGAGGCGATCATGGGTTTGCACAGCACCGGCTGAGCCTGAAGCTCCCGGGGTCGTGTGTGCCATCGGAGGAGCTGCTGAAAGGAGCCGAGCCAAGGCTGCTGGAGCTGGTTACCGGGGAGCTACAGGACAGCAGCCCCGCTCTGCCCTGGGGGGAGCTACTGGGCCACACCCACACAAAGGTCGCGCTGGAAGAAGACCTGCTCTGGCCCGTGCTGCGGTCCGGCGACACCGGCCGTCCTCCCCGGACCATCCTGCTGTTCGGCCCGAAAGGTGGCGGCAAGAGCACGCTGGCTCGCTGCCTGGCCTCGCAGCTAGGGGCAGCCTTCTTCCGACTGAGCGGGGCCGCCCTCGCCTCCAAGTGGAAGGCCGAGGCCGAGAAGGTCCTGCACACGCTCTTCCTGGTGGCTGCGGCACGGCAGCCCTGCGTGGTGCTTATCAACGAGCTGGAGTCGCTGGCTGAGGATGGCCTTCGCCAGCAACTTCTGTCGTACCTGGAGACCATGCAGCAGGGCAGCAGTGGCCTGGTGGTGGTGATATGCGCCACCCGTAGGCCCGACCTTTTGGACGAGACGGCACACCGCCTCTTCTCCAAGCGCTACTATGTGTCCCTGCCCGATGTGGGGGTACGCAGGCAGGTGCTGATGCAAGCCCTGGCACCCCAAGGCTGTTGCCTGAGTGAGCGTGAGCTGGGCTCTCTGCTCCAACGCACTGAGGGCTTCACCGTGCATGAGCTGCTGCAGCTCTGCCAGCAAGCTGCCTCCTCTGCCTCGCCCCCTCCGGCTCTCCATGGCCTGCCCGCGCCGCTCGCACCCCCGGCTTTCAAGGACTTTGAGAACGCCTTCTGTAAGGTGCGGCCCCACGTCACACCCAAAGAGCTGGACCCATGCGTGGAATGGAGTAAGGCCCCTAGCCACTGAGGGATGGAGTGGACTGCTGTTTGCCGCATTTTGACCTTAGAGGCGTATCCGTTGGGGGTGCTTTTCTTTACCAAGTACTTATCTTGCAGCCAAAAAAAGGGGATTGAAAAAGATTAGGATTGGGGTGGAGGCACAAGATTTAATATTATCTGCTTAATATAAGGGAAATGGTTTTCATTATATGTATATACAAGATTTTCTCCAAAGAGCCAAAAAAACAAACCTTTATTGAAGAGCTGGGTTTTGCGGGTGGGAACAGTCTGAATGACTTGTACATTGCTCTTCTCAGGATTGTATTTATTACTGGTCTACTGGTCTTTAGGGTTAACCAGTGGTTTACTATTAAAATGGCCATAGAATGTAAGGTAACCAGCCATAAGAATTGTATAAATCGCTTAAAACCAAAAAAAAACCAAAAATAATAATGTTATTGCTTCCACTATGAATTTACAGCACAGTCTCTCGGTCCTGTCCTCCTACTTGCTGGTCTGAAGGACTGTAATTTGATGACTGGTGCTAATGTCACCACTCTGGGTGGACTGGTCTGACTCGGTTGCTAAAATTACACGTGGCCCGAAATCAGAAGGCGTGTCATCACATTAAAATTGTTCTCGTTGCCAAACGAGTGGCTTTTCCCATCCAGATCATCTCCCATTGTTCTGCCCTACTTCAAAGGTTGTTACCTCTTAAACAAAAACCCTGCAGACAGTTTACAAACCAATATAGTTTTTTACTGACAAAGCTTCTAAAACCCTAAAATTAAGACTTGTAATGTCTTTGAATAACTTTTTTGTTTATTTTTGCTTTTAAAAAAATATATGTAGTTTTGTTTCAAATACTCAGGAAGAATTTCTTTACCTCTGAATGAAAGAATGAATGTTACCGTAGGGTCTTAGTAGCGTGATCTGTGGACAGGAAGCCGTGAAGAGTGAGCAGCTAGCATGCACACACTGCTTGTACCTTCACACAAGACACTTGAAGTCGCTACCAAGATTTAACATTGAATGTAATTCAGGTATTTTTTCAAGTGATATTTCAGGCCATAAATCATTTTTCTATTTACACATATGTCTTTTTTTCTCATTGTCTCTCTTGTGTTAATGTAGATTTCATTGAGACGGCAGTGGTCTTCATTAAGTGTTCAGTAGACAAAAAGAGGCTGTTTTTGTTGGACATACTCAAAGGGGTACCATGCTTGTTTATATGTACGACTGGAAAAGGCAGGTGACAAAACCCTAGGTCTAAAATGTGGATTTTATTTCTGTTTTTTGTGAATTTTACTTGAATATAAAGCTCCTTCCTCTCAAAGTCAGTGTGAAAAAAAGCGCACCACACCAAATCCTGCACCATTCAGGTCCGCTTCATCAAAAGACCCTGGGATCCGTAACACATTTTCCTGATGCTTACCAATGATGCAGGCTCTTTTCCCTGTTGTTGTTGTTTTCTTTTTCATTCTGAATTTAAAGAATGAAATGGTTTTCTTCCTCCTATTCCTCCCCAGCTTCAGCTCATCTGACTCTTCAGTAGCAGATCTTCCTCTTTGCTTTCATCCTCCCTCCTTGGCTCCTGTCGATTTCATCTTTTGCTTTTTATTTCTTGCTGTTTGTCGCTGCTGAAGAGATGCCGTTCTCCCATCCCCCGCTTCCCACAGTCACATTTGCACCTTGCTGTGCGGTGGAACCATACCCCCCCCACCCCCATCCTGCCCACAACAGGCCTAATGGAATGGGGCTATTCTGATTGATGTCCAGTAACCTTATATTCAGCCGCTCCAGTCCAGCTGGTGGCTTCAGTCAGCCCGTACAGCCGGGTCAATCGGAACGACCCCTGCTGCATGTATTGATCCCTGCTTGGGGGAAGACAGGAAATACACACAAAAAACAAGGAGCTAACACAGTATTTCTCAAAACATCACAGTTGGGTGAATCAGGTTGCATTGGACATGTACAAGCAGCTCCATTCTTTGTACTCAAAATGCCCTTTTTGAAAAATGGAAACTCTATAAGCAGTTGTTGGTGAGGATCCTAGTGTTTTATTTACAGAAAGCACAGTGAAAGGTGATTCATGAATAGTCTCATTAGACATAGTACATTCAAATGTTTATAAAATATACAGTAAGCATTCATCCATCCATCATTTAAATGCTTAAGCAGAACAGGGTCACAGTGACCCTGGAACCTATCCCAGGAATGATGGGACTAAATGCCAATAGTAACCATATGTACATGTTTAAATATATTACACGTTTTATCATGGGTCATTAAATGAGAAAGCCGTTCAACATGTTCTAGAGGAACCACTGCATGCCACTCAGACCGCATGAAACAAAGTCAGCCGTCAGAGAATGTGACGTGTTCTTCCTGTTGGATCTCATTCCAGCTGCTGTAATTCAAATATCTGACGTCCTTGGCTGAACTGATAGTGGTCCACTTCTGGTTAGGCTTTGTTACGTGCTTCACTAAACTCATAATACCATACTTTCGTAATTCCCTGGGATGCTTTGAAAATTGGATGACTCTGCAAAAATCAAAGTAGAAAAATCATTAGCTGATAGAGGTCTATGCACATTGATGCGGAAAAGTAATGCAAAACAAGATCATGATCCAGGATGAGATCATGACAGCAACTTGTACAAATCAGAATGGCAAAAATTAAATTGAGTAGATTTTATTTTACAAACTACATACAGCCACATATCAAACTTCACATGCCATGCATTTTCTAACACACATATATAAGATTAAACGTGGAATATAAGTCTGTCCAACAAAAAGCGGTACTTAATTGCTGTTTTTACGTAACTCTGCTCTTGTTACTTGTACATTATTTGTAACCATTTCTACCTCATTTGTGACATTGTACATGAAAGTTTTTATTTCATGTCACTTTTCTGACGTCTAATGATAAAGTTCTTGAACTGTAATGGTCTACCTCAGAAAGGACTATTTTAAGAGAAAACTATCACTCAGTATTAAAGAGATTATGTCAGCCTTTGTGTGAGACTTTCTTTTTTTTAACAAATGGTTCAGATGCCAACAACCAAACAAAGGATGGCTAGTTTCAAAGCCTGGAAAAGATCAAAGATGAAAATCCCAAATGGACCACAATGTTACTATATACTCTCTTCCTACCGAACCAGGAAGTGCCTTCAGGTCACTTAAACAGCTGAGGCAGTGATGAAGTTCTGCCTTACCAAGGCTGATGTTATTGTCTTTTTTCACTGCTGTGGTTATGAAGTTTAATTTCTGCTTAACCAGGTGCCTACACCAAACACACCGTGGATTTGTTCCTGTCATTGTTCTGAATCAGGAATTGCTACCAGATGATCAGTTTCACCTACACTTTTATTTTTAAATAAGCCCTTATGTCAAAACTGGACTTTGACTTTTTTTAAAGCTCTATCTTTAATACGTCACCTGTTTCACAATGAGCTAAGGATGAGTTATTAAAGCAGTAACTGATTTTCATGGAGCGGACTGCCGATCTGATCATGTTTTAGATGACCAAATTTGTCACTCGCTTCATTAGCTTCTGAGGGCTGTGAGCGGCTAATTGAAATGCTATTAAAGATGTATGTCTTCGCTGCACCAGCAGCAGGGTGAGATTTGTCCTCCAGCCATAAACAAAGGGCACCTGAAATAGAGCAGAATTCCCTTAGTCACAAGTGTTGTTCTAACCCAGACAGCGGTAGATTACTGGAGTGCTGAGAGAGAGGTCCACGGAGAGAGAGGAAGGTTATTAGAAGAACCTTCTTAGTTCTTTAGTTAATTTGCCAGATTCCATGAAGGAAGAACTGGGATCTCATTACACATCTGTCATTGCATTTGCTCTTAGATGCCTGTAAAATGATCTGAGCCCGGCCCAGAAGAAACCTACATGGTTTGTCTTTTTTAAGATCAGCCTAGTTATCCTGTGCAGGGCTCTGTAGCAGCAGCCAGCATGTTGGTGGTGCTGCCCTTCAGGAGATTCCCCCCCCCAAAAACTACACACGTAGAACTCGGCTACACAACACACAGCCAGAGGGGGCGACACAAGCATGCAGCCAAGCAGAGAGGATAAAACCTGACACAGCGCGATACTGTGAAAATCACAGGGCAACCCCTGAAGCTTCACTTCTCCCTGCTTCATATCAAGGCATCGCTGCCATTCAAGCGGCCAGCGGGTCCCCATTGACTGCATGGCACGCAATGACCAGCAGCTACAGCGGAGCCAGATGCACAAAAGACTCAGGTCCCTCCCAAGGGGGACTAATCAAGCTCATATCGCCGCCTGTATGACCCACAGACTCCTAGGCGGACCTGCAGGAAGACCCAGGCTCCAGAACAAATACAACATGCTCAATTACACAAGGCCATTATTTCAAGTTAGAGCTGCACATTATCAGAGTGTGACAGTTGCCCTGTACTAGCATAACACCAGCAGCCTGTAATTTTCAAACACATGTAAAATGTGATTCTTATTATTTACACAGGAATTATCTGGTATACACATAAGAAATAAAACACAAGGAGCAAATGCAAAACCCAATATTTTCTAGAATACAAACTGGGGTGATTTTTCAATGCTACGTTTTTATTTACACATTGCATACAAATGCGTGGAAATATTTGTCCTGGTTAAGGGTTACATATCAGAATTCTGCTAAAAATGGACAGCACACAGTTTTATACAGATTTTTAATGAAGCATGATTTTTAAATATTTAAATTGACTTCACGCCTTCATTATTTTACCTATTAAATATCGACAGTGAATTCAGTGTAAGGCCAGTGTAATGACCAAAAACACGGGAAAATACAGAAAATGTAAGGAAAAAGATATAACAAGTAGAATGCACTAAACTATAACCAGTCTTTGTTTCCTTTCTTCTTGAGAGGTTTGTTACATTTCACTTGAGTTTGTTGACCCACTGCTATCGGTCACTGTTGTGCAATTCTTTGAACAGCTAATAAGACCAAAGTTTGCAGCCTGGCCGGCGGGGTGTGGAGAAAAGGCAGGAATGGTTAAAAAACTTCCCTGCCAGACTTAACTGCAATTGTGATTTCACATTGTGCAGAAAAACAAACAACTACATATTTTTTTTGGAGGAGAAGTCTTTCTAATTCACATCTTAAGTGTCGGTAACAGTATTTGGTACCAATCAAAAGTTTATAATACACTCGCTAGAAACAAGGTTTTTTTCATGCGTCACGTCATGTATTTTGCCGTAAATAAACGAAAATAAAAAACACATGCAAATAATGTACAAAACAAAACATAATGGACTCAAAAAATAGTGTCTCTAAATCTTGGATTTCTACTTGGCTTGAAACCAGCTTGACAAACATGAGGCATTTGGTTAACAAGGTTCAGTAGAAAATCATCTGACATGCCTTCCTGGCTCTCCTGCAGCAATTCCCAGAGATGTTGGCTGCTTTTGGAGTCTTTTGACTCTTCTATTCAGTTTGTCGCTAAGTTCCATGGGCTGAGGCCAAGTTGTCCCAGCGTGAGTTGGCTTTCCCTTTCCGCCTTTACCAGGTAGTATTTGAACAGTTTTGACGTGTGTTTTGGGTCATTATCTTGCTGAAGGATGAAACACTACCTGATCAGTTGTAATCTTGTTGGAATGGCATGCCTTTGAAGGATCCTGTGATAATATTGAAGTATGCTAGCTATGCCTCTAACGTCGGTTAACTAATTGCCTATGTGGTCTGGTGAAGATTACAGTAACACTAGTTTATACCCCTACTTTGACAATGGAAAAATATGCGCCATGACCACTGCTTCAGGTATTTCAGTTACTGCCTAGAACAGTAACTGACCCAGATTTCACAGCACCAAAACTATTGCATGAACGCTTCTCATATATGACACATTACTGTGATTATTTGAATAATAAGTCATATTTAAAAAAATAAGCAATTAATCATGTCCTTGCTCCTGATAGGAATATAACTAGGTGAGTAGTAATTGGCAACGGGACTAAATAAAACATAAATTGTGGGATCATGTGGGCTCAGCATTCATTCATTTTCCAAGCCACTTATCATATGCTGGGTCACCTGGAGCCTAGCCCACACAGCAGAGGGGATACACTCTGGGTGAGGTGCCAACACATGGCAGGATACAGTGACATACTTTAGGCAATTTAGAAATGCCTATGACTAAATCACATATCTTTAGATTGCAGGACACCAGAGTGCCCAGAGAAAACCCACGAGGTATGTGGAGATCATGCAAACTCACAGAGGCAGGATTCAAACCTGCAAATCACAGAGGCGCAAAGCAACAGCGCTAATCACTGTACTGTCTATTTACGGCTGGTGCTGAGGACATCCTCTTCCTGTATGCTGAGTATGACTTCCCAAAGGCACCATTCTAGCTGTACTATCAATGCCCCCAGTAACACTTTGGCAAAAATTCTCAATTTCCACAACACATTTAAAAAATACATACAGGCACGTAGAAGACTTCTAGCACACACCAGATGAAAAGCATCTTTTACAGGGAACATAGTCAAAATGTTGCGCCATCAATTTGCCAAACTTGTTCAGTCGTCTGGAGCATTAAAGTGCAAGAGAACCTTTCAGCTTCCGCTCCTCTTTGAAGCCGCATATGGACACCAGTCTCGATGTACGAACATGGTGAAAGCTCACACGCCTTGAAGCAGGTGGCTCTGTTCCCCTGCTCGACACTCCACTTCAAATACTGTGTTCCCCTCGAAATGAAGACAAAAGATGGCTACCATCATTTCAGTAGGTGCTGCGGTTCCCTTTCAGCAGAGTAAAACGCCACTTACTGGAAACACATATTTCACAGAGTCACAAGTGTGGGTCTGTAATCCCCACGTACATTAGAATCACAACATATGTTACCAGGGGCTTTGGTACGAAAAACAGCAGGACAAATAAGTGACTGGTCCCCTGAATGAAGGAATCAGCTGAGCACTTAACTACAGCTAACTGAACAAAAGCATGCCTTCAGTTCAGGAAACTAGTATGCCATAAAGCAATCCAGTTTCCTTACTTGCTTATCTAGTGTAGTTGTGGTGAATCTAGAGTTTATTCTGTAAAACTTTCCTCTTGAAATATTTCAAAGTAAAAGAATAATGATGAATCAAGCAGATAAGCAAATGCGTACATTTCTAGATTTTAATGACTAATGGTCTGTGTACATGTGAAAATAAAGTGTATTGTCTGACTGGGAACTAAGATAGCTTGATTCAATTTAAAAAATCAGGCAATCAGATAATGTGATTCAGTTATATCACACAGATTGGCCAAGGATTCACCTTCCCTTATAAGCCTGTTTCTGCTAAATTCTAATAATAGTAAGTGCTTAGAGGGAAGGTCAAAATATAAGGAGTGTTCCTGGTCCAGTGATGACACTTAACATGCATTTAGAACAGAATGATAATTTCCAGTGACCTGAAATGTAAACATCCAGAGAAATGCAGCAAAAGGAATTCAAAGTCCAAGGTTGAACAGCAGGTTTTACTTAACGTAAATATAAAACACACATATGAAAGAGAGAAGGCGAGAATTAAAGATTCAGTACCTATATCAAATACCTTGTACACATGCAGGCAGGCGCGCGCAAACACACACACACACACACACACACACACACACACACACCTTTCCCCAACTGCTGATCCTGCCCCTCCTTTGTCCGGCCCTCCCTCCTTATTCAAGGCTGACATCAGTGGAGGGCCCTGACAGAGAGTAAGTTAGGGCCACCAGCTGGTAGCAATCATGGCTATTCTGAAAGCAGGGACACATACAACCCCAGGCAAAATCAGCAACCAGCAGAAGGCAAGCCATCCCCCTCTAGCCTACTCCACTCCTGCCTTATCCTAAACAGCTGGATTAGTTCCAGATGCTGACAATATGGCAAGAACCTTCACCTAAAGGGACCCTTTACAGAAGACCATTACCAGACTTGTTTATTCAGATATGAGACATCACATGAGTGAACACACTCTGGGTTCCCACACAACCACAACAGACTTCTTTTTCATGTCTACTGGCTGTAATATTTCCACTTATACAGCAGCAAATACCATTTAAAGGAGCTGTACATCTTTACAACAGTACCTGCTGGCCAGATCATTTGTTTTACTGATCCATCGGCATGGCAGAGGGGCCAACACTAACAGTCCTCATTTTTAATAGTCTTGACACCCACCACCATAGATCCATAATAGATTTTTGTCACATTCTTCACAAGGATTGGGGCCACAGGTATCATTGCTCTAACACACATGGCATTGCCAAGATCTCCATTGGGATAACTAGTACATTTGAGATGTTTGATCGATGCAAGTTTTCAGACACTGAGGGTTAATAACATGTCAAATGCTATTTAAAGGCTGCAGCTACATGACATTTGCCTTTAGTCGAACCTCGCCAGGTGCGCGAAGCCAGAAACCCTTAATGAGGCACAGCCTTCAATGCCTCAATGCACCGCGCCTCACGGGAAATTGGATGTGAAAAGGGGAATGCCTTCGCATAGTGACCAAGCCCTCGCCGCAAACTGGAGCTGCATAACAACACGAACTGGCACTGAGCAATGTCCAATAACACGTTTTAAGTTCATGTTTATATATGACCTTATTAATTTGGCACCGATTACGAAACATGAAGTTATAAACCCGCTGTCTTTTGCGTTTTAAAATATTACATAAACTCTCGGTAAATCGACATTGGTATTCCGGATATTTGTTTTAATAGAAGTTATATCTTATATCTTCCACTCCCGACTTCTTGCTTTTCTATTAAGCCAAACTACCATACGTCTCCTACATTGTCTTTTCGCACATACATAAGCGCTCCTAAAGACATCAGCCTAGCCGAGACTCCGCAGGGCTCCTTCACGCCTCTCTACAGTAGTCATCGTCACAGAACACGTGGGAAACTGAAGCTCTTCCTCCATCTGGTGGTGAAAGTGTGGAGACACGGCGCTCCTGAACAGGCTCCAAAAATTCAGAGAGGAATTAAACATGTTGGTATTATATTAAATACAATTTGTAGTCTGTCAGTAGTGTGAAACCATTTAGTATAGCATAAAAATTTACTTGCGTAAATCCAGTATGACTACGTAGTTCTAATAATTAATTCTACTTACCGGAATTGCGCTACGGTACTTATTTTTCGTTTGTTATTTTACCTTAATATAGCTGATGGGTTTGTAATAATACGAAACTCATGTCTGTTTCTTACTCATATGTTATTATTCCAATATTGTCAAATTATAAGACTTGTCAATAAAAGAACGAAATCCTTCATTCGTGAATTCTTTCTCATCCGATTTGTATAAGTTAATTCAGCAGACCTGTTTAAGCAGAATGAATGAATGAATGAATGAATGAATAATTAGAGAGAATAACTTGTCGGACAACTCTGGACACTATCCTTCCCATTGCCAGTCTATCTACTACAAAGTCTCTGTAATTAGTGCACTCTTGTCTTTTGCTCACCATTCATTAAAAAGCATGACACATGCATTTATCAGCCAAGGCTGGAGGGTCTGGAACCACACAAGCCACCATGCAATGGTAATACAACAGTGGGTACAAGTTTATCAGCTTGCCTCACTCTGAATCCAATTAAGAAACAGTTTTTGTTATTGAAAAGAAGTTAAAATCAATAATCACTACAATCACAAACAAGTCCACTTAAATATTTCCATGAGTGCTACGTAATCACCTTTTGTGATTTAGGGGGTTAGGTTTCTATTTCAAGATAAAGTCCTGTTATCACAGTAAAGTACTGAAGGTTTGAATCCCACTTCTGTTCTGTGTATGTTGAGATGGCATGTTCTCTCAGTGTCTAACGAGGCTCCAGTCGAAACACATGCCATTAGACTAACTGGCATCTGTAAGTTGCCCACACAGTGGTTGTTTGTGTTTGTGAATATGAGATTGTGTCTGTCCTGCAATGGACTGGCATCCCATCCAGGGTATACCCCAGCTTTGTTGCTTGGCATAGGCTTCAGGCCCTCCCAGGACCCTGACCAGAATAAATGGTTGAAAGATTGATGGCTGGAATATTTTTTCAATGCACAAACTGCCTGGTAATAGTGACATTTAATCAATTTGTGTCTCTGAGGACCCCAACAAGTGCTCTACAGACCTCTACAAGGCTGTAGACTCAGATTTCTGAACCTGTGATACTTTTTTTTTTAGTTTAATTAGTTTGACAATAGCAAAGTAAAAAAATAATCATGTTAACACTGAAGACATGTAGACATTACAATAAATCAATATTAAAAACATAGCTTGATAACAATCATCTTCAGTATCATATAAATTTCAAATGCTTTACTATTCAATGGTCTTGACAATTTTTCCCAAAAAAGGGAATTCAACATCAAAATAAAAATAATGTAAAATTAGGTTTAGACTTCTGTGCTCTCACATTATAAATATGAATTTCTCTAGAAGTCAGTGTAACTTAAGGGCAATATTAATATTATTTTCCCACTAGTTCTACTATAAATGACAATGAAAACCCCAACAGACCATATATTCCATACTGTACTTCTCAGGGGGAAAAAACGTGCTTCTAACTTGGTCAATGAAAAGGATGTGTGAGACACTCTCCTTGAATAGCTGAGGCAGCAGCAAGATCCCCGCAAACTTCTCCCGGCCTAAAGAAAGACAGAAAAATGAAAGAAAACCATTTAAGGCTGATTTTGGTATCCCTACCCAATCCCCACAGTTCAGTTTAAAGCTACTCTGTTATTCAAAAAAAAAAAAAAAGACGCATTGTCATGCCAAGTATGTCATGGTCATTATTGTGCTGAGCAAGATTTCTTGGCATTTATTTCAATTAGATAATTAATAACAAAAGAATATAATGTTGGGATTTCACCTTAGTGGTATAATTCACTTTTGCAGATGGATGACCCCTTCAAGAGTCTTTTTGTGATGACACATTTTAGTGTGACTTTGGTTTTGCATCGTCGCTGTTCTCATTAAAGTTTTTCCTTTGGGATAAGAAGTACCAAGCCCCGCACCTTCTTTGCCAAAACTCCTGCAATACCTTCAATATCTGTTGTAGCAGACTCCAAAATCTGGCAGGCTGTAGCCTTCAGTTTGGAGTTCATTGCACAGCATACAATTTTCTTTGTCATGTCAGGCAGTGTTCCCTTAAGGGCGGATTTCACATCGGCTCCAAATTGAATCTGCATGTCATGGAGGTTCTAAGAAAACAAAGCAGAGTCATTTTATGTGGAGCAGCCTCTGAAATCAAAACAGTACACATGCTGTTTTGATGTATACTGTTCATACATAATGCTCACAAGCTGTGGCCTTTTGAGGAACTCAATCTTTCTGCTAACTTCTACTGTTGGCCCTTGCATTTGTACAATCCGTTTGTGAAGAGTACGCCTCATTAGGTCTTTCATGACTTCATCACTGGGTGAACCTCTGTGAAGCTCTGTCTGTGAAGTCATCATGTGTACCGTATAACTATGTTCATCTTCCCCAACTGGCTGTAACTGCAACAAAACCTAAAAGAAATGTTGGATAAGACAGTCATTTGAAGGGGACGCTGGATCACACTGTGGAACAACATACAGTAAATACCAGAGTTATCTAATGTTGCAAACGTTTTGATAAAATGCCCTTCTTCACAATTCTATCAAGTGAACCTTCATACAAGGATATTTTTGTGTCAATATTATTTAAACATCTAGCATCTAATAATTTTCCTAAAGGAAGTATTGTATAATAACGAAAAATGATGTGACAGCAGAAAAAAGAACAGAAAAATTAGAAAAACAGCTTGCCTCAGTCAGTGGTGGCAGACCCCTCTTCACTCCAGATTTCTGTCTCATTTCCTGGATGGCAGTATTATCAATTGACAATGGGTTTTCTTTCTTTTTTTGAATTTGTTCTTCAAACACTCAAGTAATGTGTCCTGTGAATGAATGATTTAATATTTCTGCTAATGATGTTAGAGCAGATGTAGGCAAGATGGTCACCAGCTTGGAATGTGCACTTATGTAAGTAGATTGGCTGCTATCTGTCAGAAATGGGTACTTTGTCACCAATGTTTGCAAAGTTTCCAAGTACGTCCTGTGATTACGATACCTGGAAGAGAGAATACCAAAGTTACGAGTTCCAGCCTCATTTTGTGACTTGCTGTGCATTGCTTTGTTTTGGTAAAAGGTTCTGTTTCTGCAATACAGTATAATGGTTTCCTTGCATTCCTAATTTAGCCATCCATTTCCTCTTGTGCAGCACTGCATACATACTACAATACATTTCAGTTTCCTCATCCTTCTCTACATGTTTTGAGGATACATTGTCACACTTGCCAAGGAAACTTTGTTATATGGTCAAATAGCACTTGTATCATTGCTGCCCTAATGTGTGATTTCCCTCTTATTTTAAATGAAGGGTCTATCCTATCAAGGGAATGTTGGACTTCTGGGGGAATGCCTGGCAGTGTGTATATCTAGTTAATGCAGATGGTGCCCTCAGTCATGGGTCTTTCTGATACAGACTGTTCTTTGTGATTAAAATATTATTAACAAGATGTAGAGAAAATCACCCTTATGTTCACTATAGAAAGGCATGACAGAATCAACATTCTCAGTCATTAAAAAAAGAATAATCAAATTGAAGTGTAAAGCTATTCACAGAGAACTAGCGATCACACACACACACACACACACACACACACACACACACACACACACATCATATATAAACTTACCCTTCAGAATGGACTGTTTCCTTCAACCTTTTCAATTCTTTCTAGAATTTCACTTGCTGTTTAATGTCAGGAGTCTTTCGATCATCCGTTAGTCCAAGCGAAGAATCTCCATCAATGTTGTTTTCTTGCAAAACAAAAACATCAAGAAATTTAGCTAGCAAATAACATGTTGATACCCATTTATTCAAATTCATGCCAAAGTTATATGCATTCAAGACACATTTAAATGCAATAAACTTTAAGCATAGTTTTACCTTCATAGATAAACACCACGATGGAGTGAGATGAATTTTTCACCACTTTGTCATTGGTGTAATAATCTAGGGAATGTTAATATTTTTCCTCCCCTGGCTTCACAGCAACCCAGTGTTGTTCTTCTTGAACTTGATATGCAGAGAGGTGTGTATTGAACACAGTATTTGTAATTTCTCTAAAACAATCCCGTTGTCCCTAAACCAAATTATTTTCCTCACACCAAGAAACACCGGAACATCCTCTGTAACAACATCAATGATGATACTGCTTTTGACCTGGCAGGTGACTGCCTCGATTGATAGATGTGACACAAGCAGAACCTCTTTCTCAATCTGAAGTCTGGCAACTTGGAAAGCTTCCTCAGTTAAACTCCTTATGTCAGCTAGAAGGACTCTTAGTGGTATCTTTCTTTCTCTATCTGTTCAAAAATTCAGCAATAAGAACTGTGAGAAATAGCAGCTGGCTTGTCTAGATTTTGAGTGAAAGAACAATATCATCAATTTCCCTGCACCTTAGAAAAACATCCCAATACTGGTCTGTCACAGGAACATACTGTCCGATTAGAAATGGAAGAATTCTGAATAAACACTAGTTTTCAGCAGCTGATCCACAGACTTTACTCTGCCTTAAAGAAATTCAAGATCTTCTGAGGAATATTCCTTTTAATTATTCCAATTTGAAAATCAATCAACTCTGCATTAACTGTGATAAGAAAGGCAATATGTCTTTCATGTAGAGATTCAAGTATGTTGCCCAGGACTAGTGGCATTACACCCTCAAAGAAGTCATGCACTAAATCCAATGGGAAAGGCTGAGTCTCATTAAAATAGTCAAGCTCACTGAATGAACATTTGGCTGCAACTCAATAGGCATTCTTCCCAATCCCACTGTTTTCTTCTAATGCCCTAAGATGATGCTGATGAGCCTCTGAAGTCCTTAAATGAACATTACCCTCTGTGGTATGCTGGTGAATTTCCTGATGTAATGTCACGCAGAATATGCAAATCCTGCCACTACTGAAACAGCAGGTAAATCCTGCCAGGTGATGTGCAGATAGATTGTCAGCTAAAATAGTCGCAATGGCACACTGAATTTTTACTGCAAGATCAGGAAATAGAATGGCCAGGCCATCTGTGTACAGCTTCTTGAGGTCATCAGTGAGAGGACATAAAACCTCACCATAAGAATATAGCTTCAGGATCTGATGTCTCACAAGAATACTCACATGTATTTGTCTGAGTGGAGATGTGTATTTCTTTCAATGTTCCCAATACAAACATAAAAGGCACTGATTTTGTGTAATGATTTCTTGGAACCCAATGGATTCACAGCCTCAAACTCATCAGTATAAAGATGGAGTAGGACTATGTTCGAGTTTCTAAAAAAGGGGGCTTTTTGAAATGATTCACCATCAGTAAAATCCTCCAGGTGGTCCCTTGGTGCTCTCTCACAACCTCTCTGAAAGGAGTCATAGACATCCTCATTCTCCAGGATAATCTTAACCTTTCAGTGTGTAAAGTATTTTTCTTTCCTTTATTATTGACACCAAGAGTGTAAGACAGGGGCTCAACTAGATTTAGACTTTGTTTGCTGTACTGCAGAAGTCTATACTCAGACTGGACACATTCAAAAGCAGAGTCAAAGACATTTTCATTTGCAAGTAGCTCATCTAAATCTTCATTGTCTTCAACTTGAAAACCTGACTGTTCCAAATGGAACTTGATCAAATCATTCTTCCAGAAAAAATTTAAAATGAACCGGAGACTATTTCCAATTGTATCTTGTGTCACTTTAGCTATTAAATGTTTTTCCTGCAGTTTCAACAGGAAAAGTGCTATATGCTCCTGGAGTCCACCCAGAATGATGCTCAGAGATAGTGGCCCGGATCTACTTTCTTGTGTGCTCAAAGGAAAAGAATCCTCTCTATGATCAACTGTATCACCATCGCTGTCATCATCATCACCCTCATCTATTTCTCTGACAGGCTGTATCTTGCATAAAGGTCTAGTAACAATTTCCCAGTGCTTCCTGTATATACGACTCCTATAGCTGGCAACCGTCTTGTAATTTCTCCTGCCAGCCTCAATTGTACAGGTCGCAATAAAATCTGGCTGCTGGCTGTGGTGCAGTTGCAAATGCGTTAATAACTTTGTGATGTGAAACTTAACACCAGAAAAAGCGCAAGTAAAAAAATCCATTAATTACCACTTAAGACTTCCTTTGGATCGATTACATCAATATTTTACAACCATTTGGAAGTCTCCTCTGTTCTCCAACTTTCAACTATAGCAGTCTGGACTTGAAAAAAGGAGATAACTTTGAGAAAACCACACTTTTCACAATGGACATCGCGGCAAAAGCACTTATGTAAGTACACTGTGAGAAGAAATTAGAGATTTTCTAATAATGTAATGATTTCATTTCATATCCCGTTTGCTAAGACCAACAAAGAAAACTGGTGGCGTGTCGTTAGAAGAGGGCTTTAATTTAAGCATATTGTAAATAAATATTTTAAACTAAAAGGGTTATTCAAAGCCCATAGCCGAAATTTATGGACCAAGATTTGCGACAGCGGTGGTGCGTCTCCGAACTTTACGACATCTCTCTCCACTTTCCGCCCCTCCTGCGTACACAGGAATGAATGAAGCGTCATCACTCCGGCTTCGTCCGGGATACTTCAGCTTCGTACGACCTGTTTTCTCGAAAACTCACAAATAAAAATATATTGGCAGATTTCAGCTGAAACTGTAGATCACTCATTTTGTAACATCGGGCTTTATTTTATGAGTCAGAATGCAAGGCTGCCTTAAGGCTACGTTGTTTCTATTATGGCCGGTGCTGTTCTTCGGCACGCTGAGAGGAGAAGTCTCCCTGCTGAACGAGGAGGTGAAGCGGACGGTAGACCTGAGCACACATCTGGCCAAGATCAGCACGGAGGTGCTACTGTCCAACCAGGGGAGCTCGGCGGCGCACAGCTTCGTAGTGGGGCTTGAGGCCGAGCTGGCCCCCCATCTTGCCTACATAGGAGCGTCTGTGAGTACCCTGAAGCCCGTCAGCCAGGCGCCATTCGCCGCAATTCAGACGCTCCAGAAGCCTGTAGCTGACCGCTTCAGTGACGGGGGATAGAAGCACGGACGTGGGAATGCATGGCCAAGCTCTTCTTGTTCGCTGGGCTTCCTCAGTATCCGCCGTTGCCGGACAAGGCCCAAGTCAGGGCGCACCTCTTAAAGCGCCTTCCTGCGTCACATTTGCGGCGCAGGCACTACACGCCGTCACTTTGAGCGTTTTTAGCCGTATTTGTGTAGAGATTTAGGCGCCGTACGGAAGCGTCCCCCCACGCGGCGCTTGCACTTCCGCGCTCGGAGGTGTGACACGTAAGCGCTGAGGCCAGGCTCCGCTCCTGCTGCTCGACTGACCAATGCCACGCACACGGCCGAAATGTGTGCCCTGTACTCATAAAATAAGCTTTAAAGCCCCTGTTCGACCGTATGCTCTTATTGGCATGTGCAGTAGCTTGCTTTTTGATTGCTGACGTGCACTACCACGTCACCTTGCAAGTGGTATTAGTTTGAAATGCATGGTAGTTCTGATCTCCTACTCAGGTGAGCGATGAAGAAGAAAAGGACAGTGCTTTGGAGCTTAAGGAGGTTGCTATCAAAGGACAGAGGTGAGAGGTCATCTTTTAGTCCCTAATGGGATTTATAGTAGCTGGACACTGATGCCTGTGAAGTTATGTCACATTTAACTGATGCTTTGTGAAAAGTTTTTGCCTGTTGATTCACCTGGATATTTTACTGACATGATTTTGGTTAAACACCTTCTACCTTGTTCAGTCATGCCATATAGCTTATTCACTTGTTCTTGGAAAATAAGCTTTTGAATATGTGACCTTCTGTCGTGCAGCATTTTGTATACCTAACCTCGATCCCATTCCTTTTCAGTGGAATGTTTTTTGAGGTACGGTTGCCTTCTCCGCTGGCAGGGGGCAGTAAGCTCCGGTTGCAGGTGGAGACTGTGCTGAGCCACGTCCTCCGGCCGTTTCCCTCGCACATCACCCAAGCTGAGCGGCAGCTGGTGGTGTTCCAGGCCAACCATTACCTGTATTCTCCATATCCCACCGCTAGCCAGACCACTCGTGTTCGACTCGCCTCCAAGAATGTGGAGAGCTACACAAAGCTGGGCAACCCCAGCAAGAGCGATGAGAACATTGAGTACGGCCCCTTCCGTGATATCCCCCCATTCAGCCAGGTAACCCTCCACTGCGTGTTTCTGTGCGTTTGGGGATCCTTCTTAGATTTTTTTTTGATAAAAGGATGTAATTTGGAGTACGTATGGGACGTGGGCTGCTATGCTAGACCGATCTGCATTGAAGATCGTTGACTATATGAAATGACCTGTATCCTGAAGGAGTTTTACAGGGGCTGTGAAGTGCTGAAGGATCTTTCGGGTTTTTTTATTATTAAATAATGACAACCTGACTTGGTCAGACAGATGATGTTCTGAGCCCTGCAAAGGGTTGGCTTAACCCTTTCCCTACTGATTGCTGAATAGTATCTCATTTGGTTAAATCAAGCTTACAGGTTTAACAATTGTCTTGTGGGTTTTGAATCCCCATCTTTGTTGTGTTCAACTCACTTCAGCTAACAGGCAACAATCCAGTCTCAAGTTACCCTGTCTGTGTGTGATGGGCTAATAACACATTAGCACCACCTTTTTTTTATTCTTAAAAAAAATTCTATTTTCTAAAATGAGTACTGTTCAGAGCTTAAATTTTTTTTTTTTTCTCCCCTCCTTCTCATACCTCAACCCTCTCCTTTAAGGACTCCATGAAAATCCACTATGAAAACAACTCCCCTTTCCTTACCATCAGTAGCATCACTCGCACCATAGAGGTGTCTCATTGGGGTAATATTGCGGTGGAAGAGACCATCGACTTGCGGCATACGGGGGCCTTCCTCAAGGGACCTTTCTCGCGCTATGACTACCAGCGACAGTCTGACAGTGGTATCTCTTCTGTGAAATCCTTCAAGGTACACTTGCGCTAAAGTCGAACTGTCTTATGTGTAGTGCGTTTGGTTCGATGACCTAATTCTTTGTTTTCCTCCCAGACTATCCTCCCTGCTTCTGCACAGGATGTTTACTACCGGGATGAGATAGGCAACATCTCCACCTCCCACCTGTTAGTTCTGGAAGATTCTGTAGAGGTGGAGGTGCGGCCACGCTTCCCCCTTTTTGGTGGCTGGAAAACCCATTACATCATTGGCTACAATTTGCCCAGCTATGAGTATCTCTACACCCTAGGTAAAAGGCCCACTTTTACGGTGTTTTCAGTGACTCAGCATTTTAACTGCTTAACTGATACATCTGTCCACCGTAAATGGACATTGGACAATTGTGGCTTATTTAGCCTTCAGTTTTTGAGTTCACTTAAGTGGCACACTATTTTATCACCGAGTTCCATCTACATTGCTTGTTTATCTTTCAACACGTCTTCCGTTCCCATCCCAATTGTAGGTGATCAGTACGCTCTGAAGATGCGCCTAGTGGACCACGTTTACGACGACCAGGTTATCGACCACCTCACGGTTAAAATAATCCTCCCCGAGGGGGCAAGGTCAGCACACGTTGCGGCTCTGTCTGTACATCCGTCTTTCTGTTTCTCCCCTTGCGCACACACCTCCGTTCTCATCCCCCTCAGGAACGTTCACCTAGACACCCCTTACCCCATCAACCGCATGCCCGACCAGTTGCATTACACCTACCTGGACACCTTTGGCCGTCCTGTGCTGGTGGCCACAAAGGAGAACCTGGTTGAGCAACACATCCAGGATGTGGTCGTAAGTACAGGAAGGGAAGGACTCAGCACGACAGTATGCTCTACATGACCGCTGTTTACTGGCTGCTTTGACTTAACAGTGCAGCACTGGTTATTTGAGTTCATATACTATACCTTTCTCCAGTAGATGTTGAGGAGCCTGCAGACATTAGTACTTATTTAGGCTTAGTTTTTATACCAAAACTACTGAGGACTTTGCTGATGGCAATGATGACGATCGTTAATGAACCAATCCAAGACGGCGTTTAGAACAGCAGTGTTCTGTTTGAACACATGACGTGTGTGTGTGTGTGTCCTGCTTGCTTAGGTTCACTACACCTTCAACAAGATCCTAATGCTCCAGGAGCCTCTTCTGGTGGTTGGTGCTTTCTACATCATGTTCTTCACAGTCATCATCTATGTTCGCCTGGACTTCTCCATCACCAAGGTACAGGTTCCAAGGTGCCACATACCCTGTCAGGCTGCCCTGCCCCCTCCTCTTCCTCTAACTACCTCTACCGTATATGCTTCACCCCCAGGACCCTGCGGCTGAGGTTCGCATGAAGGTGGCCTCCATCACAGAGCAGGTTCTCACACTCGTCAACAAGCGGCTAGGCCTGTACCGTCACCTGGACGAGGCTGTGAACCGGTACAAGCAGTCACGGGACACCGGTGCGCTGAACAGTGCCCGTAAGGCCATGGAGGCGGAGCACCGCTCCCTGACCAATGATATTGCAAGTCTGCAAGGACGCCTGAAGGCTGAGGGCTCTGACCTGGCAGAAAAGGTGAGGCTTAGAGTAGGAGCTGTGTGTGTCCGTGCGCATGCATGTGGTGCTCATGAGTCCCATCCATTCTTTTACAAAAAACTTCTGTACAGTTAAATTCCTTGTAATCTGGAGCCCAGTAAAAGTAGAACAGGTCATAAATCACCATAGCACCCAGTGAACCCAATGCTGATTTAGGACATTCAAATGACATGAATTTGTCTTAGCAACCTGGGAAGATATGGAGACAGTCACAATGTCATTCCACACCCTCAGGTGGGTGAGGTGCAGAAGCTGGATGGCCAGGTGAAGGAGCTGGCCTGCCGCTCCTGCCAGGAAGCAGAGCGTCTGGTGGCTGGCAAGGTGAAGAAGGAGGCCTACATCGAGAATGAGAAGGCGCTGGCTGCCAAGAGGCAGGAGCTGGTGACACGCATCGACGGCCTTTTGGATGCCCTGTGAACAGGCACGTGTCTCCCCCCCACACACACACACGTGCGCACTTGCCCTCCTTAACCGATTGACAAATAGTATCTCAAAAACATACCCACGCAGGGACATCCTATTGATGCATATCTGAAGCTTCTCTGGCCATTTCGTCTCAAATTCCAGGTGTGTCAGGAAATGGAGTGCATTAGGAAAAATATTTTTCCCTTTTTTTATGTTGGTTCCTGGTATTCTTAGTTTTTTATCACCATGAACTCCCCAGTAATGGGGAGGATTACCAAGACCAGTACTGTCTGGGTAAGTTAATTTTATCCATATTCCATTGGTTCATGTTAGTCGTACCATCTTTGCTGTCTTAGGCGTTTCAGTCAAAGCCAAGCCTACACTGTGGTCCTTTTCTCCTCAGTAACTGCAGATATGTTTTTTTATACTTTTTAATTTCCCTATGTTAAATGTCATACGTTTAGTAGTGTGGGAGTTGTACATGCATGTGATTGTAACAATTGATGTTGGGGGGTGTTTTTCAGTGGTAAGAGTGAACAAACTTGATTTGTTAATTTCAAGCTACAAATGAAAAGGAAATGACAATTTGAAATAAAAAAAAAAAAGATCCAGAAGTTGTGTGGCTAATTAAATCTGAACGTTCTTTGTATTGGATGGTTTACAGTATTGCTGACTGCACATGTGGAGTTTAATGTTCTCCTGGCATCTTTGAGTTTTATCTAGTTCTTTCTCACATGAGAAGTTGAGCAATTCAGGTGGATTGTTGTCTTTAAACTGCTTGTAGTATCAATATGTGCCCTGACTAATGTGCCATACATTGACATAGTCTAACCGTGAAATTTGGGGGAGAGGGATGGATGTATACTTTAAAATCATTTAAGCCTTTTTAAGTTCTTATGTATGGTAAACTTCCCATACACTGATTTTGTGTAACTTTGTATCTTCGTGTTTTTTTTTTTTGTTTTTTTTTTGAGGTGTGGCACTGCAGTTTTATTGATGCCAAAAGTGTTTTGGAGGTCATGGTTTAGCAGTGAATGTAGGGCCAGGTTAGTCTGCTCTCCTCACAGAGGTAACTGCTACAATGCCTTGTTTATGAAGTTAGTGAATTGTTAGTAATATCATTCTGTACTTGATCTGTGCAAACATGTCCTCCTGCAGATCTTTGTTTCTTCACATTTTTCCTATTACTTTTAACAATAAACACAAATACTCTTTGAGAAGGTGCAATGGAATTTAAACTGGAAACAGAACTTCTAACGTGGCAAAGAATCAGAGGCGAGCTTACTAAATGTTACCATTTTTCAGGCATAGCAAAAGATTTCATGGGTTTCAGTATGCAATGTGATGTTTCCTTAACTTATGTTCAACTGGCTCTTTACTAGAACTAGGACACAGATGCAGATTAAGGACCAAAGGGGCAGCTGGCTGAGAAGGGACATCCAGGTACATGCATGAAGGCAGGCAGATGAGTGGGCATGCACAGACCATATCCCTTCTGATTCCTCCCAGAGCTTCCTGCTCTTGATTTTCCTTGCAAATGGTGCCCTTGGCTGTCTCTCTGGGGACCTTGAGTCAGCAACCATATAAAGCTTTTTGTGACTATGCTCTTTGTCTAAAGTGCTGTATAAATGATTGATTTGAATGTCTACGCATTGATTTTGTACTGACCCTGTGTGAAATTTGTACCTCTTGAGCAAACCTTTCCTCTATAAAGGTCTTGGGCAAATAAGGTGAGTCTCCTGTAGGGAAGCGAATGATGACAATTGATGCCTATGGTTACATCTTTTCCTGGGCTGGCATAGCTGAAGCGTTGGTATGGGGATTTTCATTTGGCCGGAGTACCATGAAAAAAAGGGTTTGCAAGTACAGAAATGTGTACCTCAGACACCTAAAAACTAAACGTGAACAAAGTCAACATCCAAACACTAAACAACATGAACATAGATGATACCCAAGTACTAAATGACATGAACAAAGACGACACCCAAGAACCTAACATTGTGAGTAAAGATGGCACCCAAACAACCAAGACAAAACTGCCAAACACTTGTGTGGTGCAGCAGCGTGGCAGACATTATCATAGCGTGTGCTGAGTTGCTAACGTTAGACCTGGCAACTCTCATGCCTTGAGAATAAGGCTAGTGGGATGATTGTAAATAATCTTATGTTGCAAATGTCAAAAAGTACCTCTAAGAAAGAAATTGACTGGATGAAGTCAGAAAGTTTGGGCTGATTTGGATTCTTAGGCCAAGCACTAGAAGGTGATGTCACTGGAGCCAGACTAGATATCCATTACTAAGTCTGTGCTCATTGTAAATGCATGTGAACCAGCCTTTGAACCTACAGATGGCTGTCTGCTTCATTGAGAGAATGCGACATAGACCACCTGAGGGGAAAAAACGCTCTTATTGTCAGGCAGTTTTTACTGTAATGAGTCATCTTTACATGCTTCTGTTAGTTGGATTCAAACACATGACCCACATGTATGTACACAATATGGGTTTACAACAAGGAGGCTCTGTGTGAGGTGCAGTGGAAGCATTTCCCTCTTATTAGTAAGGAAGATCCTCCCAACTCTTTTTGCCAGACTAGACTTACAAGGAACTTTGATTGTCTACTGAGGATAATGGGGATAGATGACAGGAATAAGGACAGAATAACCTGACCTCATGCTTATATCTGCTTCTGTGTGTTAAGACTTCTTTAAATTACATTTTATTTTCCCTCTATTTAGTTGACAGAGACCATTCCATCAATCCTCTGTACCAGCTCAACAGGTGCAGTCTGACCCATGACTCTGTTTACAGGTCCTGGAAAACATAAACAGCACTACCTCTGGGTGGTCAGGAATTGCCTAGCTGGCAGGAAACAACCCTCCATCGCATCTGCTTCCTGTATCACAATGTATGAGCTGCCTGATAGACATTCCCACCGCAAGCACCAGCCGTGACATCACTCAGCAGCCACTTAACTGACAGATGTTCAGAAACACATGACTGGGAAAAATGCCAGAGGTTTTAAATGTGGGAAAATGTACCAATTGTATTACAGAAAGACAGAGGCAAAGATCGATATGATTGGGCAGAGAAGCGTGCGTGGATCAGGAAAGATAAGAACTAAGATGCCCAGTGGGTCTCCCACGGTAAACATACATTTTTTGAAGCCCACCCATACTGGGCAGCAGTAATACAAGACTGCGTTTGTGGTAAATGAGCACAGTACCATCAACGGCAATCATGGCAAGACAATAGTTTGAAGAAAAAAAAAACGAAATGTTGGTGGACGCATCAGAACAAATAATGATACTGTGCTGGAAGATGCACAATTCCAAATGGTCGCCATGGCAAAAAGGAATCCTATGCGCAAAGAAAAGATGACTGTTGCAACATGGAATGTACAGACCATATAGCCAGGAAGGATGGATGTGATAAAGATGGAATTGGATCACTTACAAGTAGGCATTTGTATACTTCAATGGACAGGACTGAAATACTTTGTCAGGCAAACACACCATTGACAAAGAAGTACTGGTGATGCTTTCAGCATCAGCAAGAAAACCTGAAATACTATAATTGGATATGATATTGTAAATGACTGACTGATATCAGATTGATTTTATGGACACCCCTTCAGTATAATATTTATACAGGCTTATGTCCAAACAACTGATGCAGATATAAAAAAGAATTATGACCAGTTTCAGTCTGAAGTTCAAAAAGCACACAAACAAGGTATATATTTATAGTGAACGAAGATTAGAATGCCAAAGTTAAAATAGAGAACGCGATAAACGCATTTGGTAAATAAAAAAATAAATGGAAATGAAAGACTCAACACAACTACGTCAAAGAATCAGACTTCTTTGTTGCTGATATGTACTTCAAGCAGTCAAAGTGTTGTCTTTAAACCTGGACATCACCAAATGGAGCTCACAGAAACCAAAAAGACTACATTCCTTTTGACTATTACAGACTATTTAGAATATTTTCCTTTTCCCAGTGGGAAACAATAGACGTACAGGCATGGCCTCGACCAGGTTGGGGAACAGATCGTGAACACCTTATAAAGCCAGCTGCAATTGAAGTTGAAATGGAACAACAAGGCAATCCAATTTGAACAAAATTATCTGAAGAATATGTACACTGCCAATAATATAACTATAAAAGCTGATGTGTGATGCTGGACCGGCTGGATAGAAAACCAACTGGATTGAGGGTGGAATTCAAAGAAACCATACAAGTCTGAGGATTCCTTTTTAAAAAAATGAAACAGCCAGAGTAATCAAAGTGGATGACAGGAGGCATAGAAGAAAAAAAACAGCCAGAAAACAGAAAAGCTTAATCTCTCTGTGTGAATTCTGGCAAGCTATAAGAAAAGACAGCGTAATATTGCAATAACATATGCAAAGTCATTGAAGGAGAAAATTAAAAGGGAAAAATTAAGGCCATTTTCCAGAAGATCTGTGAGATTACAAAAAGTTCTGACTTTGAATTAGTTTGCTGAAGTACATCAATGGCTAAACTGTGATAAAAGAAAGATCAAACAAATGGTACAAATACAGAGAAGAGCGTCGGACAAAGACGTTACCAGCCAAGGTATATTTAATGAGGTCAGCTACTGTATATAGCAGAATGTGCAATAATGGAAGAGCAGGTCAGTTTAGCTGAGATCGCTGTCAAAAAGCAAGGCCATGTCGCTTGGATACATTGAAGGTAAAAGAGGAAGAGGTTGTCACAGTGATGAACATGTCTTTTGGAAGCCTGGAGGAAGACCACATATATGATTGCCAGGATTTGGCATTGTCTTGATGTAACCCAACAATATATAAACATACAGAGACCTACAAATACATGTATGTACCGTGGCAGCGTGAGCTGGGCTATGCCCCAGCATGCACTGGGGTTGTTGTATGTAGTTGTTCTACTTGTCTAAATGTGTTGTAAATAGCATTGTATATTGTTGTACTGTCATATGTTGTAATAGTGTTGTAGTTGTTGTGTGTTTGAGTATTCAGTGTATATGTAATGTCACCGTGTATGTGTTTGGGGGCTAGCAAGGCTAGCCCTCCATGTTGTATAATGTTCAGTTGGTTTTTGAATAGCGACTAAATGCATTTGAGTTGAAAGCTTGTGTTGTAAAGAGCAATTCATTGCACCATGGCTCGTAGCACCGCTACAGTACTATTAAGGGTTTAAAACAAATTATTGCATAAAGAGAATGATAAAGCCAAGATGGAAGGAGGAGAACAATAGAGATTCAATATGTAAATATATAGAAGAGGCAATTGTGGATGTAGAGTATGAGAGATGGACAGACTAATAGGTTTTTAAAAAGATAGAGACATGATCTTGAAGAGGAGACAGTTTGAGCCTTCAATCTACTGCCTGCTTACAGAAAAAACTTCCTTCCCATTTTAACGGGCATAAAAATGACTAAGAATGTTTGTCAATCATAAACTAATATAGAGTAGTGTGGTCATTTTAGGGAGGATAAAACCCTCAAAATGAGACATAGAGTAAATGACAAAGATTATCTGCAGAACTTGGCAGGAAAATTCTCCTGAATAAAGTCGGATTCTTATCCTAGCAAAAAAACACTTATGCTGAACATGTGGGCGTTAATTGTTTTTCATTAAAGCCTATTTATTTGTTTGTTTGTATGATTGTTCGGTTGTTTGTTTTTGCGCTCCATGTTTCCGCTAGATGTCACTCTCCACTCAGGGAGCGCCATGACGATATGGCCATAATCCACAATTTCAGTCTTTGTATGAATGAGGATGTGTTTTCTCATTGGTGTAAAACAGATTTTTTAAAATAAAGTCAGCTGCACGACATTAAACGAATAGCTTAAACTGCAGCACTCCAGAATGTAAAACAGTAGGCTTCATGACTTTGTGTCGAACCAGTCCGCAAAAAGGCTAATCCTAGAATATATTAAACTCTACTAAAGATATGGAAAACTGGTGCTCCGTTATCATTGTTGCCTTGGCTACCATCGGACCGCTAAGCTAGTGAAGATACTTTGTTATTAAACTGAGAGTTTATGTATATTGGAAAATACAGCTTTTGTCACAAGTGTCACTCACAACCTCCACTAACGTTCCCTTCTCAAAAATAAATTGAAGTCTGCTTTCATTCTGTATGACGCGCATGATAAACGCGCATACACACTACGTAGGCCGACACCACAACCATTTTGCTTTTGCATAAACCACTTCTCTTATGATATAAGCAGATGTCAATGCTAGCTTGCACGTTTGTTTACATCCGAAGATACAAACGTTCATAAACATTTGTATAGTTGCATTCATGCATCAGTATTGTGCAGCTTTTCCAGAAATTAAAAATACCGACGATTACAGTAACAGAAATTGCATTTCCTTTCTTTAGAAATAAGAATAATCTTATAAACAGTTATTTTGTAATCTAATACACCGACTGCAAGCAACTAAAGGCAAATTCTTAAGATTACACACTGACTAAGCAAAGCTTTAATTATTAATATTATCTAGCTTCATTTCGAAGTTCAAAACTTCGTAAAAAATACATTTCTTTACGAAATGGTTTATTTAGTTTTTTTTATTTGTATCCATACATTTTAATTGTAAATTGTTTTTAATATAAGCAAACGTAAAATGTTCACTTAAATATATATAGGCCAATAATGGTATGAAACATATATGACATAATTCTAAAATCGTTTTCAATCAGTGTGGCGAATCACAAATGTCTTTATTTACAGTGATGGTTTGTTATTACTAAAGGTTGCTTTACCTGTTGAATAACTATACATTTTAGTAAAACTACATATAGTACTGTAAAAAAAAATGACGATTAAGTGCTGCAGTTCAGGACTAGTATCCAAACTGGTACACCACGCTATTTTCCAGTTTCGATTTGTTATAGGAAGTTTCCGTAAAGCAAGAGTCTGGGAAAAATGTGTACGCTGACACTGAATCGAAAAGGAAATCTAGCAGTTGTAAGGATCAATACGGAAGAGAAGCCCACACAACCCAACAAAACAACGCGCAAACATGCATCATTAACACACAAAGGCTAATTGCCTATTTACCAATTAAGGGCGCAAGAACACGCCCACATGTGAACAGTAACACAAAGTAATCAGATCATTCTTATACTTTTAAGAGGAATCGCAATCTCAGTAGTTTTACTAGAGAATTTTATTCAGTTTTGATAAAAAAAAAAATCTCTGGTGTACGAGTATATTAAATACACTCTAAGTTTACCGCATCCCCTATACCTTGGGTCCTTGCATCGTATGGTTTGGCTATTTTCAGTGAGTCAGAATATTTGTATATGCAACAACTAACAAATGGGACAATTACACGTATCAAAATATTTTTCTTTTACTAATAAAGCGCAAGGGACAGGTCGGAAGCAAAAATTTGTACATAATTTTGGATTCCGGTTATTATTTGGATTCCGGTTATTATTAACCAATCAGTTTAGCTGAAGACAGTTATAACAATCATTTATGCATAAACAAATTAAGCTCTGTCATCTGTGTATAAAAAGAGACGTAATCAACACATGTTTTGGTTCAAACGTGCAATCTTAAAATTGCTTATTTTTTGTACACGAAAGCGCGTCGTACGTGTACATTTTTTTGTTTGTCTGTTCCCCTATCGGTTTCTATCAACCTGTGAGATCTTCTTCGGTAAATGATGCATTAGATGCATTGAATGTGTTTGTTATGCGGGTTGAAAAGGCTGCGATAATCTGGGAGTGAGAGATAAGAAGCGCCGTTTATTCCGGGGCTCTTTGGAGCCTATTTTCTGTCCCGACCGGCCCCATTCTCCAGACACCTCCAGCCGTGCACTGATAACGATTAGGCTATATATTATCTTCACAAAGAACAAAGATTAGCTAGCACCGATGAAAAATTACCCCTGGAAGGTAATAATCAGAAGAAGGAGGACCCTGAGATCCGAAGAATATTTTTATTACCATCTCACCCCTTCTCTTATGCATGCACTCCCAGCCAGACATGCATGCAATCAGCTTTCTTATTAAACACAGAATGCAGCTGAAGTGAAGTGTGAGTATAGGACACTGGATCCCATGTACCTTTTAATAGAAATGACTTCAAACTACTTCTGCTGCTGCTACTGCTCTGCTAACAGCAGCTATAGCAACAGCAGCAGCAGCAGCAGCAACAACAACAACAACAACAACTCGTTCAAGAAAGAATTCGTTTTAAGCCTTCAGCTATACGCAGCAGTCTGTACTGCAACCGGTAGTATGTTGAAAATGATGGTCATGTTAAAAACATGTAATAGCACGTGAAACATTGATTAATTTGCTTTACAAAACACTGTGCAAAACATGATTTGAATGTTTGATAAAATTAGTACATCCCCTTTTAAACCCCCCTTGCACGCACAAAAAGCAATTCTTAGCCATTCGAAAAAAAAAAAAAATCTCTATTTGCGTGAGAAAAAAGCCAATATGAGAGAGGTAAGTGTAGACAGGGAGATTAATTAAAAGGGTTTTGTAATAAAGGCTTGGTCGCGGTGGATGCTGGACCCTGATAAGGTCTTATCGCGTGCCCACATCAGAACCGTGCCGTCCAACAGCCATGCAGGCGATTTCTATAAGCGTCCTTAAAGGCGCCTATTCTAGCATCGATTTTTTGCACATTGTCATGCTAATTTGACTTATATTTAACACATTGTCATACATTATCTACATACAGAATAACCATATATGGCCGCAAAATATCTACCCAGACGCGACAATAAACGGTCGATTTTGCAGCAGCAGTTAATCATAGCCATCATGGTAATGACACACAGGAGAGAGTCCAACTTCTGGGGTGCGCAACTACGTCATTATAATCTAGCATCAGAGCTTATTTTATCGGAGGGTACAACGACAACAGTACCTTACTGAAAGATGGTGGGAGGGCCTGTCCCCCTCATCTTAGGCCCCTGTAAAGATTATCATCACCTTCAGCCTTATCATACATTTTATTAAAATGAATGAATAGCTCTCACTGTTTTCTTTGCTTGTATTTTTTCCACAAATGACAGAAACGTACGTCGAATATGACTCATTATGTTTATTTTATGTAACATTATTTGAGACTTCAAGAATGTCGCAGCATTGGATCACTGCATCGTCGCAGCGATTGCGACAATGAGCGCTAACCGTTTAACCTGAGGCCGAGTACCCAGTATCTGCGCCGATTGTACAGTCAAGGTGGGTGTACAGCCTCATATTTCGATGATAACCCCATTCAAAGAGATTGTTTATTATCATACTTTGTCTTTTCCTTTTCTGTTTCGCACCATAAACGCAACAGCACGCTACACTGTTTTGATTCACATGTATTCCTTATCGAAAATACGCTAAGTTTATATTTCTGTAACTATAATATCTGCTCCGTAATAACGAATGCGAAGTATCAACGACCTTTTTTACAGTACAATAGTAGCCGCAGTGGTAGTCGTATGATTTAATAACAATGTATAAATAGGGTTACTGGGATTTAAACCTGGTAATACTCATGAATAACGAGTTATACAGCTGTACTGCTAAATTAATTACTTTTTTTATTTTCTGGACTCCGCCTTAGCGTTTAACTTTGCTTGCTAAGTATGTATTTGTTTCTTCTTCTTAGTGGTTAGTTTTTCAAAAGCATGCTGGGTGAGGCACGTGTAACACACGAATTTTTCAGCATTTTTCTTTTCAGATTTTTGTAGACAATTTTCCCACAGGGTCGTGGTAATAGCTGTTTTTATTTATCGCGCCAGATAATGTGAATTCTGGTCTGGAGTCTTTTTTGTTCTGTTTTAGTATTCTCTCTGGTGTCTCTGTCGTGAATGTTTAAAACATGCAAAGCCTTGTAAAATCTCCTGCACGAGACTACTACTTGTTCACACTTGCTGCAGGTGCAGGAGCTTTTGGACTGTAGCATATATAGACTCTACGTCCATATCCGAAGCATACAAAGAAAAATGAAATTATGTACGAGGGGTAGAGGAACAGTTATGCCCCCAATTCTTAGTACCATTGTAACAAAGGCTGGACAAATAAAGATGAACAAATATACATATCTTCTTTATCAGGCCTTTACGTTTTATGCTGTAAATGCATGCAGAGAAGAAAAAACTGAAAATAATACATCCATACATACAAGAGAAATAAATCTGTCAGTTGGAAACAGTCAAAGATTGCAAACATTTAAAGTAACTGGTTTAAAACAACAGTCAGCAGGGAACAAAAAGTTGCAGTTTTGGACATTATAATTTTTAGACACGTTCTCGCAAACGTGCAGCTGAAGCAGAAGTACAAAGGGGCGCTTCACAATAAACTAATTGCGTATACAACACACTTTTTAAGTCATAGCAAAAACTCACATTAATACTGAAACTCACACGTCTTAAACATCTTAAGAATATATTTGCGCTTACTGTACTTAAACAGCCCGCAAATCTATACATGATATCATCATTTCACTGCAGCAGTATTACACAAAATCCTGCTATAAATACTCTAAATTAAAAGCAGCAGCTGTAATTGCAAACTCTGCAATTCAATCCCTTCTTCCAGCCCGCACTAGCACTGTCTTTGAACCTTCGATCATGTTGATACGGAACCCACTCCAATTTAGCTACGTGCTTTCTAACAACCTTCCGCCCGAGCTTGTGTAGTCTGCTTCAGGTATATGGGCTTTGCCAATACCCGCTGGAGAATCAGAAGTAGCTCGGGTAACCTAAACATCGTAACACAACGGCGTAAAATCATACTCCATCCTCTAAATTTTTCCGTCTAGCATCAGGGCCGAATTGACCCAGAAGGCAGGAGCTGATGTAAATTGCAATGTGACGCACTGTCACGTTGCTTCTCTTAACCAGCGAGCATGTGTGTCGCGCGCGCGCGCGCGTGTGTGTGTGTGTGTGTGTGTGTGTGTGTGAGAGAGAGAGAGAGAGAGAGAGCGACGCTTAGGGCCAGCTGGAGAGGCGAGAGAGCAGAAAGTGGCCTGCTGGCCAGCATATTATACTGGATATGGAGCTGTACCGACTGCTCCTTTTACGTGCCTGAACCTCACCCGGCTCATTGCCAGAAAAGCGGATGATATTCATACGATTGCTTGCGACTGGTCTGGAGACCAGTGGGACCAGAGTAACGATCAGCGCACGTGAGTGTCCGTTCTTCTCCGATTCGTTCCTTGTGTTCTTATTGGAGACTAACTAGTATGTCTCTTTAAGGTAATACCTGTATAACATTTTTTACTTTATTCTTTGGTTCATTTTTTATTTAAACAATTTCAATGTGATTTAATTTCACTTTGGTCATTTGTTTTTTAAAATATGTTGATTTTTTTATTTTTCAGCAATTTTTAATTTTGTTAATTATTTTATCAGTTATATGATGTCGTTGAATTTGGGGTCTAAAGGACTACACCTTTCAATGTTTGGAAAATGCAAAAACGGTTAGCAACTGCAATTTGTTTGTACTCTAATCAAACGGCAGAGGATTAATTATGATTTAATTAGTAACAAATCACTCCCTGGAGAGACCTGCGGGCGGCGCGTCCCAGAATGCACTACCAGGCTCTGCGTATGGCGAAACACACCTTCCTGTCATTTCACTAGTCATTTCTGAAATGTAACGAGAACTTCTACTAGTAATTCTAATACCGAAAACAATGCCAGTCGTCATTTTCGGATTAAGCATTATATGGGGCAGTATTGCTCAAGTACAAAGTAATGTCAAGAAAATTGAGCGAGGCCCTTAACACCATGAAACTGCTCCATATAGGCTACTCTTTGATGTTTCCGCCTCACTGTACATCGTTTTGGTCAATAGCATCTGCTAAATTTATGTAACTAAGTAAATAATTTAATTGCTGTTTATATGTGTATTTGTGCTTTTGTTCAGTTATGTCCTGTTTATTTTTATGTAATACCTTGCGCTCCGTAGTAGTAGTAATATTAATAATAATAATAATAATAATGCTGAATGCATAATCTGTAGAATTTCATGACGATAAAAATATACATATAATTCAGTTTAACGGAGGTTTTCTATCCTGAACCACCTGCCGCGACATTAATTTTCTTGCTTCGTAGTATCTCTCACCGAATTATTAAAACTACACGTTTTTTTTCTAGGGCCCCATTGAACACCTATTAACAACATACTGCTTCTTGTTCGTAATTAAATGTATACGAAAAAATAAGGAGCCCGGTAGTCGCTTTATTCTTAATTGTTATCCACTCAGCTACGTTTTCTGTTTAAACTGATTCTCCGCACACATGCTGCTGCGAGTTATGCGCTGCTATTCCAAAACCAGCATGCCATGCCATTCCCAAAATCGAGGAAAAAAAAAAAATTCAGCACGATTTTGACGTTGTACATGGACCAAATTATACTACTGTATACAAACTGTCTATATAATGGTTACATTGTATTACATGAAAAGAATGAAATGTTATTAAAGGACTGCAGCAGGGCATGTACGTAGCTTTTGTTACAATTCTAATACTTTTGCAAAATACACCACACATATTTAATACAGCATGATAGATACTCATTTTGCATATCGCCGTGTGACTACAGAATAGTTAACGTCGAGTAAATTTAGTACTTAAAGCTAAATCCTACAACTGATTATCGCGGGTTTCTAAAGTAAATCTACACTTGAAAAATCAAAAGAAAGCATTTACAAGAATCACGAAAAACATCATCTCGTGGTAAGTGAGATGAAGTCAGTGAAAACCAACGAAAGTGGCCAAAAGAGCCGCTCGACTCATTTTTCAGCTTCTCATCGCGATACAGCGTATTGTTGCTCCTTTACAGGGTTTTGCGCAGCCGGGGCGAGCGTACAGTCCAGACAGGCAGAAGCCGCCTGTCTAACTGCGCGCGCCTTGTAATGGACCCACCCACTATAATAAGTGGCGAACACGTGTGGAGGTGACAAAGATGTCAGCGTTTCGCAATTCCATACCTACAAGGTAGTACAAAAGACATTTCTCTGACTCTGAAGTGGATGCCATTTTTGATGCGTGTTCGAGAAGCGGCTCAATGACAGAGACTATATGGAAAAAAAAAAAGAAAAAAAAACTCTAATGCCATGCTGGCGTAAAAAGTCAATTTAATTCAATTCAGTTTCAATTATATAGCGCCTTTAACAAGGAGTATTGTAACGAAGCGCTTTACATAGACCCGGGCGCAAGGACCCCGGAGAGTAACTCAGCTGTATTACATAGTGGAAGTAAACATTCATTGAACCTATAGCACAGAACAGAGATTCTCTACAGCTGAGCAACACGACTGTATTACACAGTTTGAAACGCCAGTCTACACATCATTCTGCACCAACACACGTGTGCAGGTGCATGTGATGACGGGTCGAGGAATACGGTAGCCAGAAATTCACGCTTCGTAAAATACCGCATCACCTCCAGAATTGTTATGTACTTCACCCACCCACGCATCGCGTTGACAGACAACGTTACTGTAGTGTGATTCCTTAATGTCTTCAGCAACTGTGTGAATCCTACGAACATTCTAGGACAGGACTAGGACAGGTGTCCTCCCGTCACCAGGAGACATCATGAATGGGCCAGATGAGGACCAGGAACGTACTCTGAGTCTGGCTACTCATGAGAAACGAAACAAATGGAGCGCGATTTTCCCAAGACAGTCCATTGCCTGATTATTTATGACTCGAGGTTCTTATGACAACCTTCTCCTTGGAGAGGTAAATTAACAGTGGCTATATTTACTATATAGCATGCACACAATGACCACAGTATGACTTCAATTAAGTTACTCATATCTCCAACCAGCACTTTTGTAATTGATTAGTAATTAGACTAAGGTTATGCACCACATCAAAATATTTACGCAAAACCCTCATTTTCACCGGTATAACTTCCCTGTCCATTCCAATGCCGCTTTAGTTAATACCTTTAATTTTCTGTGTCCTCCCCACACCAGATCGATACACACACTTTATTATACAAATGGGGTCAAATGTCAATGTGTGTTAATTTAAAACGAAAGAACGAAAAACCTCGTTGAATACCTGAGAACTGTTTTCTTTCATACCCTTTGCTGAGGCCTGCGTCCTTTTTGTTACCCCTGGTTTTGTATTATTTAAATATTTCTCTCCCCAGTAAAATGTGGTAAGGTTAGTTCTCGGCGTCAAGCTGGCGACCAGTAGGCGCTCCTCGCCCTCCCCAAATTATCACGCGTCAATCATTTCCAAGTCGGCCACAAATCGACTGTGATCAGTCTGCTTGTTAAAGTACATTTGTTCATTATTTTAAATCATTAAATTAACTTTACAAAAGATTAATATCAGGAACAATGCTTTTATGTATCACTAATTGAAAAGCAGCGCTAAATAATGGCAAAACTATAACGATAATGTAAATAGTTATTCATAAGCATTCTAAGAATAAATATTTTAGCAAAAACGTATCTTTATATTATTTTTGTTACAGTAACTTTAACATTGTCAGTTAACGAATAACCCGCGTAATCTAATTAATTGCTAAATGTTTATAATTACGTTTTAGAAATATGTACTTTTACAAAAGAACTACTTTAGGATCAATTTGTACCTTAACGCCAGTAAAAGAAAATAAGTCCTGGCGGAGTGCACGTATAGTTTCGCTAACCAGGGGTCCACCGCCGGACAGTATCGACAAACGCGGCCGTTTGCGACAAAATGAAACCATGTGTATAAGAGATGATGCAAGGCCGGACAAGCAGGTTCACTGAATAATACATCTCCGTTATGTGCTGTTTTAGCGAGTTTCAGTTGCTGTTAAAAAAGGTGACATATGACCTCTAAGAATACAGAATGAAAAATATATATATTTTAAATACGTTTTGACAACAAATTAACGTTGCCTGCATACAAACAATCAGAAAGACAAATATGCCGTGCATGCACGGATACCAGACAAAAACACGGGGCATTGTTTTGAAGCGATGGACGTTTCCTTGAACATATCCTGGAATATTTGGCATAGGTGAACGTCTTCAAAGTAACTGGGCGTTAGAGCCGTTTTACCAAATTCATTTTGGAAACGGTTGTACACCAGAGCCCGATTTAAAATGGATAGCAGAAGGATAGCTTTATGATGGAGATCAATTGAGTGGTCGTCAGGGTACCCGGTACGTCACGATATGCAATTGGGTTAGCAGGCGACACTCTGTCTTTCTGCCTGGTGGGCTCTCTTGTTTTGGGATCGGATAATTGTGAACAAGAATTAACAAACTACGGTCAATAGCCACCAATCGGCTTTTGCACACAAGCCTTCACACCCTATTTGTGCCGCCAAGTGAGAGATAGGGTCCATTGATGTGTAAAGCGATGTTTGATCGCTCTGAATGGTACACAAAAATGTTTGTATAAGAGGAATGTGGTGAGAACCAGTTACAAACAATTAGGCGTTTTAAAACAATGGGGTCCTCCTTAGTCCATGGAGAAAAGCTCCCCCATACTGAAACGAAAGGTGCTAATATCTTCATATAATCTCTTTGAATTGTTAAAACTAACACTTAAAATTAAGATAAATTTACCATCAAAACACTATTTCCATTCCAGTTACTATACTATGGAAGAATTGGTAATAGTTCGCCATAATCACACAATTACTTTTACTAACAGTTTGGCTTAGAAAGGTAATAAATTGCAAACTATAACGACGAATTATAATAACATTGATAACTATTATCAAATACATGTGTACCTGAATAACATTTTCTAAAATAATTCTCAAAAAGGCAGCTTAATTCATTGTCAAATAAATCAGACTGTATTTATTGGAACGCTTGGGTATAAAACTACATGTGGTTTTAAAGAGTAACAGATACCACACTGTTGGCGTGCTGCTGTTTTGGATGAGGACTGACGTGCGCGGATATTCCACGAATGGAGCAGCCGGTCGCCGTAAAGACGAGTTACCATAGGCCAGAGACAGGTCACTGCCGAACACAGGACCCGCCCCTTGGTGCATGACATGGAATTTACTGGCGCCAGCTCTGACATTGTCGGCAGCTGCATGACTCTAATAGGCGCAGTCAACATAGAAAAGTACGGCGACTTGACCGGCTCAACGAAAGCCTAAATTATCTGCTGATGGAATATCAAATATTGAGCTCAGAGTCTTAACATTAAACTGTCAAGTTTTGACGTTTTGGACTAAAACTATTGTATGGGGACTTTTTCTGTTTTATGCCAGTGTCGGGAAAAAGAAAAAAAAAAAAATGTTTAAACAAATTGTCCAGGTTCAGCGTTTTCAGTAAGTACATTTTCACTTAGAAGTGAAACAAACATATGCACGTGCGTTTTGCTTATTTATTTAAGTTGTGCGAATGTGTTTATTGAAATTAGGGGAGTGTCTTCTGATATTAAAATGATCGACTCTTTCGTTCAGGTTACTTTGAAGGAGTTGAGAACAGACAGCATAAAGATTTATTATAAGACGACGAAACTTATTATCGCGGAGGGAACATTCATTTGGACACTGAAATTTCTTTAACCATGCTTATTTGGTTTTGTTACAGGTGTTAACCGGGACTCAGAAACTCAAAACACGGAGAAACACCATTAGGTTAATATTTTAGCGGTATTTTAGATAAGAGAATTATATCCATTAAACCATAAAACTTACAAAAGGACGTAAAAGCCTATTACAAAAGTGAGCGAACTCCCATCCTTCTTGGGTGGACTTTTTTTTTCGAAAATCTGAGTTATTTAGGAGCAAAAAAATTTGGCGATGGAAGTAGCGGCCGACCAGTCTAGGTGGATGTCACATCATCATACTATACTGAACAGCCAACACCCGGAATCGCACCACCCCGGATTGACGCACAACTATATGGAGCCCATGGCCCAGTTACTGCCGCCAGATGAAGTGGACGTTTTTCTGAACCACCTGGATTCGCAGGGAAACCCATATTACCCCAGCTCCCGCACCAGAGTGTCCTATAGCCAAGCTCACGGTAAGTCACGGGGTTCCGAAAATGTCCTATATGATGTGTTGCTGATCCTTTTTTATTTCCTACTAAATCTATAAGTCAAGTATTTCTGCCCCGTTTCTTGACACCTGCTGTGAAACTATATATCTCACCTCACCAGTTCTCCTCTAAACTTTAAAACAGTCCGCCTGTTTTTCGGGGGTTGCCCTGAGATTGTGGTTGTAATACAGTGTCACCTCACACAGTGGCTCTAAAGGAACACCATTTGTATTGGCTTACTGACACGTCGAGGCTAAAGTTTCTTTCTTTATTATTTGAGAAACTGGCCACCGTGTCGAATAACACCCGGCTTAGAAAATACAGCAAACTAATTATGTTTTAGTAAGGATTAATTAACAAATGAGCTTGTTAGTTTAAGTAGGTTAAAATCTAAAAGGTATGCTTTTAAAAATAATTATTGCAGCTAATTAGCCATGAAGTAGCTGGCTAACTTTCATTATGCCAGTAATAGCGAATCTATTTTTATGACTATTTTATTTACCTTTATAACAATGCCGTATGTATTAAATGTGCCAAACCATGTTCTGTAGCCTACCGGAAACACATAAACGCAACGAGAGAACAAATAAAAATTGAGAGCAACCGGGGAAGGGAAGTGAAGTTATTAATCTATGTCTATTGGACTTCGCAGAAAAAAAAAAAATAAATAAAAGACAAGAGAAGCACTTCCCGGATATGAAATCAAAACTAAAACGCAGTATTCGTACACCAGCAATGCGATGAAGTGACACGTTGGTGCCTGAAAAATTGCTGTAAATGTATTTACCTTGTGCCGAAATAGGTTTTATGAAGGTGTGTTAAGTATATTTGTATATATCCTTCTGCTATTTAAATGGTTATGCTGCTTCGCGTTAGTGTATTGACTTTTGGAGGATACATTGTGTGACTGGATGTTGGAGTTTTGTTTTAAGTCTATCAACAGGTGAGGAAAATATCTATCTCTGCGGTTTACTGTGAATATAGCCTATAGAGCATTTTCGATTCCCAGAAAATGGGTGGCTATTGAAATAACTTCCCGTTATGTTTATTTGAAGATCTTTAAATCATGTTTTACTTTGTGAAAATAATGTGCCACCATTTCCCAGCTCGCCTCACGGGGAGTCAAGTCTGTCGACCGCACCTCCTTCACACTCCAGGCATTCCCTGGCTGGACAGCAGCAAGGCGGCTCTTTCCACAACGCACCATCCCAACGCTTGGGCGGTCAGTCACTTCAGCAAGCCCGGACTGCATCCGGCCACTTCGGGCTTTTCCTGCAGCAGTGGTTCCACCACGGCCCCCGTGCCATCCTTAACATCGGCATCTCACTCCAGCCCGCATCATCTCTACAGTTTTCCCCCAACTCCCCCTAAAGACGTGTCTCCGGACCCTGGAGCTGCCTCTCCGTCCGTTTCTTCCACCAGAATGGACGAGAAGGAGCCCATCAAGTACCAGGTGTCCTTATCAGAGGGAATGAAAATGGAAGGATGTAGTCCACTACGAAGCAGCCTGACTTCAATGAATGCCCAGACCACTTCTACACATCACCCCATACCGACTTACCCAGCCTACCCTCTCCCAACACCACATGACTACAGCAGCAGTCTTTTTCATCACGGTAGCCTGCTCAGTGGATCATCCGGCTTCACACCAAAATGCAAATCCAAGGCTAGGTCGAGTTCAGGTGAGGCTCATTATGTTTATCACAGGATCGTCCAAGAGCTACACACAGTCATAACAGCAGCGACAACAGCTGTTATTGTCAGCTGTTACTGCCACCAGTTAGTCGCCAGGTGTATTGCGTGATAGAAATTTGTTTCACAAACTGACAAAATATTTGTCAATTAGGACCAATAGATTTTTCATAGTGTTCACATTAGCTTTATAGTAGACGTCACAGTTCGAAGTGTAACTGAAACTACGGAATCTAAGAAAAGGCACGAGAGTAGCTGTTACTCGGAATATACGTGGAAACACCTATGGCAGAATTAATTATAGGCGGAAATTCTTTTGTAAATATATTGTGCGTTGCTTCATATCTTCGAAGTAGGCCTATATACATTTAATTGTAAGTAAAAGTAATTTGGTAAATAAACATATTGTAGCGACAATACAGTACAACAATAAACAAGTAGCGTTGTGTAAATAGCACAACGCTATTTACAACACATTTAAACAAGCAGAACGGCTATATACAACAACCCCAGTGCATGCTGGGGCGTAGCCCGGCTGAAACCGTCACAATATTTTAATTATTACCTGTATATAATTTAATTTCAATTGAGATTTTTATACTGAAACAATTACAGTACAAGTTATATTTATTTTCTCAATCACTATTTGGTCAGTACAGCGTCCCCGTGGATTGATAGACGTAGGTTTGCGTAGAATGAAACATTATGTAATGAGTCGTTGTATACAGGACTCTGAACAATGCAGGCACCCGTTACACCCAGTCTCCAGTATCAGCGCTTGCAGCGTTTAATTTTAATGAAATGACATGCGCATACAATTAGTATTTTTGCGTGTCGTTATTTGGTCACTAGTATTATTAGAATCTTTAAAAGTACGAGTATTAACACTTGAAGTACTTGTAAACATCCTTCATGCGTTAAAAAAAATAGTTTACCTCATATTTTATATATTTGTATTAATGTAGCGATACAGAAAAAAAAAAATAGCGGGCTAATTTGGAGGGCCGTTAAGATGAATATTTAGTTAGTGTCTGCTGTGCTGGAATGCGCTCGCCTTCCCTTTTCTGTCGTGCGGGGGTATGCCGTAGTTAAAACAGCTCGAGTCACGACGCTCCGTCGCCTGCCATATCCTGTCTACTGTAGTTTCAGGCGCTTTGGCCACCACACGCTCGCTTGCACTCCTTTCCCCCAACACAAACAAAATACTACTTTGGACAGTTATATGAAAGTGATCTTGCTTCATTTTTTTTATTATTGTGCTATTTCGATGGGATTTTACAGATCAAATAATGTGAATAATATGTAGCGAATAAATAAGGCGGGCTAAAAGCGGCGTCGTCGGACGACGTTTCGTCTTTCACGCCGAAGTCGTTATTGTACGTTTGCAGCGTCACTTCACTTTTCAAACTTCCCAAAAACGCAGGATTCAGTTTTAACGTTTAAAGCTGCATAGCAAATAAACTTTGTTTAAAACAAATAGAAAAGTTGCTCGTTTTGAGTTCTCTGCAAACGAGTACATTTAATCAAACATAATTCTGTAAAAGGAAAAATTATGAAAGTTTAAAACACTAACTGCTCTGCTTAAGGTAATCTCCACAATACACTTCAAGGAAATGCATGGTAAAACTACTCTTGACGGCATAGGCGTAGATTTAGGTAAAGATGGCAGGGAAATGTCTTGACCAGTTTTGAGGAAAGCTTAAAACATCCCTGCCTTTTACGCATGAATTGTTTGCAATTGTTTTGGTCCCTACCAACTTACAAGCCAAACGTACACCATCGCTTCGCAGTGTATAGCCTTTCTGTTATTTATCTTAGGGAAATTTTTATTACTTCCACTTTTAATTACAATTTGGCAGAAAAGAAAACTGGCAGTAGTGCTTACTTGGGATCCAAAGGATCCAAATACAATGTGGAACAAGTGTTTTGCAATATCACCACAATGGAACACGCTTAATAATCAATAAAAAAAAAAAAAAATCAGATAAATATTCCAGCAACTTTCTTTGCTTACATTACAGACCTTTAACTTCCTGTTTCAGCAGTTTAGAGGCAGGGTTCCAGCAACACTGGGACTTTGTTTTTGTTGGGCTTTGAACTTAAAACCTAATGTAACACATGTGGCACATGACCCACCTGAGGGGTCTAGAGTCCAGGCATCCGGCTAAAGCAAGTAAAACTTTTACAAGAGGTGTTTTTAAATCTGATTCTTTACTTAAACTTGCAGACTGCTCATGCTGATAAAGTGTTGTCATTGTTCACATCAGACAGAGGTGCTTTTAATTGCGTTTGGCTTAGTATTTGAGATGAAAGTGAAAATGTAGCATTTTTCCGAGACAGCTTTTCAACTGAGCAAAGCCCAAATGCAAATAATAATACAGGTGACCGTAAACCTACATTATGGAAGGAATTGTGCCAAACAGTAGTCAAAGTCCTTACATGGGCATAAATTCATAGCTAATGTCTTTGACTGTTTTGGCATCACAATACTGATCACCTCTATGGGTAGTCCATCACATATAATACCTGTGTTATGCTGGATGCTGTCTAAGTTTTCTGGACTTGTACATTGCTTTGAACAAAAGTGTCCAAGTGTCAAAGATGAATGCTCATATTCAAATAATTAACATACATCCCGATTTCAATCATAAAGTACAGAGTATTTACTGGACTACATATAACCTTTCTCAGGGTTACCAGACTATGCTTCTTGAGATTTCAACCGCAAGTATCTTATGAGTGTCAGTACACTATAAAATTGATTTTGTAAACAACCACAGAGCCACACTACGGTTTCTGATAAAAATGTATAGTCGTGCAGTTAAAATATGTATTTAAATAAAAAATAAAATATCAGGCTTATTAGCATATCAGAGGTTATACACAAGAAGTTCCCAACTAAAGTCTGATACTGCAGTGATCACCAAGTGACACCAGCACACAGCACTACCAAATTATTCAACCGCAGAGTTAAAACAGATACTGTCTTTTGGTGTCTGCTTTTGTTAGACTGCTCAGTACTACCTGATTACAATGACACTATAAATACTGTTATCAATGTAGCTTAATCTACATACGTTTGACGTGTGTTTTGAATTTCTATACGTTTACATGTTTAGAAGCTATTTAACATTTATACTGAACGATTGAGTGGTTAGGTAACTAAATGACTAATTATTCTGCTATAGTTGTCTAAGCGATGCATTTCTCAGCTGTTGTTGCATGCTTCCCTGCACTGTAACTGTGGTTGGTGATTGTTTTGTTTGCCTGTTCATTTTATAAATGTTTCCTTTCTCCCCCTCCGCATGTGGATGCTACTCAGAGGGCCGAGAATGCGTCAACTGCGGCGCCACTTCCACGCCCCTGTGGCGACGGGACGGCACCGGACACTACCTCTGCAATGCCTGCGGCCTCTACCACAAGATGAACGGCCAGAACCGACCCCTCATCAAACCCAAACGCAGACTGGTGAGTACAAAAACAGCACTGAGAAGGGGGCAAATTAGAACAGAACTAGAGACTGTTAGCACAATTCCAGGAAAGTTATATTTTCCCTATCAGCTTCCTGGAATTGTATTTCACACTCACCCCCGGTGATCTCCTACACTGCGTGATACAATACGACTGTGATTGGGATCGTAGCTCCTATCATTATTGCTGCTGCTTCTGATACTGTCACTGATACCAGCACGGCCCGGGTAGTTATTCTGTCATCCCTTTTTACACAGAAGAAAATCGGTTTTTATGGGGAAAAACTTTCAGAGTTTCAGGTTATTTAAGGCACTGTTTTGTAATTGCTGGTTTGAAATATAACGTAAAGTTAACCACAGTGCTGTGACCAGTAAGCCATGACTTTTATCTTGTAGAGGCTCTTGCAAGACGTTTATTGTATTCAGTTTTTGAAGAAAATGAGCACATTTACGCACCAGAAAGTATAACTGGATTTTTAAAATTAAGAACAGCATCCATAAATTGCTGCTCCTACTTTACATAGCTGAAGTAATATGTAAAGTATGTACTAGTACATAGTGTCATGCCTATTCATTAACTTCAATCATTTGTACATATTTATCACGTACAAATTATATATATAACAATAAGAATGCATTTCCTATTTTGTTAAACAATCAATTAAAGTGGGGGGCAGGGTAATACTGTTACTGCATCGTGATAGTCTATGCACACAGGCAACATGTCAAATTTCTGCAAAATTCCAAACATGTCCTTTCATGAGCACGATAGGAACGGTCAAGTTACGATAACTTTGACGATACAAAAATGATGTCTTGTCACTCTGTTTCTGAAAACATCTGACAAGGCTGATGAGCCCTCCACTCAGATAAAGGAAGTAATAAATATGGTTAAAATTTTCCGGCATATCACTAATGTACATAATAGACGTGTATTTTCCATTATATTTTATAGCTTGTGCTTCAAATATTCTTACATAGATAAATAGAGTAGCCTATATAAAATAGTAAAAATGACAATATTACTGAGAAATAAACCAGACCGACAAGCATCTACAAATTTAAGAACTGATTTATGTATGCTCTGGTTTGTACGTTCACCACAGATGCAAGCATGGGTGAAAAGTTCTTTACCCATACATTCGTGAACTTTTAGTCTTGATGCTTTAAGTTCATTGGGAGAAGATGCATTGTATGCATCGTTTGTTTCCTACTTTGCTAACGCTATTTGATATGTAATATTTTTAGACTGAGAAATAAAGAGCATTCAGAATTTAGAAACTGACTTGGGCCTGGTTGTACTTCGTTTTCCCTTTTGTCTGTTCTGACCCGTTCCTGCTTTCTGAAAAGTCCATTATGTTTTCCATGGACTCAGTAGTCACTGCTTTGTACTTTTTCAGCTAGAGTGTTTTTACAGCTCGTTCAAAGGCCATCCAGTTGTTTCCTATCCGGATATCTGCCCAGGACCGATAAGGAAGCGGGGCTCACTGGTGTTTCCGTCTTCAACAAACTGAGCTGAAATTTCTGCAGCTTTCTCTGGCCAGACTTTGACATATACTTTAAAGCGATTACAACAACACCGAAACATCCAATTATGTGTCAAGAAAGAAGGTTGAAGGAATTCAGGGGAATGGGAAAATAAATGGATATGTGTTCTGTGTTGTTAGCCAGGGTCGACGTGTTGTCCGCTGAAGGTTTTTGGTTGTTGTGGACCTTTTTGTTTATTTAAACCAGTACGGTTTTGCTTAAAATCAATTTGATTAACCATTAGCACAAATGTGTTACATCAACAGCGAGGTTGTAGAAATAAATTGTGTTGTATGGAAGTGACTGCCGCCTTAGGGGCATTGCATTGTATCGCTGTACGTTTCTTATTATGTGTGAAAAATTGATGTGCAGAATAGGATACTAGCCACCCCCAAATAATCCCAGAGTAAACGCCCACAATTACGAGGCTGACCAGCGGAAAACAAGACCAAAATCCAAAAGACAACGACTGAAATAACACTAATTAATGAAAAAATAATAAAATGATAATAAAATGGCGTCTTACATTTCCATATTTCCTTCTGAAATACCAAACAACTTTGAAGATCAAAACAATGGGTACAGACAGTATTTTCTTGGGTGCTTTTTGAAGTATTTTTGCATTTACTATAATAATTAGGCAGACCAGTTCACATGTGAATGGTTTTGCAATATGACACGCCCGCACTGTAGGCTATACGTGTTTATGCAGAAGGGATTTCTGTTTCTCGATATAAGCAGAAAATCGTCAAAACTTAAAACTATTTGTATTGGATCGTTCAATCAGCCTCTCCTCATCCCCACCATCTAGATGGTAAAGAAACTGTTTCTGTCGCTTCCAGTCTGCTGCGAGACGAGCTGGCACCTGCTGTGCTAACTGCCAGACAACCACGACGACTCTGTGGCGGCGCAATGGGAATGGAGACCCAGTGTGTAACGCCTGCGGCCTTTACTACAAACTACACAATGTAAGTGGTCAAGTGAGGGGATAGCTTAAACTGATTATTCGTGATTGGACCAATGCGGTAGTTCGGGATACTTCCACCGGCCATGGGTTTTGAAGCCTCATTTAATGCCAGCATTGATCGGTTGGTTCAGAATACTCCCACCCGCCATGGTTTTGAAGCCTCATTTTGTACCAGTATTGATTGGTTAGTTCAGGATACTCCTGGCGACCACAGGATTCAAAGCCTTATTTGTCCCATCACTACTGGTTATTGCAGGAGGGAGAGATGTATAGCTTGTTAGGTGCAACCCACTGGCCGTTTTCCTTTACTTACATCATTTTTTTGTTCAGTGCAGAGTTATCCTCTGGGGTGACTGGGAGGGCGGGGCAGCCATTGAGGTGACATGGTCAGTTAGGCTGACGTGGTTTTGTTTGAAAGCAGTCCTTTCCAGGGGCGTAGCCAGACCTTTTACAATTGGGTGGCCAGGGTAAACACATTGGCTTTATTGGGGTGCCAATGTGGTTCTGGGGGAACAAGAAATTTGTGCGGTGTGGGGTGTAGACAACGAGCAATTTTTGATGCATAGAAATAAGTGAGACAGCATTTTACTTTTCCGGGATTAAAAACTTTTACTGTGGTCGGCTATGGGGTGGCAGGCGGGGTGTCTAAGCACCCTGCTGGGGTAGCACTGGCCACACCTTGGCTATGCCCCTGGTCCTTTTACATTTAGCATGGCTTCCAATGTTGTGTGCTCAAGAATAAGTATCATTTAGCTTGAAATCACAGAAAATCTATTATTCACCAGGACACTGAACTACCTGTGTGTTATGGTGTTTAAGGTGCTTCAAGCCAACTGGAGAAGCTTCACAATAAGGTTTCTGGTCTAGCAGAACAATTTCATGCTGCACACTTCCCCTTGTTCTTGTAGTTCAGTGAATTATTTTGAACTGTAATACACCTGTTACTTTTACACAAAAGCATCTTGACAATTAATACTAACCTGTAAGCATAAATTTATATAATAAACCATCACACTGAAACTATTGTTTGTGGATGTTTATTGGACACCTTACTAGTGCTAATCGATTTTGACTGAAATAATATTTTAAAATATTACTTATACATATTGCAGAACACACATACATAGTATGTGTGTATGTTCGTTATATCTTTGAAAGACTGAGCACTGCACCCGTCTATGATATAAGATTACACATAACCTAGTGATTGACGTTTACGAGGAGAAAGCCGGATGTTCCTAAGCTTATTTTCTTGTCCAGGTGAACCGCCCATTAACCATGAAGAAGGAAGGTATTCAGACCCGCAACCGCAAAATGTCCAACAAGTCCAAGAAGACCAAACGTGTTGAAACATTTGAGGAGCTCTCCAAGTGCATGCAGGACAAGTCCTCTCCCTTCAGCAGTGCTGTACTCACAGGCCACATGTCCCACATGGGGCACCTGCCACCCTTTAGCCACTCCACACACATGCTGCCGACCCCCACACCAATTCACCCATCGTTTGCCCACCACTGACACCATGTACCCTCCACGCTGGTACTGACACCTCAGAAGAGGAAGGAGATTGGGTGGGGAGAAGGAGCCTTGTTTTTATTCTGTGGATTAAATGGAGACAGTTCTGTTTCAGAGAGCCTGATCTAACCTGGATTTAACTGAAAGGAAGAGGAACTTAAACCAACAGATTTTCTATTGGTTCTTGTCTTGAAAGACTGCATATCTATTGGTTAGGAGGAACATCACAACCACCCAGAGTTCCCTTCTCTCCAGGAATGACCCATGGTGCAAAACTGTCTTGCATTTTTGTTTACTTGGTACCATAGAAAGTTTTTAGATACCACAGCTGTCCATCATATTTAAGGTGCTGGGGAACCCCAGGCTCAGCCGGAGGAACTGTGAAAGTTGTAAATGTAAACGTAGATACACAGAAAAATGAATGAAATGCTCCACATGGTTACGTATATATTGCTGGACATTATTTTTAAAAGAACTCCGAAAATGAGATGCAAAGAAACAAAACTATAAATTTAATTTCAGAAATTTAATATTATTATTTTGATAATTTATTTTCACTCAAAGTTCTCTTTCTTTTTTTGAGAACACATTGGTATTTTATTTTAATGTTATCATTAAAACTGACGGACATTAGAAAAGATAAAGAGCCATTAAACAGTTCTGTTTGCTACCCCCAATTCAAAACAATAAATTGATAGTACCGAGGATATTGCCCACTTGTTAAAATTTTGAATGACAAACGTGCTGAAAATAACTTTGCATCAAGTATATTGAAATTATTGAATCTGGGTGCCATGCTGAAGCTTTAAAGATGGCTTTGCATGGCAAACAGTGCTATAACCATTACAAATGCCTTAATGTTTAAGCAACAACTTTAAGCCTTGACACACTAATACATGGATTAAAAAGGAGTAGCACATGACCCCTGAATTTTCTCACACCTCATTGTGATGCATGGTTAAGAAGAATTTAGTTCAGAATCCCACCCTTGTGGTAACATAAAGTAATGTGCCTTTTGCAATCAGCCTGCCATCAAATCAGACGACCAAAGCATCTTTCAGATATGCTAGCAAGCAACCCTGCAGTGAGCGTGCCGTCATAAAACAGGAAGCTGAAGGCTCTTTGCAGCTGAAGAATGTGATTGTTAGGTGATCATTTCGAATGAGTACCTTGGGACCTTACACAGACTGGTGTATTCCTTGATAGTGTGATTGTTAGGTGATCATTTTGAATGAGTACCCTGGGACCTTACACAGACTGGTGTATTCTTTGATAGTGTGATTGTTAGGTGATCATTTTGAATGAGTACCCTGGGACCTTACACAGACTGGTGTATTCTTTGATAGTGTGATTGTTAGGTGATCATTTTGAATGAGTACCTTGGGACCTTACACAGACTGGTGTATTCCTTGATAGTGTGATTGTTAGGTGATCATTTCGAATGAGTACCCTGGGACCTTACACAGACTGGTGTATTCTTTGATAGTGTGATTGTTAGGTGATCATTTTGAATGAGTACCTTGGGACCTTACACAGACTGGTGTATTCCTTGATAGTGTGATTGTTAGGTGA
>JAACJT020000069.1:185656-215856 GCA_009936485.2 Gymnarchus niloticus | reverse complement strand
GTTTTTCTGCACATAAAACAGGAGTCCATCTATAAGAAATCAAAAATACTGCTGTTGCACTGCAGTTTACTCCTCCATGGCTGGGGGTTTGAATCCTATCTCTGTGTATGGAGGTTTCATGTTCTCTCTGAGTCAGATTCGGTTGAAGTAATAGGTGGCCATAGTTTATGATTTTGTATGCCCTGTGAAAAGACCGCCATCCCAAGGTGTACCCCTACCTTGTGCGTTCTGGTAACTGACATAAGCTACAAATTTCCCTATAACTCTGACCAGGATTAGATAGATGGATACAATATACCTTGTGGTCATTGGGCATTACAAGGTTATTTGGCTGTCATTTTCGAAGTCTGTATTTTACAATACTAAATATCAATATAGGAAGGTACTTTTTAAAAACACACACACTTTCATGTATGTATACTTATATGTATGCTATAGGCATATGCTTAATTTCACAATAACATTAGTACCCTCATCTTAAGATGGATTTGATTAATTTTTGCCTTAACTCAAAATCAAACTCATGTTTCTTCCTAAACCCAAAACAACAACTTTCAAAAACAGAACAGATAAACAGACAATTGTCTATTTAAAAAAGGAGAAAGATGGCAATTTTTCAGATGTCACTGTTTGCTAGATCACTTTCTAATTTGAAAAAAGATAAGAAAAAGCAAACATACAGAACAAACTTGGATTCGGCACATGATGCTAAGACACAAGCAGATTTCGATTCATGTATAAAATCACAGACTGATCAGGCAGCAATAGCACGTACATAGGAGAGCACGGTTAGCTCATAGCCTTCTGACTTCAGGACTGTTGCTCTCTTACAGACGGTGAGTGAAGTGAGAGGAAGGACAGCAGGTCTTTAGAGGGAGAGGAAGAGGAAGGAAGGCAATCAGGCGACCCTTGTGGGGATGTGTGTGGGGGGGTGGTGAACCTTCACACAGATGCACATCTGAGGGGTCCAGGAAACAGCTTTGAAATCGTTCATATTTAGTCATTAAGCAAATTGGAGAACCTCAAAAAAAGAAAAAAAAAGAAAAAATGTTTCCCAGCGTCAGTAGACCATGAGACCAGCTCACTTGAAAAATAAACACAGACTGCTGTTCTGGACCAAAGCCCTCCTGTAACTGAACAAGCAGCTGACACACAGAGCCCACAATGTTTCAGAGGAAGGCCCCGATCCATTAATGACCAACATCCTGCCGCTAGAGTCTGGGCATTGAAGTTTTTGTTTGTCTGGCCCCCCTCTGAGAGTGTGAAATGGTTGCAAAACCTCAATTAAGAGTCCTTGGGGAACAAGCAGTTTTCCCCAGGAGCAACCAACCAATGTCAGAGTAGAGCATAGAGCTTCTGTGGAACAAACGGGTTCCACTGCACGCAGACACCAAACTCATTCCTACAGGTTGTGGAACTTACTGCGTTGCCTTATTCCATATATGCTTACATTGCTTAGTTTAACTGTCCTTTCTTCCAGATTTCCTTCAAATTTGTAAAATATAATAGACAATGTTGACTATGCCACTGAATAATTATAGGATAAAGCATTTTTATTAACGTATACGACAAGGAGTAGTATCATGAACTGCTTCAGAGCATGGCATAGCATATGGCGGTGAAAATGACATTTTGGGTGATCGATATGATTAATGTTACTGACACTGCCTGTATTGTCAGGAGATTGAAAAGAAAGGCTAGAGCCTTATCTATGATTGAATATACCAGAGTACATGAGCTACTGTGATTTTAATAACTGATATAAAATTTAAGACAAAGAACTCTAATACAAAGAAGAAAAGAAAATGAAAAATATATGCAACTGAAATTTAATCAAAAGGGAAGAGGTATCCCTGTGATGGGTTGGCCCCCCATTCAGGGTGTCCCCCACCTTGTGCCTTAAACTGCCAGGGATAGGGTTCAGCCCCCCCCCAAATGGATGGATGGATGGGTGGATGGGAAGGGAGGTGCTTCTGTGAATGATGGCAGCTCAAGCGAGTCTAAACAGTACAGTGTTTCCTGTCTTTGGATGCACCTGGTCAGGCAGCTTCCTGGAGATCCAGTTCATTTGCACACACCTTCAGAAAAGCAGGATAATTAACTCTGAAAAGATGTGGTATCTCTTAAAAGGGGTCCATCCTAGAACCATAGAAGTCCAGCTCATACTACTAAGAAATACAAACAGCAGACAAACATGCCCTTTCAAATGTGTTTTAAATGCCATTCTGTCTCAAACACATATGCATTCACACAGACACATATATGCACCATTCATAAAATAAGTAGAAAATTAGAAATAACTGATTGCTGGAGCTTTAGAAGAGACTTTAGAAGAGACCAGCATATGAAGAGGACCATTATAATGTATTTAACATAATCAAAAGCCTTCACAACTAGGAGGACTATTGAGGGAGATGACAATGCATCATGAAGACCTCATTTTTAGCTTTAATGGGAAAAGCACTTTAGTTTTTACTGTTCAGCTACTAGTAATTTGATTAGGCACCCAAACTCTACAATGGCAAGAGTTCACATCTGTCAAAATGGAATTAGAAGCGATAACACTTTTGTCCCCAAAGACCTGAGCTGCCATAGCTGTTCCATTCAAAAGAGTGAAGAACATATTTTCCAACGATAAATATAAGTCAAGCTGTGAGAATATCAAGGTGGCACAGTAGCAGACAGAGCAAACTGACTAGAATTTCAAAACCTAGGTGTAATATGTTGACTAAGCCTTAGGTATGCGTGAAAGGATAATTATGTATAAATAATAAAAATCATCAAAATATCATTACTGAATTAACCTTTATTTCTTCACTATTTTTTTTTTTAAATTTTATCTGTAAGAATAGATCAGAGCAGTCTGGGTCTGTCAAATCTCAACAGACAAATTGTTCACAACTCAATTGTCACTAAAACGATATGTGCATTAAAAGACTGATGCTATCCTGTCAACTAATAACCAACCACCAACCCAACTCTATTAAAAGCACTGCCTGATTTCCCCTTTCTATAGCAGGCCCAAATCAGTTCATAGAAATGAAATCCCTTGACAATACGGCGTTAGCGTGATTCAGATCATGCACAAGTTTGTCTCCCTTTGTCTCAACACACAATTAATGCGGGCATGCATATGCAGCTTCACCGCCAATGCATGCACAAGATTGCGGTCATAATGACATCAGTCACTGAACCCCGCACCTAGCTCACAATGATGAGAAAGCTTCACTCCTCCTTTCTGAAGCCTTCGAGAAAAAAGAAACACCTCTAATGTAGGAATGCTATAGAAGCTGAACAGCAATGGGAACACATCCAGTCGGACCATGGATCATAAAAGACTGAATCTTAGAGGGGGAAAATGTAACTTGTTCAGCATTACTCAGAATAAGCCCACAGACAAGGAGGATTCCAGTTAACCAGATGCTTGGGAGAGCCCCAGCCATGTTTCCAGGAGGGTATTTCGAAGAAAAAAAGGGTGACAGTGAGAGGGTATGACACATTTAGTACTTTAGTAGTGATGTTGGTACTTCTTGTGTGTACAAAATGAGTATATTAGCTTTCTTAAACAGCAGTTTCTATTTCTATCAGTTTGCACATATACAGAACTTTTGTGTAAAATACGATAGCCTCTACTCAATAAGCAGCTGGAAGACAGATGGGTGGATCGAAGAATATTTTTATAATAATACACCCAACATGCTTCCACTACCTGCAGCATGAGCTGAACATGGCACTGGGGCCTTCTGGTTCTGGGATAGTTACGCTCATGGCCACGCCCACCAACCCTGAGGCGCACCCCCACCCTGACCTCCAGCAGACTCACCTTCGCACAGCTGCATTCTAGTTTTACAGAGTCTCGATTTTTTTTCCAAGCATTCACAAAGCAGGAAGTGAAAACGTTAAACAGGAAATACTTAAGTAGTATTGTTAAGACCTAAAGAAGGAAGAAGACAAACAGAGAAGGAATGAATGATTTTGAACCAGAATTGGGGAAATAAGAGGAAAGATGAAGAAAGACTGCCATGCTAAATTCTGAACTGTGAAAAAGAACAGAGAAGCCAAAAGACAGAGAAGGAGTTTCATATCATGTGTCGTGGTTAAGTGTCTGAGTATTGCTTCTTGTGGTTAGATATTGGAGAGTGAGCAATTATGAGAACAGAATTGAGCTGCCCATGTAAGAGGGGATGAACAGACAGACACTTAACTAAAAATGAATACATCTGTGATACTTGGATTCTATTTTCAACATTTTGCTGTACGGACACATAAAGTAGTTCCATAAAATTTACTCTGTCTTGGTTTATGGTTTGACTAACTTTATTAATATCATCAGTTGCTATAAATGTGCACATCACAGTTTTGTTTATTATGTTGATTGAAAGCAAAATTAAATTTTAGGTTTATTTTAGAGTCATATTTGGTCCCACTGTGGTGGCCTTGACAAGATGTGTTGTCACAACTACACAACTATACAAATTAAACAATGAAACTCCACATCATGTGAAATTGACCTATTACAGCATGACATTAAATAATTAATACTCATGGGATACCTGCAGGTACATAGCTTAAGGAAAGACCTATAGCAGAGGTACATCTGCATGCTGCCTGTTTGCACAGTGCCTATGTTTAATGTCTTGAATATATTTAGGAGAGCGTCTACAAAGGGGTTAAAGAAGGGGTTGGAAACAAGGTAAAGTTTGGAGTCTTTCATTTAAAATGTTAGGGGATATTTTAGAACGAGATTTGTCAGATTTGTGATGGTCTAACAGTATGTAAGCTTTCATCAGGATGTATTTGATACAATTTGAAAGATGCCGTGATTTACAATAGTGTTGATCAAGCTCTCACGCAGAGAATAGGTGGTGTACTGACTGAGCTCCTTCCAAAAGTGGGCCACGTAGCATTCAGACCTCCCATCCGTTGTCTGGGGCAGACAAATTTATCCCTGTGTCTCCACACAATTGAGCCATTTTTCGATCAGACAGCAGAAAGAAAGCCTCCATTATAAAATAGGGGCAAGGCCTAATGCAGAGGCCTGTGGCTCCTGGGAACGGGCGTCCGGGCCTGCTATCCTGTTCCAGGCCTCACAATGACCCACCGCTCTTCTAGACCAGTAATGCAAGAGGGGGAATCTAGGCCAGGGATGGTGCCAGCGGGTGGGGGTCTGCAGGTATAGGTGTCTGTTTTGGGATTGGCCTACATAGCCTTGATGGGACAGGTGATTGGCTGGCAGTGTCAGTGGTTCTGAAGTTGGCCAAGACCTAGTATTTTACAACAGCCCCTCCAACAACCTCCAATCCTTCAGGGTACCCAACTCCTTAGCTGGATCAGGGAGACTCTGTCACCAGGTACAGAAACATTCCACCAACACAACACATTATCCTTTGAGTCCAGGCTGTGAGCTTCAGCTGAAAACATTCTGAATTATGTGATGCCTTTTAAGCTGCTGGGAACAAGAAGTTTACTTTTACTTCCAACATAGTATGACCTGGATTGGGTTCTCTATTTATTTTAAATTGATGTGTTCTTACAGTACTTCTTACATTTGACATCCTCTCTAAACAGTAACATGGATCTCCAACAACAGACATACAAACAATTATTAGCTATAGTTCATGTTCTTGACATCCTTAACTCTGCTTGACACCCTTACTCTGTTTATTTTCAGAATCAATACTCTAGCAGCTCTTTAATACTTTTTCTACTATTAGCTGCCTTTTTAAAACTGTCATAATTAGATTCTTCTTAAATCTTATAATCCATGCATTTTCAGTGTCTAAGCAGAGGGAACAAGGCAGAGGTCATCCCATACAGGACACCATCCATCACATGGGAAACACTCACAAAATTTAGAGGCACCAGTTCACGTTACTGCATCTTTTTGGACAGCAGGGGAATCTGGAGTACTTAGATAAACTCATGGAGAACTCATGTGCCTCTTTTCCACCAAAATGGTGCTGTGCTGGTGCCCAGCCTGTGCTGGAACCTAACCTACAGAGGACCGGCCTGCGCATCCACTGACTTCAGGGCCAAATTCAACATGACAATATAGGAGCCACGTCACTGACCTGCTCCCGCAGCAACAACCAACAAAACATAGCTGAGCACGTCCTCCGTTCCAAAGCGCAACCGGCAGTATATTTTGACATGGGGATGTGCCAGTCGATATTCTGCCCAAAAAGACTGGATTGGTTATTGGAAAAAATAAAGTTATAAACCAAAACAATACACATCTAAAGTCTATCACTTCATGTTGCCAAAACCATATATTTTGTTTCTTAATAATTCTTTTAAGGGACTGGAGTATTTGTTTCACAGTGTGAGCATTTTTTGGTGGATGTTACACATATATAGCATACAGATGGCTTAAAAGGTGCTTAATCAAAAGCAAAAATACAATCAGCAGGATTGCCACTGATAATTAAGATCTTAAAACAATCTTTTCCAGACATGAAAAACTGCTATAGCGCCATCCTAACCAAAAGACAATCCAGCATCTTTACCCAGTTCAATAGGATGGTCAGACATCCAGATCAAATGTTAACGTTTTAAAGATCAGAACCCTAGCAATGTTTACTAAATTACAAGGATTTCTGCTGATTGTCCCACTGATCAGCACTACATATCACAAGTTCCTGATTCCAGACCAGCTAGCTTTTGGTGCTGTTTCCTGAATCTGTTTCCACCAGAACCATGTTGGTGGAAAAGGGACATTATTCTCTATAAAAGCAAAGCCTGGGCTACAGTGTTACCAGTTAAGCTATGATTACCACCCAGTAATACATTTTTTGAGCTTAAATCATGTGATTTACCACATGAATCCCATAATGGTATTGCTAATTATGCCACAGAAATCAAAACTTACTGAGTAACTGGTTGACTGAGCACTGGTCACACCACAGGTATATGTGATAGGTCAAGAGGCAAAGCCCTAGGAGCTAAAGCCCTAGGAGCCTGGATGCTCAGGAACTAGGCTAATCAGGAGTCAGGCTGATTAGGAACTAGGCTGACCAGGAGCCAGGCTGATCAGGAGCCAGGCTGATTAGGAATCAGGCTGACCAGTAGCCAGGCTGATTATGAGCCAAGCTGATCAGGAGCCAAGCTGATCAGGAATCAGGCTGACCAGGAGTCAAACTGATCAACAGCCAAACTGATCAGAAGCCAAGCTGATCAGGAACTGGGCTGATCAGGAGCCAGGCTAATTAGGAATCAGGCTGACCAGGAGCTAAACTGATCAAGAGCCATACTGATCAGGAGTCTAGTTGCTAGGAGCCAAGCTGCTCAGGAGACAGGGTGATCAGAAGCCACGGCGTTAGGCTTTATTATCATCCACATTCTTACCCTGACACTCAGTGTGTTGTCAGTGGAGGGCCTGGATCACTGAGCACATCTGGTGGTCCTTGTTATGTCTGAGTCTTCATTCCCACTGCTGTGATCCCCTTTGGATTCCCCTGTTAATTCAGGGTGAGAGAGGAATGTTACACATTTCTGAAGAGCAGACAAGAAGGCACAGGCATCACTGTCTGCATTTCTCAGTTAAAGCTCACGGGTGAACAATTGCTGTTTACGTCTGAGAAGACTAGGGATACTAGAACATGGGTGTGGCTACAGTGCGAGCAGAGGTCAAAAGGTTGTACCAGGAAGTTTCACTCTCTACTAATCTTCTCCACCAACCTTAGTTCTACATCGGTATTCTGGTAGGAAAGATACAAAACACATGCCGTAATGTCAAGGGCTGCATAACCACTGCATAAACAAGGAAAATAGCCTAAATAGTTACCTCACCTAGTGGGTTAAAGCAAATTGTTTCTAACAATGAGCCAATAAAAAAACACCAAATACACTGCTTACAGGTTCAAGGTGAAGAAAATTGGTTCATGCTTGATTAGTCTGGACTCTGTTAGGTTGTACTTGGACCTAAATCTACTACAACTGTGTATTCATTTAGTAACGATATGCCGTTGCAAAAGACCAGCCCACCTGAATGATGTTTTCTAGATTAAAAAGAACAAAAATAGGGAGAAATATAACTTTGAAATGGGATCAGAGAGAAAAACTCTCAAGAGAACGGTGAAAAGGGAACTGGCCAGAGAAAGACATGATTTGGGAAAAAAACAAAAACTTTATTAACCTTTTGCATAAATATGAGTACAGGTACACAGGCGTTCTTTAGTCTTCACATATACCATCTCACTCTCCAGGAGAAACAAGCACAAAAACAAGTGTGGGTGAAACATCTGCCACTTAATCCAGCACCCTGGGAGCAGTATAGTAGGGTTAACAGCCTCGCCCAATGGCCCCATGGCAGTATGGGCACTCACCTATTAGCAGGATTCAAAACGGGGACTGAGACAGGCATAAGTGCCTGAGCCAGTGAACCACACACTGCCCCAGACTAGCAATCATCCTACTGAGCATACTGTTCAGTGATGCCATTGTGCACATCTACATTACCAGTTCAGGAGAGCACATCGCTGCACGTCTGAGCTTGGGAGAAACATGCCATGCCCTGCTTAAGACACCCTATCGGGCCATCAGATGCAACAGGACACATTAGGCAAGCCAAGGAATCAGTGCAGCCCTATCGATGACTGGATCAGCATGACAACCAGTCAGCCCTGTTCAGTGAGATGCTACAGCATCTGGTGACTCATATCCTTACAAGTAGATAGCTTGACCTCGATATGAATCTGATAACAGTGGAAGTGCAATAGCTCAGAAAAAAGGCTGCCTTAAGACTCACCCTTTTGGTATCTTGAGTATGGCTCAGGTTTTAAGGTAATGCACTCAGTTGCAGAAGTCTGATATAAATCTCACAGAGAAGCATTGTCAGTTAATAACCTACTGCTGCATAGTCACTCCTCCTTCAGAAAACCTGCTGTTTCCTCTGAGATTTTCCAGAATCATTTTCTAGATCCTACATTTCGTGTTTCTGTTGCTCGCTTCAAGGGATAAAACATAGCTTTTATTGCCTTGTCGCCTGTCAGCTTTGGCATATTTAATCCTCGTGGAGCGCTATATTTCAAGAGAAGCGGTTATGACTAAGTACTGTGCTTAACTCTTCTGATCTCTGGGTACACGTGTCACAGGTTTAGGTCACACACTGAGTTTAAACTATTAAAAGAGCATTACTCACATGCAGTGTGGTAACTACTTTAGGTAGACTCTCATTCAGCCATGCCTGCAGTAACATAGGCATCTCTTTCCTACCTTCCCATGGCCCACTTTAGACCACTTTAGCAGTCCTACCATAGATATTGTGTAGACAAGAGATTTAATTTGCTGGAGAGATTGGCATCGCCAGCATAGACGTGCTATCTTGCGGCATGCAGTCCTTCTTGCTCCCCATCTGTTTTTTACGTCATCAGTGCAAATCAGCCTTGATAAGACCGTGTCAGCAGTGCATCTTCCTGCTGGTACAGACCCATGGCGCCTTGACATGGTGGTGGTGCTGGTGGTGATGGTTGGGGGGGGGGGTGCCTCCTGGCTAAGTGACACCTCAGAACAAGGATACAATCAAACAGCTGGAATTTGAAAAACGTTGTATTTTCACGTGCTGATGACGCGCATGGTTTACACGTGCTGCATTGAGATGTACTGCTCCCTACTGAGCTAAACTTGGCTGCTCCTTTCTGTTTTAAGAGTTTCTTACATAAGGGATTCATATTTTCACCAATTAAAAACATATACTTAAACACTGGCTGATAACATAAATCCATCTGGGTTCTTACTGAGTTCTTGCTCAAATAGTAACCCATAATCTCACTCAGCCACCTTCATCTGGATTAATACAGAATTTCGCACACTAACTGCAGCTGTACACTTTTACTGTCCCGGTCTAAATGAAGTACCCCTCTCAAGAGCACAATCATAAGGACCCACCAGAGACGTCACCTGGTGACCCATTCTGTCAAAGGGCTTTAAGCATTATGCTACCTACTCCCTTATAGTCCCCAAGGGATATAGATGTTTGTCCATGAATATTGTGAAGAAAGCTGGGGCATTTGTGAGTGTCTTCAGCTGCAAATTTAGGTAATAGGAAATAGTACTATCTGGCTATGTCCCTTGTCCAGGACGTTGTGGGATCTACAATGGGTTTTTCAGGAATATATCAGAACCCATTCAAACCAGCACTACACTGCAGATTCAAAATCTCTTCCTCTTCTCCCATCTCACTCTCCCTCTCCCCGTCCCTTTGATGGTCTGTGTAACATGTGGCCCTCATTCTGTTCCAAGCTCCACTCCTGGCTTGGAACCGGTGCCGATCCATCACCGAGAACCATGCTGTCAAAGGAACAGCATGGCAGCCACAACACAAACACACTCCAAACTTTCAACCCTCGGGCACCTCGGTCCTTGAAGGTCCACTGCTGAGGGGTACCAGCGTCTGGGCAGAAGGCAACCATGCCTGCCCCAAAGTTTTCCGGCTCACCCAAAAACTGTGCCTGCCTTTCTCTTCTTTTTTTCCCTTCTTGCTCACTCTCTCCCTCTTCCTCTCTCAGCCCTTTTTCTTCTCCCTCTATCACTTTTCTGTCTTCTGTAATGAATGTAAAACAAAGCCAGTGGAAATCCATGATTTTAAGTAGGAACCGAGAAAATAAGTTTGAATTTGCAGCTCTAGCACTTTTTGTGACAGACTTAGAAGGTGACAACGTATGGTTTAGACACTTTCTTAACGGTCAACTGCCTGTTGGCATCTAAGGTTTCATAACTACGGTGCACCAGCGCACTACGCTTCACAATCTAGCCAAACATGAACATTCTGTTGGCCAATTATAGCCATTTTATTAGCATGAAAACTGGCCATATATACAGATGGTGAACAGCAAAATTCCTTCTTTGGTACAACGACCCACACATGCAAAAAGCCAATAGGAATACAGTAGCAATTCCAGGATGTATGGTTCAGCCTTCGATCCTGTAGGACATAACCACTGTTACATTTCCACAATACTCTCTGTCATGGTTTTCTCACAGGAAACCCACATTTTGGTTAATAGTTTTCATAACAAATTTTTATGAAGAAACATTTATCTGGAGCGTGACTATAAAAAGTATCACGTTTTTCAACATCTCGGCCACACATCCAAGACAAGTCAGCACGTGCCTTTACACTCCTGGGTCTACATCCCAGCTACCTCTGGCACAGTGAGGGCAGTGCAGGCCATGCGAATGAAAGCAGAGCATGCAAGGGCTGTGTGGAAAGCCGACACCGCTGTGGTTTCGGCGGTGAATGGGCGACGTGAGGAGAATGTCACAAAAAAAAATAGGCGGCCTATCCCACTGGCCCCCTTGGCAGGCAGACAGAGCTGGAGGCAGACCCAGAGGGAATGGAGAGAGGCAGGCGGGCAGACGGACGAAAAGGAATGACACTAAAGCAGTGAAAAGAGAGCTGGGGCTTACACGCACTCCAAAGCCGCCCTGCTTTGCTGTTAGTGCACCCCTTCTCCTGTACTGAAAACCCCCACCCGTTTGCCTGTAAGTTCCATTTTATGAGTGATACCATATGTTCTCCCTCGATGGGCCACCAAACGCAACACCTCAGCAGATATGACCTGCAAGAGCCAATGTGAAGAGCAGCACAAGGCCTGTCTAGCCCTGGTCAGCCCAGTAGGGTGACTGGCAGACCAATGTGAGTATTGCGCTAGGCGGCACAGCTCCGTACCACAGCCCGCCTGCCCGGGTCTCCTCTCGTTGCAGCTCATTGCAGCAGCACGGCACTCCATACCACTTCACACCTGGTGCTTATAACTGTATGTGCTTGGCCTTCTGCTTGATTCCTTCTCAGGTTGCAGGACGTTAGGGTTCCCTTTCAGCGAGGGCACCACAACCACCAGAAAGCCTCCCAGAGGCACTCGGCTTTTGCGTCCACACTCGTGTTCTCAGTTAGCGTGCGGGGGCCACGACAACAGCAGTGCTGGGTATGTCAGTCTGGATTTAAACACTGCTGGCATTGTGCACCTCACAGTCCTGACCATCACAAACGTTGTCTAGGAGGTTCATTCCCCCTTCGCTGGGCCCTGCCCCTCCCTCCACACTAATCACCCTAACAATGTTGTCAGGCCCATTTTCACAGTGCTGCCTCACCATTCCACACCCCCACCATCCCAGGCCTGAGGCCACACATTACTTGGGTGTTGTGTAAATAAAATGACACGAGCCTGCAGTCTGGGTGCTGCCTTGATTAACGGGCCGAGACACTAGAGTGAACAGCCTGACCAGGCCACATATTCAGCAACAAGGCTCTCCTCTGCGAGGCTCTGCTGTGCCCCAGGACACACAGTCAGACGAGTTTCACACTTACACACAACATTAGTCTACCTATACATCATACTGACTCATTTTCATGTACATAAAACTAATATATAAAGCCCCAAACCAATATTTGTCTACACACATATCCATTGTAGGCTCACAGTGACCACAGACACTATCCCAGGAAACACTGGGCTTACTGCTGAGGACATGTTTGTTGGGGATCCAATTCTTCGCAGGGCCTACACACACACTGGGCAATTTAGGAGCTGAAAATACTGGCACTTCACGAGTAAACTGAAGCACCCAGAAGAAGCCCGTCCAACAATGAGAGACTTTAAAAGTGTATGAGGTGACAAGTGCTACCGTGTATGCCAATAAAACCTAAAAAAAAACATATGAAATATAACTGCTCTTTATACTTGGACTGTTAGGAACAAATGAAACAATCTTCATTTTCTGCATTACTCGATGCTTCAGCTGCATTATTTGACGACCCCGACCAGGATAAGCAGTCGGGTGATGGATGGATGGATGGATGGACGGATGGATGGACGGATGGATAAACTGCATTAATACAGGGTATTCCACAGTGTTCTGGACAATTTATTTTTATCAGCATTGGAATTCAACAACAATCTGTATTGAACAAACAAACAAGCAACCACAAGGTACAGTAGCAACAAAGGAAATTAGCAACTGAACAAATCAAAGTGTTTCAATAGAGAAATGATACTCTAAGCTGGGCTGTCCTATATGGAAAAAGACCGTTAAGATTGGGGTGACCATATTTTGATTTTCAAAAAAGAGGACACTGGGGGCAGGATGGTGGCATGGGGCAGCTGGACAATGAATAGTGAAAAAGCTCAGAAAAGTGGCCATTTCTTGATTGAAAATATCTAGTTGTTTGAACTGGTGAAACTAATAATATAGTGACTTTAGATAAAAGAACCAACCGAGGAAAACGTTACGAATTGTGGTTTAGTGCTAAGGTGTCACACAGGGCAAAGCTATCTATCACGTCCCTCTGTGTTAGGAACAAATGGCTGATTTTCCAAAACATTACTTTCTGTTGCTGTTTTTCTGAGTATTTATAACTAATCAAAGGTAGCAATGTAGTCGGGTCATTCTAACCCATTGTTTGGACATACAATCCCAAGATATAGCAACAATAATCTATAGAGGCAATATGGTTCTGTAAATTCCATTCATACAACACTGCCTGTGACAGGAAGTGGCGTCAAAGTATTCTGGGACACCGGGAGAGCACCCTGGGAGACAGAGGATTAAGAACAATTAGGAAAACATACATGGAAATGAGGTGGCAGGAAAAAACACTGAACATCTTATGAAGTACGTTGTTCCTAAACATGAGGCTTGTTTTGTCAAGGACTTCTGAACATTTCTGCACTCTACTGACTTTTTATGGTTTCTCTAATTAAAGTTCTTCAAACTGATATCATTCATAAGCACTTACCCAGTTCTGGGATACGATGAGCATGGAGCCGATTCCACGAAGCACTGGCCTACACTGGGGGGGTGTGCAGCTTATTTTGGGACACCCATCTACCTATACTGTATGTCTTTACTGTGGAAGAAAACCGGAATACCCCTCACATAGAGTCGACCTAAGAAAGATGCTTTTATCCTTGAAGGTCTTTGCCATAGTACTACCCACTGTGCCACCATCTTCTCATAAATGTTATAATAAAAAAACTAAAATATTTTCATTCAACATTCTCTGGGATGAAATTTAGTTTAGGATCTATGATATGACTGTCTGGACCACAAAGCCATTCCTTTTTCACTGTGTTCCAGCATTCAGCCTGGGAGAATACAAACCAAAAGTATAGCAACAGACCACTTAAAAAGGATGCCATGAGGTGTGCATCGTAGTGGCCTATGTCACCTGAATAAATAGAAAAATAGCATAATTCACTAGGTAAAGCTCATCTGCCCTCTTGTTTACCAGGATAATGCTTTAATGATCAGGCACTGAGATAGACAGCCATGCTGTTAGGGAAGGGGCAGAAAAAGCATTATCAGCATCAAAATAGCAGTTTGTTTACCAGTGAATAATGAAGAAGTGGAACATACATTACTCACATTACTCCTATCACAAGACAAAAAGGTCAAACAGTAAATCTTAACATCCGATTTGCACTACATTTCTGATTAGCTTTGCATGCTTTCTGTATTTCCTTGCTTGTATTGCATCAATCGTTAGTTCTTCTCCTCACACGTTTTTAGCTTGCACATTTTTTTTAAGTCTATGCCTTCCAAGCCGCTCCAGAGGACAAGCCACTCTATTCATCCCCAGCTTATTAATAATAACAATAATCAGTACTTTATTAATCCCCATACAAAAATTTGTAGTTTTCATGCTTTCCCATCTTGGGAACAAAGGGTCAATACACAGGCGGTCAGTGTCCAGCACCCCGGGAGCAATTCAGGTTAAGAGCCTTGCTTAAGAGTCCAACAGTGACATGAACATTTGCCAGCTAGAGGATTTGAACCTGTGATATTTGAACGCAGGAACAGACACCTAACCCACAGGGCTACATCCCCACTAATTAATTGTCTAAGAGTATAGGGTGAGTTCTCTGTGTGTGTTAGAAGAGAAAGCCCAGGAGCAATTGCCCAGCTCCCCTTGTAGGTTTATGATTTGGCCTGCTTAGGTTAAAGAAAAAGAATAGAAATACAAAAGCTGAATAAAAAAAATGCCATAATAAATATGTTTATTTGCTGACAGCAACACAGTTGTCACAGTGTGTCTCTGTAAAGGCCAGTGACTGAGCCACCCAAACAGGAATCCCCCAAGGTGCATCAGGGCTCAGCGTTCCTCAACTAGTCACGTGCAATTACTAAAGCAGCATTGTATGGGCGTCAGGGCTCAAACGCAGCAGTGGCCAGTTTTGTGATCGCAGTCAGCACCCCCCCTGACAATCCCTTCCGTCGGCGCCTACACGGTTTGTTAGGGGTTTCTAGGGGGCATCATGTGATCAGGATGCCTTCTGCCAAGCACATATACACACACATAAAAAATGCAAAGCCCTCTAACTCTTCATCATTTACTTTATTCATTCAGTTGCCTGGTGCTTTCATTCAGGGCAAATTTTAAGGTTAAAAGGGATCAAAACAATATAATACATTATATTAGTGATGTTAAAGAGTGGTACGCAGCTCTTTTCTGAACCATGAGGGAGTTCAAGGAAAAGGATAGACCCCTTCTGGCAATAAACCAAAAGCATTCTAGAAAAGGGCCCTGTTTTGTTTCAGTTTGATGAAGCTGGTTTTTGAAGCAGAATCGTTTATGCTACCAACTATAAAAATGCCTAGAATCCATGTAGGGGTTGTGGACGTGTAGTGTCAGCCTCATATAATCCCTGTAACCTCAAACCCATAAAAAAGAAATAACAAACAAGCAACCAAAGAAATAAACTTAGATGACTCTGCCATAAAAACTCTTTTATAAAGAGCTCTGATATCATTTGATAGCATCTGAGATGGTCTAATTTTTTCAAAACTGATGTTTTTCTTGGCTGAAAAGTGATGTCACAGAGCTCTTTTATGCATTTATCTCATTGATGCACTTTAAACACATCCATATGTCTACCTTCTATAGCTGTACATTCAGTACAAGGTCACCGTGATCCTGGAGCCCATTTTGAGATACCAGTTCATCTAACTACACGTTCTTGGACTGCAGGAAGACATCAGAGAACCCAGATTAAATCCTGGGAGAACATGCAAACTACACACAAAGAGATGAGGGGAAAATCTGAATCCCCAACCATAGCGATGCCAGGCTACAGAGTTACCCACTGTCCTGTACTTTGCAGCTATAGACACTAAAAACAGGCCATATTAATTATTAATAATTATGCAAAATTATAATGAAGCACAGGGATGTGTAAAACGTAGAGGTCAGGATGGAGGGGCACATAGTATTATCAGTTAAATTACATTCCAGTTAGAAGCAACAAATGTAAACAATACAATGTAAAACATTTTAGGCTCACCAGCAAAGCAATAATTTTCAACACAGGTCACGAGGCAAAAATTAGATACTATGGAGCCTGGGAGGGGATTTAGCAAAAAATACATAGTAACAAGTTAGCTATCTCGTGGCCACAACTTAGTAACTCGTGATAATGAGTTAGCTGTTTTGTGGCCATGACTTAGTAACTTGTGGGAATGAGTTAGCTATCTTGTGGCCATGACCTAGTAACTTATTCCCAAGAGTTATGAAGAATTTTTTTTGCCAAGTCCCCTCCCAGGGTCTGTAAGATACACACATACTGCATTATACAACAGACAACACAATAAGTACATACAATGGCCAAAAACTGGTGATAGGACAAATAAGGCTTCAAAACCCATGGTAGGTGGGACTATCGTGAACTAACCAATCAATGTAGGTGCTAAAAACCCACCCCAGCATTGGCTGGTGATTTGGGATACTCCCATCCACAATGGGTTTTGAAGCCTTATTTGTATCATCGATACAAAAAATGATTACAAAATTCTTCGTAATAATGATAGATCAGCACAAGAATAAAATCACTACATGAACGGTGGTAGAAAAAACTTTAATGAGCAAACATCAGGCAGCTCCCAAAAGTATAAACAATCACAGTATCAGACGACTCAGCTGCAAACGACCAAACATGGATTCAAACAGACTAAAGTAGTATTTGCTGAATTTTTTGTCACCTTTTGCAGGAAAGAATATTTTACAGCTCCCCCCACATACCATCATGGACCCACATTGGATTAGCACTCACACAATACCCCCCACTTAAACTCCGTGTTCCCCCTCTGGACCTAGGGAATCTTGCGGACACACACAAACCAGCTGATATACACACTGTTATTAAAAAAGAGATACATTTTTAATAAAGGTGTCTTTAAATGAAGGCCAATACTGAGTGGAAAAGCTGCTGTGCAGAGATGGCCTGGTTCTTATCGATTCTGCTACCCTGACTGGCAATTGTTCACTCCATGCCCCATTTTATTCCTATAGTCAGTTTAATCTACCTCTGTGAAATCTGATTTCACCTACTCCCTGTACTCCATCCCAACTCCATCCTTCTTCGCTCATCGGCCTTGTTCCCTAACCATGACTCCAACTCAAATATTACTTCTTTTCAGGTCTCGGGTTTTAAATGAAGAAGAGGGATGAAAGCAAAAGGAGGTAGCAGAAAGATTTTTCGTTCTCCTGTTCTACTCTTCCTCCTGCCTCTCTCTCACTGTTCCCTTCTTTCCTTCTCTTTTCTCTCCTCTCCTCTTCCTGCTCTTCATGCACAATGGCTTCCTCCCAATTCAAGTAACCTGAGCCACTACCAGTTTTGAACTTTCTACAAAATTCAGGCAGTCATTAGAAACATCATATCATTAGTGCATGAGCACAGGAGAGTGGAGGTAGATCAGGTTTCTCCGTGTTTTCATGTGCCCACTCCATGGCTGGTGGGCCCATTTAACTAATGTGCAGGTCTTCATACCCACAATAAAAAGCTTTACATCATTTTAACAGCCCAGATGACACATTGTGAATGACAACCCACGCCCAAAAACACAGATGTCTGCTCCTGTTAGTTCCAACGTTTGTTAGTAAGATGGGGTGGAATTTAAACCCAATTACTAAACTGGCTGTGAATTAAAAGCTTTTCACTCTTAAACCCCACCCTCTATTCCACTTAAGCTGAATGACCAGTTGAAGTATTTGGCACTTCCTTCACGAATGTAAGACATGCCTAGCCGGTTTATTTTTCTATAGCTTTCCTTCACCTTTTCGTTTCCACTTTTCTGTTGTGCAGGAGTCCTCTCTCTCACAGCCAAGGTGTGAGGAAGACAGTAATTCAGAAGTTTCTCACTGCTGCAGGATGGACTCATAACCCAAGAGCAACTGGTCTGCATCCCAGGAGAGGCCGGCTTGAGTGAACAGCGATGAGCGCTTTGTCTAAAAGCATCGCTAAAGCAGCTTAGCGTAAGTGTAGGTACCTCGTCTCTCCATTGGCACATACAAAGTTTGCACACAATTCAATGCAAAGGAAACATATATATACAAGAAAGAAAAAAATGACATAAACATTCACAAGTCAGACTGGAAAGACACATATATAAAAAAATAAAATGAACAGTGGTAGGCAAAATTACACAGATAGACTCAGATACCCTCAGCATGCAATCAGTCACAGTGACCATCAACCTCACTCAGACACAGTGACTCACTAGCAGATCCTAACACAGACTGAGCATGTGCTACAGGCATGTAGACCCAGCACACACACGCCACATGAACTGAGCTCATTCCGTCCTACACTTCTCTCCCTTCCACACACCAAGGTACTGTCAGCCTCACACTAATCCAGTTCAAATGTAAACAGGCTTAGGTCTTCATTCCACACTTAAACCGTATCGAATGTATCAAAGGGGGGGCCTGAATGTCGGCCGTTTCTCCACAGGGGTCAGGCTGCGGGCACACAGGACACGCACTCAACTCAATTAGGCCGAGAGCATAAGGGGGAGCCAGGCTGACTGTCTGTCCGCTGTTGGGTGTCTGTGTCTCTGCTCGCTGGTTGCACGAGTGTGTGTCTGTGTGTGTGTGCGAGTTAATGAGCGATAGAGTGTGTGATCGTATGTGGGTTGTGGATGCCGCCTAAAGGCTGACTGTGTCTATATTGTGAACATTAAAAGGATATGTCTAATATGCAAAATGTGAAAGTTCATTGCCGGGTTTGAGGAAGTAAGCAGTCTGCTAGGGGATCTTTTCCTTCAGAAAATGATAGCAGTGATGCACATCCTACAGGGTTTAAAATGCTGTGAAATGTGTCAAAGTCACTCTGAACAACAGAAGCATTAATGGCTCATGTTGATTGTGCGAAGTCCCCTCTTGGTGTACAGACCATGACAGGAGACCACACACCATTGTCCCATGTTTTAGCTGACTGGCGTATAAAGCGGGTGGCATCTCCCACTCTCCTTTTGCCCATCCAGAAAATGGCCCTCCCACTTCCCAATGAAATACCCTTGATCCACTACAGTGCCTGCAATAGCAGTGGGATAGAGAGCTTGTTATGAGCCTGGCTCCTTGGGGGCAGGAGAGGGCAGGGCTACTTCAGACGTTCTCACCCTCTCCACCCCAAGATCATCATGCCATCTAAAGCCCAAATGCTTTTAATACTGCCCAGATGGGGAAGGCCCTCTTATCTGATGTCCAACCAGTCTCTCAAGACCACCCCTGGCCCTAAGCTCCCGCTCCTCATCCCAAGCATGGTCAACTCAAGCCTCCCATGACAACCCAACAATTCCCATATAAGTCAATATTTCTGAGGCCAGAAACATTGGACTTTTTCAGATAAGTTTATCCCATTGCCTTTCAACGTTACATTGACTGCTGATCACCTTGCTCCAGGTTGTAACATGACTCTGGCCAGTAACCAGTCATCCATCCTTTGGCTCCTATGCCAGGTAATTCAACAGAATTTGCTTAACATGCTCTTAACATCTATCCTATGCTGTCTTCTAGCAGTAATAACTGATGTTAATAAACCAGGAAGAGCATGATTATCCCTCTCTTGCATTTATGGTCTGGAAAGAAAACTGGATGTAATTATAAACAGTCATCAACATTCACATTTGTTTTGTCTTAGCATAGACCACAGATTGGTACCCAACAGTCAGTCCAAACCTTATTGCTATTAGTGGCAGATTTAATTGAGCGCTTTAATTAATAATTATGTTTATCAAGAGGAGATCAGATGGAAGGACAGGGAAGGCAAGGGGGCTTGTCAATTTAATTATGGGATGTAACTGACTGGAGACGCTTTTAGGCAGCCAGGTTATCTGTGTGCCGGCCCCTGCCTGTCATTTACGGGAGATGGAACTCATTCCCCTTCCTAATCATTCAACGAGGGGCCTTGGTTACCCACACACAACATTTCACCCTGCTTAACGTCGTTCTCATGATAAATATTTTTCACGGAGTACCTCTCTTCTGCAGCCTCAATGAGAATATTGCATCATAGTTTTCTGTGTCTCCACACACTACTAGGCACGATTACAGATGTTAATTGTACTGCTCAGTCAGGAAAATATTGACAACGCCTTTTCAAAAACCTGTTCTGCTCTGAGCAGTGACTAAAGGATTGGCATATTTAAACACAATGAGAGAGCGGTGCCATCCAATGCTGTATATCTGAACAGTAGCTCAAGCCGTCAGTTTGTTTGACTCCTAGAAGTAGTTTGAAATGATCAATATTGATCTTTATTGACTATATATCACATACTAACATGATTGTCAAAGACCTGCCTATCTGTCCTAAACAAGCTAGGCCACATGTGACAATCCTGAGGAATACATAACATTTCCTGCCTTTGCTCTCCATTCCCCACACCAAGCAACAGAGTCAATAGCCAATGCCGTTCCAATTAGGCCCTTTAATGTGCACTATGTGTGTGCCTGCTTACTTTCACATGCAACAATGAGAATGCCAGGAGACAATGATACATGCGAGTAACTACTGAAAAAATTAACGAATGGAAAACTACACACGATAGCTGGAATGCACAGCTATGTTCATACTTGCTATGTCATCTCCTGTATGTTCTCATATATGCAAAACCCACAAAAATAAACTACAAAACTCCATAAATAGTAATAATAATCTTAATCCAAAATCTCAAACAATATTATAACTAAATTCCTTATTCGGCTTCCATTCAACACTGAAAAATGCTTAAAAGTAAAAATACTTAAAATTAAAATACATCAAAACAAAATGTGTACATAGACATCACCTTAATACATTTTAACACACAACCCTACTCAGCAAACACAAGTTGATCATCCATCCATTTTCCAAACCGCTTTGTCCAATTCCGGGTCAACGGGGCCTGGAGCCTATCCCAAGCAGCCTAGAGCACAAGTCGGGGACAAGCTGACCAATAGCAGGAAACTCAGACCGAGAAATGACGAGCAGAATACATAGGAGAAAAGACAAAAGGTGATCATGCTAAATGATGCAAGACGAGACAGAAGTGAGGTGGGAAAGATGGAGGATACACAAAAGTGTGTGTAACAGTGTAAACAAAGGAGAATGAGAAACATGTATGTTATATAATCTGGAGGCTGAGCTATCAGAATACTGAGGAAGATCATGGTGCCATGTTAGAGAGTCAAAACTAGCATGGAGAGGGACTGATTGTGAGCAAATGAAAAAAATGACATTATATTTATCAAAAAGACTTATTCACCACACATGTGCTGATTGTCATTGATGGAGCCTGACTATATTACCTGTAGCTGCTAACATTCAATAATACCACACAACTGAAATACACCGGAGATGATTCCACATTGCATTACCTGGAGTCACGTTCTTTACAGTCTAAAGATGTCCTCTTCAGAGAATACATTTAGTTACGTGGATGCTTGCCTTAAGCAGGTTGATAGTAGAGTCATGTGCAGAACATGTTCAGGAAGTCATTAAGGAAGTCACATTTTTGGCTTGGAAGGGACAACTCCTTGACCCACCGGAGAAAAAATGGTATATTTCGGTATATCTCCAGTGTAACTAATAAAGGTATAAAATGATTAGAGTAGATAAAAACGGAGATTAAAGACTTCTCCATTTTACAGTTCTATCATCTCTGTGGCCATGCTTGTCAAGACACAATTTCTGAAGAGCAAACATATACTTGCCAGACTGCAATGATAAAAAAAAGCATCTTTTTTTTATCCCAGTGATTCTGACCAAGATAGCAGTTTGAGGTGGATGGATGATTATTTATAAAAGGCATTGGGCTATAACAAGCTTTACAAATGACAGGAGGCCATTCCAACTATGTATGAAGATTCCCTACATAGTTTTTGGTTGCATGAATTCTTTATTATGTACCAACAAAGTATTCCTAAGCATTGGTTTTGCCCTGACCCTTAGATTAGATGTACATCAATTATTACCCCACCTTTAAGGTTACAGTTATATCTCCCTAAAGTATTCATTAATGATTTCAAATAAAAAAAACACCATGAAACATACCAAGACCCTCATGACAACAGGAACATGCTGAGCATAAGGCAGAGAAGCAGCAGGTCAGAGGCACACGGTAAATACGCAGACAGGCAAACCTCAGAACATTTAAGGTCATTCACTCCATTGCTGCTGTGAGTCCCCCTCCCCAACAGGTAATGGGTATAAGAGGTAAAACTGGAACAAACTTTTGTTCTGACTCCATTCTGGCAGGCCTGCATTCCATTAGTATTCTAAATGAGAATTTTAGAATGATGCAGGTAATGCAGCTTGTCTACACATACTCAAACAATGCTTGCACATCTGTAGTTCGGTCTTTGTGATGATATTGTATTACCCAATGCAGTAAATAACACCTACCCCAAACAAACATAACTCAATATATGAAATACTACGCCAAACATTTTGGCACTGTTTTTCTAGTAAACCAATTAAGTTGCTAAGAAAAAAAATATATATTACAGTAGTAAGAATGTTATTTTCCACATGCTAAATGATGTCTTATGAATACAGAAAGTCAAAATGATCAGTGCTTGGAGACGGAGTCACTAGTGCAAAACAAACCGTGGACTTCAATCCAAAGTTAAGCTACAACCCCGACAAACAACTGGTCTGGTACAATTAACCTCACCCAAACTGATAACAGTTAACTAAGTTATCAGTTTGATTTGATAAGCCACGTTTTCTATCTGTTCAATGGGAACAAGCAGGAGTAAGGGTCCGATCCATTTAGTAAGACTCTGGCAATCACATTTCCAGTTTAAATTGGCAGCCTAGTGACCACTGCCTGCATTAGGTGCCTACGTGCTTCCAATTCAATTAGTCTGAGACTAGGACACTTGCTTGCCAATGTGGCAGGTAAGTATACTCCTTTCCTCTTTGCCTCACGCCCCCTCAGCACCATGGTTTACCACCCAGCAGGGACACTCACCGATATTTTGGGGACACTAATTGGATTGGCCAGCAACAGATGTTGTTACCATTGAGCAGTCGGGCATTTGATGTTTCCAAGTTGTCGGCTGTAATTTGTGCGTATTAGTGGCTCTAGTGGAGAGCAAAGGTCACGGCGTAAACAAGAGCGCGTTCTCAGTAGCCGCTGGCACGCGTATCCCTGTGTTTTGTGCAGGTCTTACAAGAGAGGGCTAATGCGTCGAGGATGCACTGACGCACTCTCAGAGCTGAAAAGGGAGATCTTGCACCAGGAAAAGCACTTAGAGGCAGCCCAGATGTACACTCAAAAAGCAGCCATTGGCCATCCAAGGACTGCCTCGGAGTGCCTGTGTATAATGGAGATCTGGCAACACTCAGGTGTGAACACACTTAGATACAGAAAGAGTTAATTAATGAGGAAGCCTCTGCCAAAAGAACAGTGCCACACTGAGGATGAGGAGTCAGAGGAGGAGAAGATGCATATAGAAAAGCAAATCTGAACAAATCAGGTCTTCAGCAGGACCAAAGAGAGGTTAAATGAGCAGCTGAGGTATCTCTTGGTAACCCATCATGGTGAAGCTGCTCCAGGCCTTGTGTCTCTATGGAAACAATGAGAAGATGGCAGGTATATCTTCCACCCCAATGGGCTTTATACATGCCACAGCTGCCTGGCAGGGCATAAATGGGAAATATTTATTCATTTATGATTTTTTGAAAAAGTCTTGAATGGCTATTTGACTATCCTGTATGTAACTGTTGCAGTCCCAAAACTATACCCATGTTCCTAAAACCTCATACCTCATCATCCTCTGACTTCTTGGTTTCAGTAGAATGTTCATTATCCAAACCAATTGGGACCAAGGTTGGTTGCGTTAATCAAATAGTTTGGATAATCAAATATACATAAGAACACTCAGTTTATACTAAGCAACATGTAATTAGGTCTATAATTAAATTATTGCATGCAAGGTTATTACTAATGCATTTTGAAACATGAAGTATTATAAGAAATAATTGATTTAGGAAATGATTTCTAAATAATATCCAAAACATTATGAAGAAACAATCATGCATCAAGATCACAGCAGACAGTTCTGAGTCCATACAGTAGTTAAAGACATTTGATTTTGAACTCGTTAATGACAAGTTAAGACTGTTTCTATGACATAGTGCATATATATTTGAATAAATAATTACTGGAAACTAATGCATTTAGCTTCATGAGAAACCAGTACACTTAAAAAAAGATATAGTAATTTTTTTTTTTTGGGGGGGAGAGCAGGGGTGGTTCAGATAATTGATGATTGTGCTGCTTGGCCTTCATATAATCAACGTTCTACTGCATTTATATTACTGCTGGATGGTCCATCAACAAGGTGCTCAGCCTGTTACACTCTGACCTCTGCAGGAGGAATTCCATGTTCTACCCAAGATCCAAAATAGCCGTCTGCCTAGATCTCTCCTGAAGTCTCCCTCTTCATGACCCCCATTTTCGCGGTGCCTCCTGGATTGTCTGTGTGGAAACATGTTCTGTGCTGATTGAGATTACGGGAAAATTTAACCTGCTGTCAGGAGGATCCGAATGGCTAAATGGGAGATACTTTATCCTTACAGGTAAGAGTGAAAGCCATTAAAACTTTAGTGTCTCTCTGGTCTCCCCAGATGAGACTTCATAACAGCGCAGTCCCACCAATGTGTCACACAAGCACCATGCCTACCTCAGAATACTACAAGATGTCCCCAACTAGTGATTCTTTTACCTAAACTGGCATTCAGAGTGTAACAAGGAGATCAGGTAACAGCATTGGAGATATTCCAGCAAAACTAACAAAAATATATATTTTGTGCTTCTAAAATCAGTAAGCTTCAAGCCTTAGAACAGGGGTGTCAGACTCCGTGGGTCAATCAGCATGTGATATTAAGAAGCAACATCTTACCCTTTAAAAAAATCTTTAAAAGATAACTAAACCCTGCTGAGAATATGCTGATTGACACAGTAAATATGGAATGATGGAGGGCATGATTAAATGATAGGGGTTCACGTAAAAGCAGGAATTGGCTGGAACGTAAACCTGCACCCACAGTGGTCCCCCAGGACCAGAGTTTGACACCCCTGCCTTACCCTTCACATTTTCTGGCCTTGCATTAAGCTACCAGATGTCAGAACTACAGGATGGTATCAACCTTGAAAACCCCTCAACCTCACTATGTCCACTTTATTATAGCTATTGCTAGTCTTAAAGTCAGTAGTTAAGGAATACACTTGCACAAAAGCTAGTAAAAACATGCAAGTAGCCACAGAAACACAAACAATCAAAGAGGGACATAGTTATGTGTTATTGTCCATGTGCTTATCCTGGTCAGGGTCACAGGGGCTGGAGGCTACCCCAGGCAAGGGAGGACATACATACTTTGCAGAGCATATACAGAAAATCATATACTACAAGTAAGTTAGAGATGCCAGTATCCTAGCTGGATGTCTTTAGACTATGATAGGAAACCAACATAATATGGGGACAACATGCAAACTCCACATACAGAATGGAAGGGGGATTCAAACCCCCAAACCTGGAGGTGTGAGGCAGCAGTGCCAGCCATTTAGGGACCATGCCCCTAACTACATCCCTAAACTACAATTTTACTCTTTCTTGCTATTGTACTACTGGTACTAGCAACCCTACACTCACTCTACTTGTAATTATACATCATATAATCAGCTTAGGCACACCCATGCCACTGTTTGTATGAACATATCTTCTACAAAGCAGTCATAAACAAAAATATAATGCTGATGATGACTGTGTGATTCAGGTCCTTCTAATAAAAAGCTAAATCTTCAACTACAATATGTACCTTGAAACTTGATCCCAACAAAAAACTTTTTACTATACATTTTAAAAATACTTGGATAAACACCCATTTTAATCCAGTGTGATACGGACTATGGAGAAGGGAGTGACCAGAAAAATTCATGGGCAAGGAAATGGGTAGCAAATAGACATAATTTTCATTATGGCATATTTACCTGTTGTTCATATAACCTGGGTTGCTTGTCTTTGTCATACACCGACTGTCTTTACACATAACTCAGCAACCAAACTCTGATCGATTTATCTGGATGATACATCTGCCTTCTTCAGAATGGCTGCATTTGATTGCACAAGTTTCCCATAAATGAGGTCAGCAGGAAATTTAACTCATGGGCTAAAGGCCTTCAACCGAAACATGTAAAAAAACGTTCTGTTCAGAACCGTTAGAGGTACAGGAGCGACTCTATGACCTTAATACAGTCTGAACAACAGAAGCAGATGTTGTTGTTGCACGGTGTTCAGTGCTGAAAAGGAAGCGTTATTCCAGCCACACAAAGCACTCAATGTTCACGATGCTGACAGATAACCAACGAAGAAAAACAGAAGGACAGCAAAAGAACATGGTGTGCATGATGTTCTCAGTGCCTCGTTTCTCAATTCCACAATGCCTGTCACAAAAAGGCAGCTCAGTCAAGTGTGTGGCATGAAAATGTTTTTGTGACGGGTTGGACAGGACATGGGAGCGACTTGTTATTGTGCAATCCTTTCCGGGGAAACAGACCAGCAGGAGTCAGAACTGTGCAACGGCTAAGGCCACAGGCGTGGACAAACCAAACCGACCCACAAAGGGTACCCTCAGGCACTGATATGTCATGGCCTCACTCAATCCACTCAGTGCAACTTTAATCTGCATGAAGAAGCACCACTGACAGCACTGTGAAGAGGCCATCTTTGCACCTAGAGAAAGTAGCATTGATCCCATAAAGTTGGAAGTATCCTGAACTAACCAATCAATGATGGTGATATGAATCCTCATTGTCCCATTACTATACAACAAAATATGGGCATTTCAGAGACACCAATTAGCCTAACTGGAGGGAAATCAGCAGAACATCTGTAAAACACAGCGAGAATACAAATATCACACCTGTACAACACAGTGAGAAAACACACACCAGACCTGTACAACACAGGGAGAATACACACACCACACCTGTAGAACACAGGGAGAATACACACACCACATCTGTACAACACAGGGAGAATACACACACCACATCTGTACAACATAGGGAGAATACACACCACATCTGTACAACACAGGGAGAATACACACACCACACCTGTAGAACAAAGGGAGAATACAAACACCACACCTGTGCATAGCAGGGGCAGGATTCAACCCCCAACCCAGGAGGTACAGGGTAACAGTGCTACTCACTGCACCACCGTGCCACGCCTTAATGCAATTTTTCAGTAACATTCTATCGCATTATCTACAGTGATTTTTCAAAACCATTCGTTTATTTCTGTCAATATCTGGACAAATTCTGAATGAATGCAGCTCATTCAGGTTTGTCATACTTATCAAGTTATATCTCTGGAAGCTTTTAAATCTGTAACTAATGTCATATCCATTGTAATGAACCTAAACGGAGAGGGCACAAGTAAGGCAGGCAGTCAGCAGATGGTGTACTGGTGCAAGAATATCACACACCAGTCTCCAAATTACAGATGTGCTCCTGAGAAATTTAAGATTAATTAATTAATATCAGTTAATAAAGCAAAGCACGTGCACTATTTGGATGGTTAATAGAAAGTCTTTTGCATAAATTAAAATTGTACAGGTCTCATTGAACAAATACGGCTTAGCTAAAATTGAGAGAATTTTTTTTATGTTTTAAAATAAATATTCTACTAACCAATATTTGGCATAGGGTTCCCAGGGGGTGGAGTGGGATGAACTCCTGATCTGGCTGGGATCAATCTGAAATGGCAATGTGGAGCCATCTTGTGGGCCAGTGTCACGTACAGTGCCATTTATAGGTGGCAGAAATAAATGTGAAGTACCCAGACGGATTAGACCTCGGCAATGCACACTGGCTTGCCCAGATGCCTTGATCAGGGTGGAGTCTCTAATACTCTGGACTTCCCCATGGTTAAAGACCTCAGGCAGGTGTGAGGATACTCACAAGTACCAGGTTGAGGCCTGTGCAGCTTGAGTTTTTACTGGTGGACAAGAGGGTTGCCTTTACCGACTGATAGATGATTTCTGCATGTGCACTATACAGCAGTACAGAGTACCCAACCAACTTTGAGAGAGTAGATGAGGTGCTTGAAAGAGTACCACCTACAGAATATATGGGTCTATTGGGAGACTTCAGTAGTCAAGGGGAACAATGGCGATACCTGGAGGGCCTTGACTGGGAAACGTGGCCTCCCGGAACTGAGCCTGAGAGGTGAATTGATATTGGATTTCTGTGCAAACTGTAGATTGTTGAGATGCAGCTGGGAGTTTGTCCTGGCTTATCCCATGGGGCAGAGGCCCTGGGGAAGACCCAGGGTGCAATGAAGGGATAATACTTCCCAGGTGATCGCCCAGACCTGCGGCTGAAGGAAAAGATATTTGGCATGCTGCCCCTAGCGATGATGTCACCCATATCTGCATGATGGTGTAGCACATTAATGCTTATACTTTACCTTATGTTGTTTTCAGCGCATAACTAAGCTAATGTGAAATCTCACATTGTGTAGAATCAACCCACGTTTAAATACATCCTAGTAGCAGGCAAATGCGGGCAGGGGGGCTTGGGGTGTTGGAGGTCTTTCCTCCACAAAACCTCCCATGCCCAGGACCCTCTGTATGCCCCCCACCTGAGCTGCTTGTATCATATGGATAATTGAATGTCCTGGATGCTGCTTTTTCACTGTTCAGCACCTGCCCCTCATAAAGTCGCTGCACAGTCCTATCTAGCAGTAGTAGGAATTGTAACCATCTGGTTTCAAGAAGCAGAATACCACCTCTGGAGACCGTAGGACTGTGTTTTGGTCATCTCTATATATATCTATATACATTGCAGGTTACTCCCATCTACTGGCTTGTCACTGCGATGTGTAATTAAGACCACCCATTGGCAGGGTGGCCCTCAGCACCCCTGCACTGGTCGCACTGCTCTCTGCAGTTGTTGCCTGTGATGTTTGACAGGTAAGGCTGGAGATGGACAGTGTAGAGTTTCATAAATTTACACTTTTGTCCTTTCCAGCTGTTGAAATCATCACCATTGCCTATTCTCTACAGCAATGCCCTCACTCTGTCTATCACCATCACTCAATGTCCTCCTCAACATCTTATGTGCTTGTTAGGCTTTATCCAATATTTTCTGTCTATGAATAACCTGAGCATCTGGGTGTGGCATTTCTCTGCCCTTTATACATATGCTGCTTATCTAATCCAGTGATTTAGTTCTGGTAGCCAGGGTGTCATCAGTGGGAATCAGGATATAGAAGCCTCCAGTCCATAAAAGGGTGGCTGAAATACAACAGGGAGCTAAAGAACCAACACAGGGCTTCAGCAAACTGCTCTGTTTTCCCATTATTTGTTGTAGGAATGTCAGATCTCCTCAAAGGGAAAAACTACTGGACACAGGAAAAGTGTTAATGCAGGCCCAGGTTGATTGCATCCTTCATCTGGTCTATGGAAGAAGGAGAAGGGCAATCTAACAATTGATAAAAATACATGTAAAATATAGAATGGCAGTAAGCACAACACTGAACAAAAGTGTACAATTAACAGGTGATGGGCACAGTCAACTTATAGACACATGCACAGATTTAAGCAAGGGTCAAATAGATGACCCCTTCAATGGATCATTGCCTCAACGTGGCAAAGGGGCTTGCGCAGTTCAGTGAAACTATTACCTAAGCCGTGTAGGGCCACCCAAGATGGACAGGTCGTAGTATAGAACTCAGACCAAGGTGATCCCTGGAGAAGGAAATGGCAACCCACTCCAGGATCCTTGCCAAGAAAACTCCATGGACAGTATCAAAAGGCTACAAGATATGACGCTGGAAGATGAGCCCCTCAGGTCAGAAGGTGTCCAAAATGCTACTGGGGAAGAGCGGAGGGCAAGTACAAGTAGCACCAGACAGAGTGAAGCGGCTGGGC
>JAACJT020000069.1:156353-185556 GCA_009936485.2 Gymnarchus niloticus | reverse complement strand
GTAGCGGAAGCAATGAACATGAGTTTGGGCAGGCTTCGAGAGGCGGTGGAGGACAGGGCGGCCTGGCGTGCTGCGGTTCATGGAGTTGCGAAGAGTCGGACACGACTGCATGACTAAACAACAACAATATTTTTGGCGAGTGATTTCGTGAGACAAGCTGTTGCTCATAGTCTGTTAATTTGCTAGCGATATAGCCCACTGTTTTCATTTGTACATATCCTGCTGCAAATATAAACGTAAATATAGTGTTCTTGAGTTTGCTCCTTGTTTCAGTTTAGTAAAGTTTGTTCGTTTATTTCAAAGTAAGTTGCGGGGGGCAATAATTGACTAATTTTATGATGTAGGTCTACAGTGTGTTTCCCCTGTTTGAAAGACCACCAGCCGCCACTGGTACATACATACAAGCACACACAACCCATACCTATCTGAGTAACAGGGAGCACTGTGTGTGTGTGTGTGTGTGTGTGTGTGTGTGTGTGTGTGTGTACACATTGTGGTACGCCTCTGGCCCCCATGCACACACTCTCTCTAACCCATATCACGGACTTTCTTCCTCCCCATTAAAAATCCCATTTCAGCTTTATGAGTTCTCTCCTCTATCTTCCTGGAGGTGATTTAATCATTTGTTTTAGAAGGAGGAGGCTCTTCCACTTTAAATGTTGAAAGTCCTTTGAAGGTTATGGGGGGGGCATGAGGCTTTTATACAACATTTGGTCTTCCTGCCAAAACTCATACAGTTCAATTCTCCAACTGTATATGAACACAGACCCTCCCCTGGGGAGCTTTGAAGAACCATGACCTGATGTTCTTAGAGGCGTGGCATACAATTCAAAGACAATGAGGATCTTTCCTTGTCATGGACAGTTTGCGTGTTGTCATAGCCTTCATTGATTTGTTCTGAATCATTCTTTTATCACGACCAAATCAAGCAGTCATTCCCTACAGTGCCGTCATTAACCTTTAAGCAATTATCTCTTTGACCAATGCTATGTCTTATTTTCTGTAATTCATGAAATAAGCATTATTTCAGTGTAAATGTAAAAAAAAAAAAACCTATTGCTTCAGTCAAAGAACAGTTTGAGCTGTACCCTAAACTGTGACAAGAGCAAGTGAGGGCAGTATGGAAGAAACCAAACTCAATGAAGCTGTGAATGCTGAAGCCCTTAGAAAAGCATCAGTCACATGCCATATCAGAGTAGCTTACAAGACAGCACATAAAAGAGCCCCAGAGGAAGAACTAAAAGTCACTTCAGTCCCACGTGACATTTGACGTGACAAACTTAGGAAGCCTGAATATAGCAACAAGAGCTGCAATAGCTGAATCTAAGGACAGCCAGAGCAGAGCCATTGGGCTCAGTGAGGCTGACTATTTTTTTCCAACATTAAAGCTTCATAAAGAGAAGAGAAGGAAGCAACGATGAAGTTGCTGCCTCCCTACCTCTGACAGGAAACAGAAGATGGCACAGTGATAGCTATTTTATTTCCTTTGTATATCCAATAAAAAAAAATAGAGAGACGTAAAAAATACGGCTCCCCATTTTGAATCTGACAATGTATCATTCATTCACGCGCAGCCTCTTTTTTCACATTCCATACCTGCTTCTCCATTACATATACGTGACTCTGAAGACCACTACTGCCCTCTGGTGGTCATAATTATATCCCTCCTGACAGGTCGTCGATCACTGATCGGAAAGTCACTCCTCATTTGACAAAATAACATAACAAAAATAACAACTACTGAATGCTTAAGAAACCGTGAACAATAAATCTGGCAAAGAAAAGAATGTATTTCAGAATTTCAGTCTTTGGCCTCAAGTTAAAAAGAACAAAACGCTAAACAGCCTCTTGACAGGTGGTCCTCCAGTGACCAGACAAGTCTTCTGATCTTTGTGGGTTCGAGGTTGGCACAAGCTTGCCATCCTTCTAACAATAAAATCACCATAAGAAGTAACATCTTCTTCCTGCTAATCAGTTGAATATGATCATCATTTGACGTGGTTTAACTGTTTACATGAGGGGATGGTGATAACTAGCTCAGTGTGTATGATATGTGTGTAATATACATGTGATGCACACGTGATGCATGCAATTGTGAGGAGGTACGGCCCTACACACTTTGGTTTTCTGTGTCTATTTGCGGTCAGGTTTTTGGACCTGGTCAAGCTGAGGGTCCAACAGCTAGTTTGCTCAGCTCTGTCACCAGAAAATCACACCAGTCATACCTGAGTTCATGTGTGTAAAGGTTCATACTACTTGATCTCTAAAAACACCATTTTCTAAAGCTAGCATTACACAGTCTGACATCTATAATTTTAGGAACCCTGTATGAGAACCAATCACTAAACACCGTACGCCACACATTTGTACCCTACAAGTGAATCAGTCATGAAACTGCACATTACATTCATGCCACCAATTTGATTGATTCTAAGATTTAAAAAACGAGTCATAAAAATCTGTTTTTCTAATGGAAGCAGCCATTTTTTTAACTTCTCTTTCTCTGATTCCTAAGCTCTCACTCTAAACATTTTTATGACGCAGGTAGAAGTTTCACTGCCTCAGGTTCAGGTTCTGATTACCTAGTCAGTTTGAAGGCTGACCCTGCACACACTGTTCCACAGTACAAACACACTGTCATTATTATGAACAGAAACTACTTTGATGCGATATCATGTGGGAGAGATGCAACGCAGCACCATGTTGGGTGGTTGAATCACTGGTTAGCTGGTCTGCCGTGCTGATCTCTGCATCTCAGAGTTAATCACAGACTCACAGTCCCAATGTGGAGACCAAATTATAACTGCAGTGGCAATGCATCACTGCTCCAGTGAGGAAGGCCTGTGAAGTTGTTTAATTATATTCTTAAAGTTTCACCGTATTAATCTTTAATGTGATTCCTTATCATTTTAACAGGAACACAATAACAGACTCATAATGACGAACACTTCTTGAAGGAGCTTCTCCTACTTTTCAGTTCCAAAAAGCTTCATCATACTTATAAATTAGTATGATGCATGTTTTTACAGAAACTGAACTATGGTGATATTAACTAGATTAAGGATATCTTCTCATGTTCAAAGAAAAACCAAATGAATGATTTTTTAAAAACCTTTCTTTTTAAAACTTTTCCTTAATGGACTTCAATCAATAATAAACGAGAAATAACAGACCCTGCCAAGCTGCCTAATTTAAATGGTGACCCGAAACAAGCAGAATCATGCAGCCTCTCCCAAGGTCACAACACCAAAGCTGGTCCGCTGATTACCGATTTACGTACTTCACTCTAAGAACAGACACATTTGTTAACAGGAGTCCTTTCTATGTGCAGGCATTGCATAATCTCATTGTCCAAAGACAACAATGTTACTGCTCTGCCGTTTGTCATTTATACCGACTTATGTATTATGGCAATGACTTTCCACAATCTCTGTTTTAAAGAATGAACACTCCAATCCATTTTACGTAACAGTATTTCGGTGTCCTGATCCAGCTGGACTCACTGTCAGGGAGTCTCAGAGTCATGGAGTCAGTGCAGTCAGAGTCAAAATGGTGCCAGAACATTAGCTTGAGCTCTTATTCAACAATCATTAACTAAATAGTTTTATTACATAAAAAAACTCATTTCAAACGTATAAATAAAATATATAGCCATACAAATCATTCATCAGTAAAAAAAACAGTACAATGTATTTCATGCAGAAACTGACCTGTTTGCTACTGTACGAATTCTTTGGTTCAAAGACAGCCATGATTAAATTAAATAGAAGGAGAACAGGGTGTCAGTGAACAGTGAGACCCTGTGTGTGTTCCTTTCATTTTTAAAAGCTGCAGAATTGTCTTTGATGAGCGTGCCCTGACCTAACGATCACAGGCAGTTGTTACATAACTCCCTTTCAGTGATGGTGGCCATTGCAACCAGGGATCTCTCCACATGGGGCCCCACATAAAGTGCTGCCTAACTCCTCTCCAGGGCTAGGCCTTCTGGGGGTCACCCAGGGGTCAGTTGAAGGAAGAGGGATGGAGCCCAAAACCCAAGCACTGGTTTTTCTCACTCTGTTCCATCCTTTCACCTCCTTTTTCTTCAAGATCAATAGGCTGTCCTGTCTGAGTCCAGATGTGTAAACTGACTCAATCTTTCAGACCTGCAGGAGAGTCCCAACGGGAAATGCAAGTGAGTCAAAGCTCCATCAGTAGGATGGCGAAACACTGGCTACAGGGACCTCATGAGATCAGACAGTGAAGTGACATCGGGTGTGCTTCTGTCAACAGCAAGGAGATGATCATCGGAAACTGGTGACACATCGCCCCCATTTATGTGGCTATTGCTGGTGCTCCAGATGTGCTAAAACGAAGGTGCTGGTGCTGCAGATGACCAGCTTCCTACTCTCTTCCTGCTGAAAGCTGGAAGAAGCAGACCTCAGTCTGGCAGGTCCAGCAGTAGGGAGCAGGCTGACCCTGGTGTTACCCAACACTCATGTGCTCGTGACCCCCGTCCCCTGTAAAGAGCACATCAGACAGGCAGGGCTCACACACAGACACACACTGTTGTATGTGTATCTGTCTGTGGGTGGCTCTTCCACTCAATTATTACAACACGCTTCATCATTCCTAGTATCACTCTGAAAAAACTCCAAAAAAGGGGGAAAAACTAATAACAAATGAAACATCTTGGCATTTTGTTTTTAAAACGGTTAAAAAACGTTCTTAGCATGTCTGTTTTTTAAGAAATGTGGGAGTACATTTCCTAAAAAAAAAAAAACGTACACATGCAAAGAACATCAATATTTTGGTGGGTGAGATGGCAGTGGTGTGGCTCCTTAGCCCTGGTATCCCATAGTGCTTGACCTGTCCGAGCATCGGAGCCTGAGTGAATTCAGACCTTTGTGGTTTCGCACTGCCAGCTCCGTGACCTCTTCCTGTCTGGCTCTGCCCTGTCTGTGTGAGTATGAAGTGGGGGTGGTCCAGTCTCAGTAGCACTAAAAGGCCTGTATGAATTTTCACTGGAAGTCAGTGGGGGAGCGCTTTTGAGAACATAGCTGAATTTCGTAAACAGATCCGGCAAATCTTTGTGATCATCGGAGGGGACGGAGGTGGTGGATGGGGGGGTGTGGCCTTCAGCTCTCCTGGGGCTCCTCCAGGCTGTGGCCAGCTGCTGATAGGCATCTCTGCTGGAGTCTGCCTGTCTTTCTGCAGACAAAATGCCTTCATGTGAGGCTCTGAGTATCCATAGAAAGCCAACACCCCCACCCCCAACACACTCAGGCCATCACAGTGTGTGTGTGTGTGTGTGTGTGTGTGTGTGTGTGTGTGTGTGTGTGTGTGTGTGTCCTTTTTGCTTCTAGGGGGCAAAACCTGAAAAATTCCCACACCCCCACAACACATACGAAGATATTTAAAACATGCAACCGATTAAAAAAAGTGATTTTATATACTGTATATACAATACTATTTTTATATATAATGTAGTTAATGATTATACAGCCCAAAACCAGAAAAGGATCACCTGAAAAGGACAGACCAAGGTAGGATGTGGTTTGAGAGCTGGATGAGATCAATGTAGGAAGTGGGTGAGGCATTGGTGAGATCTGGGTAAACTCTGGGCAGGATGTGGGTGAGATCAGCGTAGGAAGTGGGTGAGGCATTGATGAGATCTGGGTAAACTCTGGGCAGGATGTGGGTGAGATCAACTTAGGAAGTGGGTGAGGCATTGGTGAGATCTGGGTAAACTCTGGGCAGGATGTGGGTGAGACGTGGGTGAGATCAGTGTAAGCAGTGGTAGGTTGTGGGTGAGGTTCAATAAGATCTCAGTGAGATCTTGGTGAGACAGGGGTTTGATCTTTGTTACTCAGGTTTCCACACTATAATTTACACAGACTTAGGGAGTAAAGAGGTCATTCCGGGGGGAGGAAAGGTTAAATGGGAAGACATAGTCTCCTGAGTGGGAGGAATCCTATTACATCAGCTCCCCTAACACTGCCAGCTGAAAGAGATCATGAAAGACCCCCAAGACCACCTACCTGTGACTTCAGAAGTAACCTTCCCCAGTCCTCAGCTGATCAAATCAGCCACGTATAATCAGAAAGCACTTGTGCAGAATGGAGCTTTGAATGTGCGAATGTACAAAGGTTAAAAGCAGGCCATGTGACACAGGGGCAGCACCAAAATACAGTCATTTTGGAGTTGGACTTAACATAGTATTGCCTGATTGGCTGCTGCAGTCATGTAGCACGATTTAACAGAGCAATACACACATATGCATGCACATAGACATTTCAAAAGTCTAAAAGGTTGACTGAGGTTGTTTTACGAGCGGAACAGCTCTGTGCATGATCACATCTTCTCACCTGCCAACACTGAGAAACACGCTATGCATCAACTGAAAATACACAACCAGAGTGACATAGAGACAAACCTTTGTGTGTTTGTTATCACATTGTCTGTGATAATCAAAATGCAAATGTCCCCTGGAGGAATGAAAACCTGTCACTGAAAATAAAATAAAATTAAAACTTAATTTGAAATATAAAAATCTGTGAATGCAAATGTAAATAGCCAAGTGTCATAGTTTGTATTTTGTTGGGTTAGAAATGAATGGAAGGTACCCACAAGGTTAGAAATACAAATGTGTGTTTGTCTGTGAGAGAAAAAGACTCGGGACAGCTAGTGTGACTGTGAAAGTGTCACGAGGCGGGACAAACGGGGACAGCAGGACCCAAATGCGGAGCACGCTTTTAATTAAAGGAGTAATAGCTGAATCGAAGTTCAAGTCGGTCGAGCCAGAAACGAGTTCAGGAGCCAGGAGCGAGGGTCGAAGAGCCGAGGGGTCAATCCTGGGAAAGGAGAAGCAGGCAGGTAAGTTTCTGGGTCACGGGACGGAATGGGAGACAGAAACAGGACAGGAAGGTACAAGGAACCGCAGGATCGGGCACAAGGCAAATAATCGGGGAACGGAGCGTTGAATAAAAGGACGATACTTTGCAATGTTCTCTCAGCTTGCTTGTGCTTATATGAGGTGATGTATTGAGCTACAGCTGGAAGAGGGCATTCTCATGTGGATGGATGAGATTGGGACCTGACAGAAAGAGTTTTCTGCAAGCTGGTTTGTGTGAAAGAGAGCATTTGGAGAGATGGCGTGTGCGTGTGAGTGAGTGAGTTGACCTTAACCCTATTAGTCCCACCAGTACTTTGTCATGATGTGCTGATTTAATGTATCTGCTTAACTGATGGCTGGCATGAACGTGGTGATTCTGTAATTCCTGTAGTTCCTAGTTTCTGTAGTTAAATATCCTGATTCATGTTCATTTCCCATTTGACTCATGTGGTTCCACAGTAAATGTTGCTCATTCCAAGATGCTTTTTCTCAGTTTTTCCCAGTGAGCAAAGTAAAAACTGAGCAAAATTTGTTTGGGAGCACTACAGCTGGTCCACTATTGAGGAGACCCAATAACTCAGTCCTTGTCTATTCAAATTAATTGATGATGGTGCCCATCCTGCTTCAAACCTGGAATTTTCTTACATATGAAAGTTACAGGACCATTAAGCAGGCATTTATTTGTGGACCAGCTTCTGTTCTGGAGGTCTGTGTAGTGTTAGATTGCTAGTACGGGTCTCCTGATCCTCTCTAGCACCTTTTTCCCATTATTAGACTTCCCCAGTAACATTCGTAATGCACTTTTTTTTATTGATTACCGGGACATTGAAATATAAGCTGATACCCCCCCATGCAGACCACAGACAATGTGTACTAAACACATGCTTCTTCTTGGCTAGTAACAATACCAGATGCCAGAAAGAGTCTGAGCAAATGGAGTTTTATGGGCTGCTACGCTACCGCGGCTTTCCATCTTGACCCGTACAGACAGATTACACTGTACGGCAGATTTCATAAGCCGGCGTCACATGTCACATTAGGCACGTTGCCGGCAGCCGCAGAAGACCTGCTCTCTCCTGTTCTTTCCGAAGCCAGGAAGCACCACAGCAGCTAGAGGGCTTGGCAGACAGGAATAATTGCAGCTGTCTCCATCAGCCCGCTGTCGGATTGACGGGACGTGGGAGGGAGGGACTGAGGACCCCTGAGAACACCACATCTGCAGCTTCTGTCCACGTGTAATTTGATTACAGAGGAGCGGCCGGCTCTGTACAAGAGTGGCTCTGAATGCTGGAAGTTTGACAGCCTTAATTTGTTTATAAAATCCGATGTGTAGACCCTGGGCCCAGTGTTCAAACACACCTCGGTCTCCAGGAGACAGGCATTTTTGTACCGTTTGGACTGAACTCAAACATGTCACGTAGGAGAGGAAGCACCCAATCTCAAGACCTCCCACCTTAAATGCCTCCCCACAGTCACGCTGGCTATATCTCACTTCCTCCTCTGTTGGACACAGGTAAAAAAAAAAGAAATAGAAATTAAATGAAAAATCTAAATGAAATCAAATTTAGTTTAGGCAGTTTACCAAACTCCATGAAAGGGTAAACTCAGCCGCAGGTATGCGGATGCATTGGACATTTGGGCGGTGTGCATGTCTGCACGTCTGCGTATGTCTGAGTGTGCGTCTGCAGGGGACCGTGGCTGCTGTCCCTGCTACGATTCCCCGCAGCCACCGGACAAAACAGAACACAATAGCTCTGAGGTGCAAAAATAATTAAGTTTCCGATGTGTTTGTCTAATTAGAAATGGCTGCGTGATTAGGGCCAGCCTGCAGAGCCAGATGCACAAATGGATTAATTATGATGCCGAGCCTGTTTACCGCTCACTTTGCCACCTTTCAGCCTGTGTTCTGGCAGTCTGTATGTGATTTAGACCATATTAGTATGTGGGCTGCACACCAGCAAGGCCTTGGTTTTGAACAGTAGATACAAATCTCAAGGTGCGCTTGAAATGAGAAATTCAGCAGCATTATGGGGCCTGAGAATATCCATCATCCTTATTAAAGAAATACGTTTAAATAGCAATATGAGTGCATTCTAAGGTCACGAGTCATTTTCCTCCTCAAAAATGACAGTAATCCACATAATCAGAGAGCAGTGCTCTATTTTGGACCTGGGATTATTGATTTCTCAGTGTCTACAGGTTACTTGTGATTTCCAGATACTATTTGGTAAATGATACTAGAAGCATTTTGATGTTCACATACAATCTCTTGTATCACCAAAACACACATTTGTCCTCCATTACGACTGATAAATTCACAGACATATACAACCTCTCACACCCCGCTCCCGCATGAGCCAGCGTGATGAGTGAATCTGATGAGACCTACAGTACTTTGGCTGTTGGACCAGAACTGCAAAGAGAGATCTAAAGCCTTAAGGAGAGGTATCAAAACTCCTACAGATAGGGATCCAGAGACCTTAAGAGAGGGATGAGAGCTTCTAATTTGTCATTTGGTAACATGACATTTATTGCTTAGCATTTGTGATCTGAACAGGTGGGTCTTTACAGAACTCCTCTATAGAGTACTAAAGCAGTCCTCTTCTTGGGCTATAGATCTGAATCCAGTTCCAGAAACTCAACCCCACCTGATTAACTCAACAAAGGTGCAGTGCTGCGTATGTATCTTGTTACACTCCAGTTAATACAAAGCTACTACTCTCTTGGTTTTCTAAAATCCTTTCCTCTTTGGGGTTTTAAACTACAACCCCCTGATGAAACTGATTTTCTTAAGCAGGACACCAGCAAACGTCAAATGCAATAACACATCATGCTGTGTGGCTACGTAATCTACAGGTAAATCCCCTGTCACTGGTTAGATGACCAGGACCATCCCGTACTAAAGTGCCATTGTGTTATGCTGTGGTTCACATCAACCCGATACATAACACATAACTCATGCATAAAAAGACACCGGAATAAATACACAGCATTATATTCATAGCTAGAAAGTCTTTGAAATGTTCTTGAAGACGTCTGTAACCATCCCCAGCAGGAGAAATGTATCTTTCCAGAAAGAGCAGTGAAATGATTAGGCCTAGTGAGGGGTGGGGCTTATCTCTGCTTTACATGTACTCAGGTGTCATTTAAAGCCATGTCTTCCAGGTGTGTAGATGATGCCAGGGAAATCACGGCTGAGTGTCCAGCTAACAAATGTGTAGAATGCTTGGGGGGGCCAGCCTATCACCCCCTCTGTATGCAGTCATCGACGGTGTGGGTATCTCTCCACCATTACACATACCTGTTTAACGATGTCACTTTAGGATGATTCAGGTGACATCTCAAGAAAACCTAGAATCCACATATGGTCTTTGAAATTAAATGAAATCTTTCTTTGCCATTTGTACTGTGTTCTTTCCAAATCCAATATTGCTCTTCTTTGGAAGCTTTAAAATTTTCAGTCTTTTATTTCATGACTGGGCATCTCAAATGAATATTTGTGAGAGTAATAAAAATGAGCAAATTTCAGCTGGCATGGATTATTACGTTCATTTAGTTTATGAGGATTTATCTGGTGCCAGTTTGTGTCACACACCTAGCTGGCAGCTTCTGTACTCTCATGACTGTTACATTAACTGTCTGAGCTCACCTTGAAGCAGAGGATGGAGACTGAGTTATGGAGACTCAGGCCTCCTATTACTCTTCTATAGAGGTGACTTCAGCCTTGGTGCTCACCAGCCTCCACCTAACAGATATGCTGTAATGCCTGCCAAACTGTAGCTACCACATAGCTGCTCTTCAGAGACACCAGCACGGCCTTGACAGTCACACACCCTGACCAGGAGAGATAGCGCCTGTGAAAATTTTGAGTAAAATAGCTGTGGTTGGTGTTGGTGGGTGGGTGGGTGGGTGTGTGTGTGTGTGTGTGTGTGTGTGTGTATTCTGCCTTTGCCTCTGCCTGTTTACCTGTCTGTCTGGAATCAGCGGAGGTCTGTAAGGCGCCCATGTTAGAGGTGGTTTAAGATGGCTTCTGCCTGGAGTTGAGGGAATATTACAGCCTCAGCATAGAGCGGTGACATTCCTCTCTTTTGGTATTTTTCTGTTTAGAATCAAAATATTTTTCTAATAAAACAAATTTATTCAAGAAATCCTAAAAAAACCAAAAGAAAAGAGAGCGGACATGAAGAACCTCTTCATCTGGAAACGATTAGGGTGGGGGTTCTCATCTGGAGGTAGTTTTTATTATTGTTCTACAAGATGTCTTTTTATTCACTCTCCCTTTAAATAGGTGCTCTTCTCAGCTAACTCAGAAAAATATTCTTTTACAGTGATGTTTTCAGACAGTTGGGGTATCCATCTCACACTTCTGACCACCTTTTCTCATCTCCTCTTCTGCCATCTTTTCTCTTCTCTTTTCTTATTTTAAAAAAATTCTTTAAAATGACCACCAGCATTCTGTTCCATTTAGTATTAATGACCAACACACACTGGAAATAAATGATCAGTCTAGCTTCCAGCTTAACTGGTTTACCTGGTGAGTTGAACATTTGCTAATTTAGAGTTTTTTACAATTGTTTTCAGACTTGTCTCAATAGCATGTAACCTTTTTCAAAACACTTAACACATGCACCGTATCAGTAGACTATATGAATTCAACTGTGTACACTTTTGCATTGTTTTGATACAAAATGCATTCAACCACCACTTCTTCCAAAATTCATGAATAGCTCTCTCAATGGTATCAATGGGTCAATGTTCAACCCCAGCAAAATTCTGTACAACTACAGCAAATTTTCCAGACATTTAGATACTCTGTTCAAAAGTTAACTTTCAGTTCAAACCCTAACAAAATTTAGATCGCTCTAGCTGGAAATATGCTGCGTTTTGACAGAATGAACGTCAAAATGAATCTACACATAGGCTTGAAATATAGATCATTCTGATTTTACCAAAAATTTATTCAGTTTCTAGCTTGCAGTGTTGTTACCATCTCTACAAAAATTGTCATATTTGCATTGAAATGTGTGTATGTATATAGGTAAAATGTTGATGTAGTTATCGCTGCAGAGATTTCTCCACTAATACTACTGTATAAGCCCATCACTAGCCCTTACAATACAGCACGCCTAACTGCTTTTCTAAATCAACTATATGGAAGGCGTTCAGCAGAGAGCAAGAGATACCAAATTTAAAAAATTTACCAATATTTGTGATTGTATGGGACAACGTGGCCTTTCATCATTCCCGCCAGGTCACAGAGTGGCTAACAGCCCATCCCAGGATGATGTCACTATTTGGATATTTTTTTTCTGCATGGAGATGGAAGGTATATGACCACTGCTTACATGACCAGATGTCACTTCTAGATGCAATGGCTACTGGGCTACATAACAGTGGAAGACATCCAGGGCAGGATAAGAGATCTTTTGCTTGGTGTATGGCTGGAAATAACATTTGGTGTGATGCTGATGCAAATCTATGGCCAAATGCAGAGGACAGGATGGATCACCATTAGGGCTACAGTACACTTCTATTGGTAGTTTCATGTGTTGTGTTTTCACTTGCTGTCCTGGACATGAATAAATGTATACATGTGACCTACTGTAAGAGGTGTCATACTTTTTTCTGTTCTTTTGCAATGCAACACTAAAATATGCAAAAAATAGAGGACACAGAAACACAAAGTATATGTATTTTGCAATGCTTCAATTTGTGTTTTTTAGTTGATTGTACAATGAGTGACATGGTAGTCTCATGGGAGGGAGCATATGCTATAGTTATGGCAGCATGAATGACTTTTGGGTGAAGAATGAAGTGTTTTGATGGTTGAAGTGCATTTTACACCAAGGGTTGCCTGATGTGCTCAGGTGTGTTTTCTAAAGCACAACATGTGAAGAGTTTTGATGAAGTGAATGTGGTATTGAAACAAGTCTGAAAACAATTGTAAAAAACTGTGTTCTTGTATGTTGTCCTTGTTCAGCTCATGTGACTTGATTCTCCATCTTCCTAGTTCCTGTGGTTATATTGTCTGTCTCATCCAGCCGATGAGGATGGTTTGTAGATACAATTTCACGTGAATTCTGAGATCACAACTCTTAAAAATACCACAATTATGGTCTCAGTTTTGGATTGCCTTACACAGAACAAACTGTGTTATATGGTACAGTTTATGTTAAATGGTTCTTATAGACATGATCTTGATCTTTGTCACCAGACATGCTGAACTGGGACTCATGCTCACTGTGTTCTTATTGTGCTCTCATTACGGTCTCGCTGAGGGCTCATTGTGGGTTTTGTTTTCTCACTGTGGTCTTTGTTTTGTTTCTGCCACAATCACTCTCACTGCAGTCCAACAGTAGTCTTTGTTTTATCACTGTAATTCCTAAGGATTCGCTGTGGCCAGATGCCCAAACACTATGCAACATTTTGATTTTCCATGATATTCACTGCTTGCTTTCTGCTTTTTAATCATCATCTCCTTTTTGTATCTGCAGACATTCACTGGTTTGGCTGCAATCTGACTGTGCTGGTGGACCCAGCCCCCCTGGGTCTCTCCTCCTCACTTCTCTCTTCCCTTCCCCCTCCCACTTTCTCTTTCCTCCCTGCCTCTTTAACGCTCAGCCTTCGTCTAAGCCCTGCTCTAGGAAGCCCTCCAGTTCGTCCAGCCTGGAAGACTGGGGTTTCACTAACAGGCGTGTGCGAGTTGAGACAGCCCCTCTTCCTGTATGTGAGTACCTACTAGTGGGTTTACGTGCGTCCTCAGACACACACACACACACAACACACACGCATGCACACACACTCCCCATAACCCCAACCACCAGACCAATAATACCCGATTTCCTCTGAACAAATCACAGGTCCTGCACACAGCTCTTTATAATCAAAGCCAGTGATAAAGGCATCACCATTAAAGTGGAGGCTTTTTGTTGTTTCCTGACAAAAAAGTGAGAGTCAGTTTGATTTCTATAGCAAAGGGTGGGAACTTCATACTGTGTGCAATATACATGACACCCATGTATCTGTGATTGGAAAGGCTTGGACATAATTAATTATGGGATGTTCTGGAGTCTGGACACACTCGTTTTTTAGTTCTCAGCAAAATCACTGCATGGTCTCCTAGCAACAGGGTGCTGATGCCAATTTTTGAGGCTGTTAAATGACGTGGTCAAAGAGTAACAGGAGAAATAACTACAAAAAAGAAAAACTAATTCAGATTTGCTAAAACTGAAACACCAGTTCTTTCATAGGTCATATGAGGTGGCACTTTGTAATTCTGTGCATGTGTGTATCTGAAGTGTCTATCTACAGCCCTCAGAATGCATGCTGGGTAAAACTCCTCATTATGGACTTCCTAATTGTTTTTGTCCTCCCACAACATTCTCCTGTTATATCTAGTTGGGATTCTTTTCAAACATGTTCCTTGACAACCAAACAACAAGGAAATTCAATAAGAATTTATTGTCTATTGTCATGGGCAAATCTTTGGATGTCACCACGAGAGGACAGTAGAGTTGTCATCTGACTCATTCTGGTCACATAATATACACAGAAAGCTAGACGAGACAGTTGTCCAAATCTGGAGCCAGTGGTCGCAGCCAGTTACAGACCCACCACCATGTGGGATTCCTAAACATTTGGGCCCCAATAGCATCTACAACCTAGCAGGTCTGGGTTCTACTACCCATTTTAAACTTGTACTCCTTTAATTGTGATGGTGCAGCTGGTTAACATGAGTATCTTTTAAAAACTAATAAAGTCCTTATCATCACACACAAGCCAGTGAAAGAACAGATGGAGACCAGAACTAAGAGGTGGGTAGGAAGACAAGGCCACCAGAACCAAGAAGAGAGCAGGTGGAACAGAACCAAAGAAAGAGAAGGAGGAACAGAACAATGGTGAAGACAAGTTGACCAGGGCACCATAACAAAGGAGAAAGCAGGAGGAACAGAACCAAAGAGAAAGAAGGAGGAATATAACTAAGGCGGACGCAAGTGGACTAGGGCACCAGAACCAAAGAAAGAGCAGGAGGAACAGAACCAAGGAGAGAGAAGGAGGACCAATACTAAGGTGGAGGCAAGTGGACCAGGGTACCATAACAAAGGAGAGAGCAGGAGGACCAAAGCACTGGAACTAAAAAGAAGGCAGGAAGACCAGGGAATCAGAACTAGGAAGTAGGAATGTGCTGATCCAATATTCAGTATCCGTATTGGCATGATACTGACCCAAAACACTGGATTGGCTATCAGAAAAAAAGTCATAATCCAACATGATTCTCAGGCAAGCCTCGCTTCACATTGGCAAATTGGCATTTCATTTCATAATTATTCCTTTAGGGTTTAACAGTATTTGTTTCACAGTTTGAGCATTTTTAGATGGATGTATGTATTACAAATGGCATAGAAATACCTTAAAAGTTGTTTAAACATAAAGACTATCAAATTGGCGTTGAAATTGACTGATATTTAATGTTGTGTTATTGGTATGAAAAAGGGGTACCGAACCATCCCTATAAAGGACAGAGCAGGAGAACCTGGGCACCAGAAATAAGGAGAGGATGGGAGCACCTGGGCACCAGAACTAAGGAGAGGATGGGAGAACATGGGCACCAGAACTAAGGAGAGGATGGGAGAACATGGGCACCAGAACTAAGGAGAGGACAAGAAAAGCAAAGAGTCAGAACTGCACTTCTTTCTATAGCAGGACCTCCCACTAACTTTTTAAATTCATGATTAGATATTCATGATTCCTAATCCCAATCCTTAAATCATTAAAACAGATAAAAATGAATAACAGAGCTTTAACACCAGTCTTTTTAACAGGTGAAGATATAAAAACGGCCGGTAAAATGCCCTACAAAGATGCCATAAACCACACATAAACAACGAAGGAACTCACTATTTCCCACATAGTCACAAAGCACCCGGAGAATGACAATTTACATAGAAAGCCTTAAGTACAGTATAATGCCCAGTAATTCATAGGCATGCCTAAAAGAGAAAAAGAAAAAACACAACCTGTTCTTGATTTCCATCCATTTTTAGTTTGTATGGTTGGGGTTAGGATTCATTAACATGAGTCAGTGAAACAACAGGATGGTGCATGTTGAGCAGTGTTTGGCATGGGGAGGGTGTGTGTGCACGTGTGTGTTTTTATACCAGCACTGGGAGGCAGACATCACTCAAAGCATCTTCTAATTAGAAGTAAGTACAGGAGGCGTGGTGACGTCTTCCAGGACAAAGTCACTATCAGCCGCACGTTTTCATTTCAATGGCCATTTTTAATTAAACGGGAGCACTAACGAGTGCCTGTATCAAACATGTCACGTTTCACTGGACAAAAGGCCCCACAGAAAATGTGTGTCAAATGTCAATGGGAACCAGGGAGTACAAAGAAGGACCGACAAGATAGAAGCATATCTGGGAGGAGAAGCTTTATAACCTGTCATGCTGTTTTGGTTCTCTGGAGGCTTTGAGGACAGCCGCTTAATGCCAAAAGTAAAGGGTGCAGTGACGGTTTTAAAACTATTCAGAAAAGTCTGACAACAACGACGACAATGCATAAGAAAAAATAAAAACACAAAGAAAATCTCCCACAGGCTAATATGAAAGGCTCCAAAGTAATTCTCTGAGCCCCCCACACCCCCTACTGACGATTAATTAACAGCAAGAGAACAAAGCAAACAGACCAATTTAAGTCAGCATCAAGGTTTTGTTCCCTCCATATTATCTAGCCAAGCCATGCCGGAAATACAGTTTCTGTGTAACTCAATGTAAGTTTGGGTTCATGTTCTCCTCCTGATAATGTTTCTATTTTGTATGCTATTGCTTTCATAACCAATCATACTAAGCCCAGACAGAGATCCATCTGATAATCAACATAACTGACAATTACCTACCCATGTACATAACCTGCACTACAAATGGTATTTTTCATATGATTACAGTATCTGAGGGTGGTGTTCGCTGGCGACAGCCTTGCAGTTAGGCAACCTACGTAATCCTTATGGATTCACCACCCTCCAGGTGAAAGTTGGGGGTCAGGTCCAGTATCATTTGAGTTACCGGTATGAGCAGGAAGGACTCAGATCGAACCTTGGCAATGGACACCGGCTTTGGGAAGGCAGAGACTTACACCTCTGCCAGGTAATGAGCAAGAGCTAGTGTGGGAAAAAGATGTCAGCTAGACAGAGTTGGGCTTACCTCTACACATAATGTTGGCACTGGAACCAAAACTCTCGATCAGGAGTGGGGTTTCTCTTACTCTAGAATTCCCTAGAATGAAAGGCCATCTGGCAGGTGTGGCAATACAGTGCCAGGCTGTGGGCTGCGTGGCTATAGTTTTTCCTGGTGGACAAGAGGGTTGCAATACTTCCTTGCATTGCATTGCATTGCATTGCATTGCATTGCATTGCAGAGAGGAAAAGCCTAATGATTGTTGTTTGTGTATATACACCAAACAGTAGTTAGGTAACCCAGCCTTCTTAGAGAACGAGGGTGAGGTGCTTGGAAGGACACTACCCATGGACCCTGTGGTCCAACTGGGAGTCTTCAGTGCACACGTGGGGACCAATGGAGATACCTGGAGGGGCATGGCTGGGAAGAACAGCCTCCCAGATCTAAAGCCAAGCAGCGAATTGTTACTGGAGCCCTGTGTAAGTCATGATCACAAAGATATTCATAATTGCACATGGTACCAGAGCACCGTAGGCTATAGGTCAATGATGGACATTGTGGTTGTATCATCTGACTTGAAGCTGTGGTTTTTGAACTCTTGAGCGAAGACAGGAGCAGAACTATTAAAGGATCACAACTTCATGGTGAGTTAGATTCGGGGAGAGGGCAACTCATATGAGCAGTCAGAGTTTACTAGGAATGACTGGCTTCTGTGGAAGATAAAAGCAATCAGAAAAATTGGCCCAGTGTGTGCTGAGTGAGGCCAGGAGCACTGACCCTAAATGGATGACATTCAAGGCCTCAGTCATTGCAGAAGCTACAAGGACCTACTGACAGAACTCAATATGGAGACCCTGTGCCTCACTGTGGGACAGCAGTGGCAAGGGAGATCGTGACACTGAAGAAGACCTTCAGGGCAATGTCACCTTGGGGGTCACCAGAGACAGCTAAAAGCTACTTACAGACCAGAAGAGTTGCAGTGACGGCAGCAGAATTTGGAGAGGACATGAAGAGAGACTGTCATGGGGCTCCAGAAGCAGGTTTGGAAACTTTTGGTGAATCAGTTGTTACACTTGAAGTTGCTGCAACGGCCAGAAGCCTGTTAAGTGGAAAGGCAGCAGTGGTAAGCGAAATTTCTCTAGAGATATTAAAATCACTGGATACTGTTGGACTGATGTGGATGGCTTGCCTCTTCAATGTTACATAGATGGTGGGTAAAGTACCTGTGGACTGACAAAGAAGGGTGGTGGTGTTGTGTTTTTAAAAAAGAGGATCATAGGGCGTGTTCCAAATAGTAATGGGACAAATGAGGCTTCAAAACTCATGGTGGTAGGGAGTATCCCGAGCTACCAATCAATGCTGCCAATGGTTTTGTAGCCCCATTTAGCGGTAGCATTAATACTCCCACCCACTATGGGTTTCGAAGCCTCCTTTGTCCCATCCCTATTTCCAACTGTAGGGGATCATACTTCTCAGGCGCGCTGGGAACTAGTCTATGACTAGTTAAAAGCCTTTTAGAGAAGCTTTTTAAGAAACTGGCCAGCCTTAACCAGATGAGTAAACAGAACTGAGACAAGGGAAAAGTACAAGTTATTAAAACTATTTAGAGATTAACAAAAAGTACAAGCCAATGTATTTTTAACACAATCACCTGCTAGACAATTATATGATTATAGTGTTGTTTTATGCTTAATAACACTTCTGATTATATCTTTCAAAACATTAATCTTCACAACAGATACAATACGTCTCAACATTGTCATTAAACCTGGATTTTACAATGAAAAGTGAATAAGACTATAACCAAACTTTGGAAACATAAACATTTACTTTTTTTAATAGAGGAATTCCATCTGTGTGCCAAAGCAGTTAATCTGAAATTTACAGACTGGTGTTACATCCAGAACGTCTTCCTTCTCATGCTCTGTGCATCCTGGGATAGACAGCAAGTTCACCCTGACTCTATACTGGACAAGGGCTTGGAAGATGAATGGATGGTTGGATAGATAAAATCTAGCAGTGGTGGGTATGGTGGAATGAAGCATGAACACCAGCAAGGAAGATCTACATAGTCTCATATGCACTCCCTACCGTACACATTGGGCATCAAACCCAGAACCTACACCCTAGTGCGTATACATTCAGGAGTATGACCAGCAAGACTGGACTGGGACATGTGGACCGAGCAGAGTCTACACAGCTAAAACAGCTATCACACATAGTAAAATGCAACCAAACATGACCGTAGACACAGCCATTCGTCACAACAGAAATGCCCACAACCCACAAAAAGCCAATACACTGTTGCCTGTCCGATTCGCATGTGTGGGAAATGCACACTGTACATACACTGTACATACTACAGGGCTTACTGAATACTCCCGTCTTGCCAGTTTCATACTACATTAGTGGGGATACAAAGTATTGCTGTCCAATCAAAATACAGTAACAGGAGGCCACTGACGGCAGACCATTTATGGACCAATCACAAGGACTGGTGCCAGGGACATAGCCAAACCTATAAAAACCTTCAATGTTGTGACCTCAGGAGTTACATAAGAGGAGATGAACTATAACAATAAATTCAACTAGCAATAAGCAAAATTCCAGCTCATCGGATACTCCTGCCTTGAGAGCTGCACTCAGAAAAAGGCCCAGTTTACAGAACGCATGGCTCCTGGCTGCACAAGTTCAAAACACAAGGCTGCTGGTTGTACACACATCGCTCCCCCAGCTTCTCCCTGGAATCTCTTAATAAAAAAAAAAAAAAGACAATGCCGAGGGTGCCGCCAAAATTAGCATGCACTGAAACCCAAAGTGGAATTACAGGAGGAGCTGGGAGTACCATCAGCAGGAAGGGGGGAGGTGGACAGACCGGTTTCCTGGTAAGTTACCACATCATCTGCTGAAACAAGAAGCAACTTCTTCCTGTGAAAAAATTGCAGCTCATATGAAAGTAACCACGTTTCTCTGGAGTCGACTAACTTCCCTGATGAGCTCAGGAAGAGACCCAATGACAGAACATTACAGTTTACGACAAACAAACACAGCTTGGCACGGTGGGACAGGCATGCCACAGGTGGAGAGAGGGTGCCGTCTCACCAACGGTCAAGACCACAGAGGGCAGAGCACAAAATCGTCCTCCTGCTTTAGGAGACCACATCCTGTCCTTCTGAGATTAGGACTAATCTCAGCCTTTTCTCTCATGTGGGTCAGGATACACCAGGGTCATGAGCCACAGCCAAGTTTTATAGAAAGAAAAAAAAAAACAATTCAAGGGAGAAAAACTAATTCTCAGTGACAGTTCTGACAAAACAGAGAGAAAAACAATTCTTTCCTGTGTCCGATTTGGAGCACGATTGCAATACCACGTTGGACCTAAGAGTCAGAAGCCTTCGTGTGTAAATATAAATATACATTTCAAAAGGGATTTTTATATCATTAATGGCTTTGAATATTAATGCTTTCAAAAGAAGGTATTTCACCTCACGTCCTATAAGGACCTCCATCAACTCCACGTTCTTGGTCTCATGTTTCTCTTTGTGATGAACATCCTGCTTCCCCCACCTCCGCCCAGTCCACAAGCCTCCAGTTCAGCAGTCCTATCTGATTGGAACGAGGCCATTACTTTCATAAACCGTATTTTTTTTAGACCGCTAGCAAAGGAGGACACGCATAGGCACACACAGAGCAGCGCCGCGTGGCTGTCTGGATCGATCCTGCAGGAATTCACTGATGTCTCTCCAGACCTGACCTCAGGTGAAGACAATCGAGGGTCATGGGATGAACATGGTGACTCTGCAGATTAAAAGTCATTAACTTTGGGACATGGTGAATGATGACTGCTCATATTGTTCACCCTGCATGTCATCACAGAATCTATTTACAGGGTCAAACCTGAATTGTGTGACGATGAAGTGCAGAGCGGATTCAGTTATCCTCATGTCATGTGCCCTGCTTTAGTAGTGTAAGTTTTCTCCCAAGTGGTTCTTTTCTTTCATTCTGGTCATCAGGTTCCTGTCATGTTCAGGCTCCTCCTCTGATTCCTTTAATCCTGTAGACACCTGCCAAATGTTCCCCACCCTACCAGTTTAGAAACTCTGTGGAGGTGTCTGCTCAGGATGTCAGCCCGACAGCACATGCGGAGAAGCTGAATCTCCAGTAGCCTCATATATCGTTCATAAATTATCTTTTGTTTCCCATTCTCCCAAACAGAGGATTTAACGGCCTAGATACCCCTGCTTATGGATGCCACCCCGTGTTCCATACTGTGAATACCATGTAAGTCGCGCAGAGCAGGAGCAGGTTTTAGTGGGTTATGCATCGAGGTCTACAGAGTAATCCACCATCATGCTTGTCATGCCCAGGATGGGAACATCGAACGGCTGACTTTCTATATAACCTTCTCTCTCTGCTGAGCTGAGCAAGGTTCCTCTGCCTTCCCTCACTGCTCATGCTTTTCTCCAGGGTGGAGGAAAGTAGGGTAGTTTATTCAACCCATTACTGAGGCAATTAGTCCTGCATTTCCCCACATCGAGCCCCAGATCCTCAACTGCTGGCTCAATCTCTTCTCCACGAAATTAGGTTACTCACGCAGATTCACGCTAAGTTACCTGGAACCAGAATTGGCTTTGCTGATGCACACATGCTGATGATCAGTTAATTAAGTGCATTTGATTAGCAGCACCTGGCTGCTACTTACCCTCTTAAGGGTAAACAGTAAGGGTGTACTTAATTTTTCACACACTGCTTCAGCATCTTGGCTTAGTTTTTGTTAAATAAATAATGACATGGTGTAATATGTCATGTGTTGTTGATCACCTGAGGTTGTATTTACCTAATTTTAAGACCTGCTAAGGGACAGATGATTTTTTTTAATATGTCCTGATACGTAAAACCACAGAACCGAAAGACAGTGTACTTTATTTTTCACGACTGTATGCATATGCAAGGAATTTTGGCTGGGTGCTGCCTATGAAGAAGGTCCAGAGTCACATTTTCGGTAACGGTGTATACATTAAGGGCGTGAAGCAGTGTACACAGCAAGGAGAGACAGGTACACAAGAGCAAGGAGGGGTGAGGAAGGCACATGGGCACTGGGCTGGTTGGCAGGGTGGCACTCCTCTGTATAAATAAGACTAAGAAATAGATGGCAATAAATAAATAATAGGTTTGTCACAGTATGACAGCAGTGGAAATTTATTGCAGTTTTAAGTGTTTTTTTTGTTTATCACATTCAGAGGTAGAAAGTCTGGTGATAAGGAAGCCTTGTTTACCACCAGTTAAACCTTCTGCATGGCACCATATCTGACTGTTTATCGATGTTTAGTAAGATTGGGTTTGGAAACACTCCCACAGGGCCCAAACACCCCCAGAGAACCCAACCATCCGTCACAGAACCCAACCATCCGTCACAGAACCCAAACACCCCCAGAGAACCCAACCATCCGTCACAGAACCCAAACACCCCCAGAGAACCCAACCATCCATCACAGAACCCAAACACCCCCAGAGAACCCAACCATCTGTCACAGAACCCAAACACTCCCACAGGGCCCCAACATGCCATACTTGCTCATGGCAATTTCACATGCACCACAATCATGACCAACACTTCAAATGCTCACCTGTCAGTGCTGTGGTACCTGCTCACCATCTAAAATGACAGTGCTGAAGATGACTGTGTAAACAAGATTAAAGTGGTACTTTAAGTTGTGCAAGCAGTACAGCAGGATTTCCAAACAAGCCTCTTAATTTAGATGTGATTAAGTATTCACATCATTTATTACAATTATGCTTATTGATGCTTATCATCATCTTAAAGGCAAAATGAGGTTTTCTCACAGAATTTAGACATTCAACATTAGGTCAGTTTATAGCTAATAACAAAATTGGGGGCAATCCAGCCTCACATTTGGGTAAAATAAAAAGGTGAAAATGCTGGAGTCCCTCTGGTCCACAAGTGGGACCAGCATGAAAGCCCGGAGATCAACAGCACACGACTGATGGCCATTTCCACACGAGTACTTGGGCTGAGAAGGAGCAGATAAGGGCGTGGCCATTCTGTGTGAACGCTCATGATCATAAACTGAACTTTGGAGGCTCTCAGAGCTGCACCAGACACACAGTAAGTCTTATGTCTGGGTCAGGGGTGGAATGGGTTAATTATGGGTCAGGGTCTTGCGGTTAAAATTTCTGCTCTTGTCACTCCCTACAGGAAGCTCAGCTAGAGGCAGGCAGGGAAGGAATGTGCCTCCTTTCTTTTAGTTTAGACAGCGAAATTGATCAGAAACATGTGACAGTAGTACCCTACAGTACTGCTTTCCCTCGTCATTACAGTTCTTATTCTAGTTTCCACCGGCCTCTCTGCACCTGTTCCCCAGCTCTAGAACCTAACCACGAGGTTTGTCCATACTCGAGAGGCACATCCACCACTCTTACATTCTAAAAAAACATTCTTTGTGCGGTTCCAGCACATGGCCAGTCCATGTCTAGGAAGGGTGGGTGATGAGGTGAAAACCAAACAGCACGTAGGGCTGGGCAGTCAGGAGAGATGAGCGTATGATCGAGGATCACATATAGACAGTGTTAAACGGTCCCCAAGGCTGGTCTATGGACCACATTGCTGGCTTTTATATGTTTTAATTAACTTGACCTTATTACTGCCATCTCTTTCCCGGTCACTATCTTTGCACCTGTGACCCACTAAACTGCCTTCCTGCCAGAACAGCCATGCAGACGGTAGTAATTCATCACAGGATGTCTGTGCATATGGGAGATGTAAACTGCACTGTCAGGGTCTGACAGGGCTCGCTTCCCTCATCCCGACATTCACTCTGTGAAACGGCAGGCCAATCTATAGCGTGCAGGCACGAGAAACACAGCTGTGCCTCCTTCCCCGCTCCACAAATACTGCCAAACTCCACCCTGCACTGAGACATCTGATTACCTGACACGATGACAAGAGCAAAGTCGGAGTTTTCTGGCTAGTTTCCAGGGGGGGACACTACTTTCCTGCCCACTTGCTGTCAAATCCCATTGGCACAGCTGACTGATGGTAATTCATTCCCCTTCAGGGCTGCTCCCATCCTTCTCTCTGGTCTGGAGTAGGGGCCGTGGGTGTCCCAGTATGGACACCACAGGCAGACAGGGATACAACGCTGAGTGGCAAAAAGCAGATGGGGAGGGGAAGGCTAAATCAATACTTTGGTGCACCAGGATTAATCTGCATAAAGGCTTTGTTTTTGTAAATAAGTAGACAGGGACAGATATGCAAATTAGCCAGAGAGATGCAGGGACAACAGTGGCCTTGAAGTGTCATTTGCCATCCTTCTGGAAATGGGCTTTCAACAATGTCACTGAAAAACCATATCTAAAGTCATGAGGGTAGATGAATGTATTACTGGAAGTCTAATCCCTTTAAAAAATTACCAACAAAAGGACATCAATCATATGAAAAGACCTTCAATTATTGGTATGTTTGGTCTTGCTAGTAATGGACATAACAGAACTGTAAATATTTTTAACCTAGGAATGCAGGAGACCCACATGAACCATAAGATGTCCTTTGTGTTGTGAAAGTCTCAGTGTTTTCTCCCAAAGCGTCATAAAAATCAAGGAGAGCACTTAAGAGATCTGGAGCCCATTCCAGAAAGCAGCTTTAATAAATCCTATAGTCAAACCTGAATAGTGATTGAAGAAATTCAGGGAGATTCAGGTAATCGACAAATCCTGAAGTCGGGCTTTCGGTTTTCTCCCGTTCAGGAGTTCAGGTTTAACTACAGAATTTGTTAAACCCATTTTTGGAACGGACCCCAGGGAGTCTCTGCATATTTCACTGGTCATAGAGGAAACGACAACAGTTTCAGAACAAGGCAACATCTTGTTTGAATTTCTAGGTACTGCACCTCAAATTTCCTTCAGTTTAGTGACATGCAACTGAAAATCTGCCTTATTTTGCTATTCAGGTAGAATGTTTTCATAACTAGCACATTTTAGCACATCTGCGATTCACTAGCGACAGAAAAGCCATGATTCCAGAAGTGGGGAGGATTAACCCAAGTGTCAGAATGAAAAATACTCAGCCGGAGTCTTCGTGTATTTCAGCACATTCTGGTTTCCAGACAGAAAGAGGAGCTGGCAGGCTGGTAGCGTTAGGGCAAACTGTGGGCCTTTGATGCTATGCTGTGTTAATTAGAAAAAGCTCATTTTCAGAGTTAATTACATACACAATATATGATACAAAGAGAAGCATGGTAGGCTGAAACGATATGCAGGTTTAACAAAAGCTGGAAAAACCCCAAAAGCAGGTGTATTATGGCTGTTTGACTGACTTGTAGTGGGTTACTGAATTAACAAAAATTTTAAATATTTCTCAAAAATTACAACACAATGAGGCAGAGAATGTAAGCAGCTTCATCACACCCTCAGATTTTAAATAACAGACTAATGAGCAGTTCGGCCTCTAATTACTCTTTTGAATCATCCCTGCCATTTACTTTATTCTTTAAAATGGAATTTTTTGTTAATTATACAAACAATACCTCGTCCATACTTTTTCTATATAGAATATCTATAGAGTACAGTGAACAGCTATAATCCCATACCCACAAGGCAATGGTGATTATCTGGCACCCAAAAAAAAACCAAAAAAACTATGTGGTCAAGGGTTACCCCTCCCACACAGGGGACATTCCCCTCTGTCAATCATCCCACACGGGTAACGTTCTCCACTGCCGTTCATCCCACATGGGTGACACTCCCCTCTGTCCATCACGCCACAGGGGTAACGTTCCCCTCTGTCCATCACGCCACAGGGGCAACATTCTCCTCTGTCCATCATGCCACAGGGGCAACGTTCTCCTCTGTCCATCATGCCACAGGGGCAACGTTCTCCTCTGTCCATCACGCCACAGGGGCAACGTTCCCCTCTGTCGATCATCCCACACGGGTAACGTTCCCCTCTGTCGATCATCCCACACGGGTAACGTTCCCCACTGGCACCTGACCAGCTAATAATCAAGGTAATCATACAGTATAGGTATGCACTTCAATCTGATCACCTGACTGCCTCCTCCAATGTACTGTTGTCCATCTAACTGTTCTACCTCAATCTTGTTCACCATATTGTATTAATGAAATGTCCTACCCAGTGCCAGCCAGAGGAGGATGGGCTTCCCTCTTAAGTCTGGTTCCTCCTAAAGTTTCTTCCTCCTGAGGGAATTTTCTCTTATGACTGTCACCTTTGGCTTACTCTCTGGGAACCTTGGGCCTGGGACTGTGTTAAAAGCGCTATACAAATAAAATTTTATTTAATGAAATACAGGGCTAGGGTATTCAGAGAGAGATGTAGTCTATCATTCTTTGTAGAATACAGATAGTGTAGAAAAGAGGTCCTGAAAATGTATACCTCACCACTCACTATTTAAAGAGTAATTGCTTGTTTATTCTTGAACGTGTGACATTGGGACTAATTTTTCTGCGGTTAAGACATAGTGGTCTAGCCTTTGTTTGGATTCAGCATGGGAAAGACAGACAGACAAGAACAGAACCGTGGAGCTTCAGCTATGAGCGAAGCACGACGCAGCATGACAGAACCTTCCGGAGACAGGGAGCTCCTCTAGGATGTCCATACAGCACACTACGTCTCATCTCCACTCCTCTTATCGCATCCCCCGCTTGCAGATTTCTGATGGGTTATTGCCCAAAACCAGTGTTTGGGGGTCTCTGTGCTCCCGGCACAATTTCTGCCGTCATATCTGATTCTATTACACGCAGATGTGGTTCTTTCCCCACATTCTTCTCCACTGCAAGTCCTCCACCTCCTCACCACCCTTTTCCATTTTCATGTCTACCCCAGCTCCTACTCTCATTTTGCCTTATCAATCAAAAATATATTAACTGGAAACTCAGCACCCATCATAGCTAGAATTGCACAGACAGCTACGATAAGATGTCTCTTATTAATAAGTGGTACTCCTTCCACCCAGCTCCCTGCTGGTTCACTCAGCCCCCCCCACCCCTGTTTGATGCACACTTCTTCCTCAAATACTCCCCCCACAGTACAATCTGTCCTCAAGGGTGGACAGCACGTCCTGTACAGAGCGTATGGGTGTCCATGTTTTCAATACTTCTACTGTTATGAATTTAAATAAACAGAGGCATCACCACATTGCTGTTCATGTTGTCTTTTTTCGCTCTGTCAACCAATTTTCTAAAAAGATTTTTGCCCAGATAAAATCTGTAGATACATTTGCTCAAGTCATAAAATGAAAGTGCCCAGGAGTCTCTCAATTTTCCACCAACACACACACACAAACAAAATCTTGGTGTGATTAACCAGGATTCACTCACATAAGGTCCCATATTCTGAGATACTGCTTAGCAGGACAAGATTCAGATAAAATACCATTGTTCTGTTAGCAAGAGCAGGCAAACAGGGGACACAAATTAGGTGTGGAGAGACAGACATGGGAGGAGGGAACCAGAGCAGATAGACATGAAGATGGGGGGGTAGAAAGAGTGAAAATGGCGGTAATACATAGCAGACGGTGAGGAGGACAAGGGATTTAGAGAAGTGATGGATTGAAAAAGAGTAAGAGAGAGAAAGACCGGGAGAAAATGGTGGGGCAAAGAGACAGAAGGGATAAAAAACGAAACTGGAGAGGGGAGAGAAAGGAAGCTTTTTTCATTCAGCTCTCCTTCACTTTCTGTTCGAGTAACTTGGGAAGATAAGGCTAAAGGAGCCGTCAGTCAGCTGGAACAATCTGCACACTGTGAAGCACCCGGCTGGCTGTGGCCCCCTTCTGTCCGCACTTCTAACACTCAGATTTCCCCAGATCTCTGTACTGATATAGCCCTCTTTTTGTGGGGATGTTTCCCTGTCATCCCCAACCTGGGCTTTGAAGGGCCCTCTGAACCACTCGCATCCAAGCAGTTACGCTTTCAATGGAGTGAGTCCGATTCCCGCTCGAACCCATCCCAGAAGATGGGAGCCCTGCAGTTCACCACCTGCCATACTGCCCACAGACTCTGGCTCTATCCCAGCCTGCTCCAACCATTCACCGTTCATCAAAACAATATCCAGCCGTCAACATCCTCATTTATCAACATAGGCGTTTGTTCATTGTACACAGGCACCCAAAACACTTTGCATTACAAGCTGCAAAGAGAAAGGAATAAGCATTAAGTTTAGCTGATTAATCCATTCATTCATTCACTCACAGTCATTGGTTTGTCTAGGGAATAATTTGTGCGTGCTTCAGGATCCAGCCCTGTAATATCTGGTCACGGTCAGTCAGAATTGTATACTGATTTACTCATTATTGTTTGGCAAGCTTCTTCACATCAGCTGTGAGAAGAGGGATCAATCCCCTAGCTCCTCCCACAGGGCCCGGGGGGCGGTGTCAGGCAACCAGTTCATTAAAGGTTTGACTCATTGATACACACACTGAGGGGCAGCAGTGACATAAACAGCACACACTAGGGTGTTGTTGTTCCGGTGCCTCCTGCTGCATAGTTCCTGGGCACTCCTGGTAGGAGTGAAAAGGCCGTAGCAGACTCACCTGTCCATGTTCACTCACCCTGGGGGGGTGGTCTCATGAGGAGAGCTGGGCACCGACATACCTGCTAGTCTGCCACTGGTGATACTATCAGCAATAAGATCGATGCAGAGACGAGCTGAACAGGCCTCGTCGGCTCATCCATTAAGGAAACTAGATACGAGTGTGTGAGATTCACAATGGGGGGGGGGGGGCACAGGGCTGCACTGAAGGGGCAGCTAGATAAAACCCACACGATCATATGCAACCATGGCAACCGCAAGACAAACCACAACCGAGAAAACATCCCGTTTGCAGGGAGCTGAATTTACATCATTTTACAGTATGAAAAATTCCGATTTTTAGGATCTACTACACCAGTGGCAGTATGCATATTGTATGAAACACTCATGCTGCTTGTGGTTCTATACCAGATGACAGCAGTGCACTTTGATCATATTGTATTTTAATTTGTCTCCTCTTTTAACTAGACATAAAATATTCTTGGAACTTTTTAAACTATGGGTGATGTCTGTCTGTGTGTGTGTGTGTGTAAAGCTTATGTGTTCTCAACATATTGTGTGTGCTTCATACTACAGTCCAAAGACAGGCAG
>JAACJT020000069.1:112009-141292 GCA_009936485.2 Gymnarchus niloticus | reverse complement strand
CGCGGGGCGACGATCATCCCGCGAGGGCGTACTCGGGGAAGCCCGGGGGAGAGCGAGGGGGTGGGGGGGGGGGGTGGGGGGGGGGGGGGGGGGGGGGGGGGGGGGGGGGGGGGGGGGGGTAAAAAGGGTTTCTCAAGTGCTTCCGAATTCCCTTAACTGACTTACACCCCCTTTTACCTCAAACACAACCACAACAAAAGGAACGCTTGCTGACCTGCGGTAATCTGATCAGGCTGTACACTTCTGGGGGTTAAACACAGCCACCATTGGGGGGAGCTGATTCAAAGTGGTTAAACAGGGATAAAGATTTGCCAATTCATCATATGAAGGAAAAACCTTAAAAAAAGCAGGAAAGTCAACTAGGCTTTCACAGATTTAAAGGGGAATGAAAAATTGATTATGGGAAGACAAAGAAAAAGTGTGTCACCTCTGTTCAAGACCAAGCTGAAAGATTTATGGAGGAGTACCACTGTAGCCGACCGACTTGCTTCAAATCGGTGCGCCAAACAGAAGGATTTCCCGCTTTAATGAGTGCCGATGTCTTCAGATTTCATGGGGGTAAAAAAAACATAACAACAAGGAAAGATCAAAGAGGCAGAAAGGGGGAAACCACGACAAGGTATGGAAGAGGGACAAGACCGAGCGTGCCAGGGCAGGATGGTTAAAAATAGGCTTGCCATGTAGATCACTGTTTGTTTGGTAATGTCTCAGTCAAACCAAACCACTAAATGTGTTCATAATGCTTTTCTGCCACACTTCATACCAGAGGCTATGATGACAAGGCATTTCTTCACAGAAAACCTGATAAGTAGAGAGACAACAGCTGGTTAAAGATTGACTAGGACCTGACCAGCTAACATGAAATTCTAAAGTGCACATTTCGATGTTTGGGTGACTGAATTGGCAGGATTTTTATCTGGACAACTGTGGGCGAATCCTCCAACCAATGAACTCTCCTAGGGACATTTAGCTCTCTGTACATCAGTGACCAGATCTTCACAATGTTTTTTCTGGGGGATATCAAGTATACATAAAAAAAAAAAAAAAATGTCTAAAGAATCTTAAGATTATGAATCTCAAAGCAGCTTTTCAGTCAGTCTTAAGGTACATTCCAGTTCAGACCTCACGGGGGAGTCCATAAACCCAAGGGTTAACGCTACCTGAGACTAACCGAGAAAACGAACCTTGAGACAGTGTGTCAACACAGGTGACCCATGGCTACGATTCGCAGGAGGGAAGAAGGGGGTAAAAAAAAAAAAAAAAAAAAAAGGGTTGAGAAGTCCACCACGAGTATGGAATATTGTCTATTTGCAGTCCCGGCAAATGCTGTCTCATTATTACGTCGAGTCTACCAATGCACCAAGCCAGATCTGCACAGACACAGCTGCAGCCAAAGTGCACAGCAGCTCTGAAAGGGACCTATTTAACCGCCAAACAAAGTCTGGGCTCCGCAAACAACTTGAAAAGGGACATAAAGATGGATGAAGATGACTATAGTCATTCAACACATTCTCTTTTGCGTGCGCCCATTTCAGGCCAATAAGGTATTTCTTTGGACACGACTATTTGAGTTTGCCAAAACGTGACCCCCCTGACATTAGCCCCGGCACCTCCTCTCTTTGAGCGCCCAGCATACACCCTTTACCCAGACCTCAGCCTACACCATAAGCGCAGACAGCAGCCCGCAGTCGACTTGGTGTCTTTGCCGCACAGCCTACATTTCCCCGAGTGTCCAGCTGACCGCACCATGCCAGTCAAAGACGCCAACTTCAAACCAGCCTTAAGTACTTAGGCAGCCCCAGACATGACGGTGTGACTGGATGAAGGGCAGGTCTAATCCCCACAATGACGCATTCACAGAGCTAAACAATCAAGTCGAAGAGGGTAAGGGCGGGAGTAAAAAAAAAAAAAAAAAAGACTGAAAATCCAAAGCCAGAGCATGATGAACTGCTCCATAAATCCTGGAATTACACCCAGTGCCACCATCTAGTTTTAACTGATAAGGACCATTTTCAGACACTGAGGCACACACAGTGTAATATTTACATTGCCTCCACAGAGAAGACGTGTATTTTCAGGCCTGTATTGCAGTGCAGGAGGAAAATGAAAAGGTCCCTATTTTAGAGCTCATCCAACAGGTGCTACCGACAACATCGGAAGCCGATTTTGGTGCCCATTTGAGGCTGAGCTGGAAAAAACGCGAACAACAACCAGGAGAACACGAGGACTATGTCCCTGCTAATCTCCTCGAAAGACCTGCAAGCTCAGCGATCGGGGCTTTAAAGACACGGTGCCGGTCTCCCAAAGAGCAGGCTAGCCGGGGTCGCCGTCACCCAGAAACGAGACACTCTGACCTACGGGTGACTCCGCCTTGCTGAAACTCGGATGTCACGTGAGACGTCATGCCCGAGAAACATCTGGTTTCACATCGACAATCTCTTACACAAGATGGAGATAAGACTTTTGCCCGGCAGTGCTTATTCCAGTACCTGCCATTACAGCAAGGATGGGGTTAGTCGCATTAAAGAAAGTTTAGCAAATATTCAATTAAGACCATCAGTCGCAAAAAAAAAAAAAAAAAAAAAAATTTACTTTAGCCTTCATGTTACCTTTAAGTGTGTAACGGGTTAAAATTCAACATTTTTCTGCATAGGAAAACACTGTTCCCCTGTTAATCTGATTGAACATTTGATCTTAACTAGAGCACAAAAGTAACTGTGGAATTCTTGACTCGAGTACGTCAGTAGAATCCTGTACAACTCACTCGCGGTACTCTGGGTCTGAGGAGTAAATATAGGAAGACCTACTGAAATTCTCCATGGTGAAGAATTATGGCTCTGCACTAATTGGGGGCTGAGGGAAAATGAGGCTTTCTCCAATCGAGAGCAACAGCCAGCAGCGATGCGCAGAATTAATTACCGTGCCCTAATGAGATATGAAAACTCTGCATATGATTCACGACGGCACCAGTCCTGCCAGAACCAGCTCTGGATGAGTTGCAATAACCAGACTGGGGTCCAAGCAGACCCCGCTTCGGGATCGGACAGACGACAGACACAGCTTCCTCTTCGACGCTGTAAATTAGGCGAAATGCTGATACAAAGGAAAGATGAAGTTCTAGGAAGCTGCATTCAAGAATGACATTTTAACTGCACAGTAAGGAACTGTCCAGATTTTTTTTTTTTTTTTTTTTTTTTTTTAAAGTTGAATCTTGTTTCCTGCCTTCATAATTTCTGACTGTATGTCATTACTTTTAGGATCAAAAGCTGTTAGTCTGCATATGAAATAGATTGTTACTGTGGATGGAAGTGTCATTTATAACATGGAATTTGAAAAGATGAAAGGTCCCCCTCTACAGCCCTGACACACAATCCACATTTTGGTTTACTGAGAAATGCCAGTTATTTATGGATTTTTATAAGCTGTCAATACCAAATCCAAGGAGAATACACTATTTTGATGAATGATTATACCTGCCATTTGATAATCATCTCTATACAAAGGAAATCAAATGGAGATTTATACATTTGCCTCAAAATCTACTTCTCTTTTGCAGACTTCTCAATTTTTGATGAATGCCTAAAGCTTTTTAAAAATGTTAAATGTGACAGCCACAAAACAGTCACTTTATGCAAAGAACCGAAAACTTCCCAATATCACTGGAAACCAAACGAAGTCCAGCTGATTTTGAGCTAACAGACAGCTGATTTCAGCTGTGTGAGACTTCAATCAGTAACTAGGCAACAGCCAGCCATCAACCTTCCAACCACTTATCCTGGTCAGGGTGGCGGGAGCCTGGAGCTTATTCCAAGGCACAAGATTGGGGTATACTCTAGACAGAGTGCTAGTCCATCACAGGCCACATACACACACAATCATGTTCTATGAGCAAATTAGAAATGCTAATTAGCCAAAATGTATGTCCTTGGACTGCAGGAGGAAACAGGCAAACTTGGTGGAAACCCACACAACGTGGGCAGAACACGCAAACACATATATGGGAGGCAGCATTCGAACCGCCAACCGTGCAGGTGTGAGACAACAGTGCTAACCACTGAGCCACCCCAACAGCGCAACATATGGGAGAATTTTACTCTCTTCCAGTTGGTTGACATCAAGCACCGATCCAATATCTCCGCCTGTCAGACTTTGGCAATTACATCAGAAGACAGCTGTGCGTGCGAAGGACCTGCAGAAGAACAGCCAGCTCCACCGAGGAAGAGGACACAGACTTAATTTAACAAAAAAGGATGCTTTTTAACCCTAAACAACTCTAAACAAATGGTGGGCATGGGCAGAGCATGGCAGGTTACTGGTTGGCACTGCTGTCTCACAATCCCCCCCTTCCCTCCGTCTGCCTGGAGTTTGGATGTTCCCCACGTGCTTCATAGGTTTCATCCTACAGCCCAAAGACATGCAATTTAGGCTGCGTGGCATCTCTAAATTGCACGTAATATGTCCTGCAATGGCTTGGCATACCCCAGCCTTGTGTCCTATGCCTGGGATAGGCCCCTCCTTGACCCTGACCAGGATAAGCAGTTAGAAGACGGATAGAGGGAGGGATAATGTATACGTCCAGCTCCTGACCTCAAAGACAAACTCTTGATCCTGAGAAGGTAACAAACTACAGAGCTCATGAAAAAGCTGTTGCCACCACAAAGGTCACACTCTTCTTCCATGAAGCAGCCCAGACAACACAGGACACGTGTCCAAGGTAGAGCTGATGGTACCGGGACGTCCTGGTCTTAGGGTCATCAGACACACACAGAGACGGACATAAAGTGCCAAAAGAAACTGAGTAACACTGAAAGTATGGCACATCGACCTCACTGTGGAACTGTCCTCTGGGCCCTCCAGCCAAACTACTCATCCTTTCCCGTCACTGGCCCGTTTCCCTTCCATGCTTTATCACAAGGTCGGTATTTTTTCAGTTTACTGGAGGAAAAAGTGGGGTGCTTAACCCGACTCAAACTGAAGACCACAATGGCCTCAATGTCTAACTCCCCATCTCCTATTGGCCTGTCAGAGTAAACTACCTCCAGTCAGCACAGTAAACTTCGGAAATTCCATCTGGAGCCGAGCGCATCCCTCCCCCCACATCTACACATACTTCCTGGATTAATGGCCTTCCTCCATCCAGATGTTGTGTCAACCATGGAGGTGGTGAGGCTGGCCAGGGTCCACTTCTTACTTGCTTCTTAGTTGTGCAAGTTTAAGCTTAACCCTTGCTCTGTCCAGACCACAAAAAAAAGACCTCCAGAGCCAGAAATCACAAAAGGAAAAACTTAGAAAGACCATTTGAAATGGTGAAATTTAACAGCTGACCTAGGATTCTTACCAAAAGTCAAATCAGAATTACAACCACAAGAACCTCCCCCTGTCTTTATCGGCATAAACAAAATACCAAGAAGTACTTTAGGGTGCTGTTACACGCTCACCTTCCACAAGCTAAATGCCGCAAAAACGCAATATTCACCATGAAATAAAGAAGCTTGACCTCCTACCAAACTTATGGATCTTTTAGTATTTCTTAGTGATGGACAAATGAGGCTCCAAAGCCCATGGTGGGTGGGAGTATCCCGAACTAACCAATCAATGCAGGCACTAAATAAAACTTCAAAACCCGTAGTGGGTAGGAGTATCCCAAACTAACCAATCAGTGCTGGCAATAGATAGAATTGACCGGTAGTTGAGTATACTCCAACCCACCACTGGTTTGAAAGCTCATGTGTCCTATCACTAGTATTTTTATCCCATACTTTCACACGTTGTTTCTGTTTCACTGACCATTTCTGTGCTAAAATAAAATTGTCGGCACTTCAAGCTGCAATCGGCTTTCTGCAAACAGTACACTAGCTGGATCAACACTAAACCTTTCAAATCGGAATCAACTCCATATGAATGACCTGATGTCACCATCTTTCTTGGTACAAGCAAATGATCAATGACATTTATGGGATTACTAATTGAACAAAAAGGAATGGAAGTTTAAAAAAAAAAAAAAAAAAAGTAAATTATCAGGCAGTACCCATACGTATTTCATATCAGCCAGACACTATAAAAAACAAAGTGAAAAATTTAAACTTTTGGAATTTAAATTGAAAATCCAATGTAACTGAGCATCTATAACAAAAACATTATTGGAAATTTGTTTAGACTTGGATCCCACACACTAAAGTACTGTGAAAATGCCCAAGTCAGCTACTCATTTGAAAGAGTTTTTTTTTTTTTTTTATAAAATAATAATAATGAGTTAGCGTAGTGAAACAGAGTAAAATAAGGTTTCATGTGGAAAGGTCACATTTAAATTCTAGTATGGATTTTTACAGAACAATGACTCAAACAGCAGTCAGTAATAAAGTGTTTGGCGTGGCGGACTGCACACACATGTAGAAGGCACAGACAGCTTCTCTGTATCCTTTTGAATTATGCTGATGCTCAGACTTAGGCAGACAGTGGAGTTCTCCTGAGCAGAGCAGACTGCACCCTGTCACAGGTGGACCTTCTCTTAACCGTATGATGAATAACCTACAGAACCAAGATCTGCTCCATTACGAGCCGTCCGTCCTTCTAGGTCGACCTCAGGGTAATAAAACGGATGATCCATCTTTCGTATCCTACATAAAATCATCTTTGCGTCTTACATAACATAATTTATGAGATTTGACCTCATCTTATACTTGTTGGAAGCCTTGGAAACACCTACAGATCACAAATCCAGAAATGCATCATGCTAACACCCAGAACTAGGAAAATGTTTCAACTCTGCTTGGGTCTGCCTGGCAGTACAGGGACTCTCCCAGCAGAGCCGCTGTCCACCTACTCCGAGGCAGCAGGTTCAAATCTGGCCTCAGCTCTGTGTCAGTAATCGATATAGTGCCTCCTTCTTCTTATGTTCACTTGGATTTTTTTTTTTCTCATGACTCTAAACTTCCCTTAGCATGTGACCACGAGTTGGAACCCGGTGCAGGATGCATTCCACCCCGCACTGCATGCTTACAGTCAGTAAAGGAGCAACGTATAATTAGGATTTCAAATGCAAAGTAACAATCTGATTCACAGAATTTTAAACAGTCTGCTTATGGATCTGCTGTGGTATGTCAGGCATCCCTTTGACAAGACATGACGACTACAGAAAGCAGTTAAGGACGTTTTTCTGGGACCCGGGTAAAATATTAAAATGTTGTTATCTGTTTACCTCAAACAGGTTACTTGCACAGCTCACACGCATTATTGCCTCTGATTCTGCTGGCTCCATAGCTCTGTTTGTGCAATCAATATCTAGAGATTCACTACAGAAAGCAAGGAACCAAAATCAAAGTTAAAGCCACTGTTTTGGGAATCAGCTTTAATAAAAAAAAAAAATAAAATAAAATCTGACATTTGCGTATAATGCAGAACGGGCCACTTTGTGTAGTTTGTACCATTGTCTGTGGAAGATCTTGTCATGTGGTCGATGTAGATTGAGCCATATCGTCAGGATGGGTCCAGGCCGGGGTCAGGCATGGGGGTCAGGCCGACTTGCCCGTGGTGGTGGTGGGGGGGTGCCTCTTCTATACGGGGGTCTTTTTCCCTCGTTACGAAACGCATCGGGGAGGAGCTTGCTTAATTGTTTCCAGGAGTTCCGCGTGAATTCCACTTCTTTTAAGCGGGGGTAGGGGGTGTTCAGACCCTCATGTCTGGCCGGCTTTTACATGCAGTCTACTGTACACAGGATAAACGGCGTGGCTGCTAACTGAAGGCGGACATGCACGAATAAAAAAAAAAAAAAAACAGATCGATCCAGGGTGATCGGTAAATAAAGCCCCTCGAACAAATGGTAGCCATTTACGTCTGACAATCGGTGGCTGCCGAAAGCCCCCCGCCGCTGCCCGGTTTGCCATGCTGTGCTGTGCAGGGATGCAGCCCCCGCTCTCCAGATGTTCAAACAGATATTAATTAATTAAAAACATGGGGGGGGGGTGAAAAAAGCTGAAAGGGCGGAAAGCGGAGACGTGACAGAGGGGCAGGTAAAGGGGGGGGGGGACGAGCAAACGGGCAGCCGAAACTGCGCAGCTACGACAGATCGGAGCCGAGGAACGGGTGACTGTAACATAATGGACAGCTGATCCAGCCGGGAGACGCCGTCCCATCGCACAGCAAACCGCGGAAAAGGACAATAATGTTATTAATTCAGGATGCGGGCTACGCAGCACAGGCATCGCGGCGATGCCACCACCACGTTTGGGTCTTTGTGCAATAAAAATCAGACACGATCCAGACGATCCGCGTCCACACGCCAAACTAACGCGCCATTACATATGTGTAACATTATTACCGCCCTGGTGCCCGGGTTTCCATGTGCATTGTCAAAAAGCACGTATTTAAACGCAATGAAATAACACACAGTGAATACCCTGCGTAGTGCTGCGTCAAAAAGCAAATCAGCTCCCAAAACGATCAAATACCCGAGATGCACACAAGCGCAGGCTAGTCATTAAATGGCTGTAACGATGATGATGACAAATTCATTGTGTTCGGGGGGTCTGCCTTGGCAGGTACGCGAGTACTTAGCGAAGATCCATTTCACGAACAAGTGGTGTGCATCACATTTCTGATGGAATCGGACAGCCAGCGCATTAACATGCTAGGTGGCTATTTAAAGGAACAAAAAAAGACAAGAGCAACACTGCCAGGTAAACGCAACAGATGCACATATTTGAAAAACAAAACGGCGAGCGATCAGTTCTGCTTACCATCAATTGCTCCGGTGGGAGCGATCACCTCCAAACTGCAGGAAAATCCCAGGAAAAGCAGCGCCGTCACCAGCATGCTGGCCGCATATGATGACATTATCGATGTACAAATGGAAAAGGAGCAAAAAAGGGGGGGGGGAATAAAAAAAAACACAAGAGTAGAGAAATCCCGAAAAGAAATGAAACTCCAAGCCGCCCTTGTGAGCCCGTGGAGCGGCAGCTAGCTGGCTGCCTGGGTGCTCTACCCCAGTGTTTTCCCTGTGCGCCCTCCAACACGCATGCAATGCGATCTGCAAATGCACGGCTGCACCTAGTGATACAGATGCCTTCTCATAGAATAAGAGAGAGAAAAGAAGCAAGAAAAGGCTTTCCAGCCCCTGTGAGCCTGCGGGCTGCTCGGATTGCAGGCGACCATGCAGCGAACCTTTACTGATCGTCGGCTAACTTGCGAGCTGCATAGAGAAATGATTTTAAAAAACGGGACATGAATAATAGTATTTGTCAAATGCGCAGCCAAACCATAAGTCTGGGAAACGGAGAGCGTCTTATTTACATATGCTCACGCGCTTGTGACAGCTGGCGCAACTGTGCGTGGTAAAACAAAAAATTAAAAAATAAAAGAAAAAGCTTTTTTTTTTTTTTTGTCCAGAGCCCCCCACTGCCTCCGTTGCTGGTGGTTACAGATTGAACGGAGAAAGAGGGGGAGAAAGATACAGCCTCACAGCACAGCGGGTAGATGTATGACGTAACTCAGCCCAATGGAAGAACCTGATTTTTGGTCAACGGATTTACAGCGTTGTGTAGTGTGATTGGAGCTCTCTACCTCACTAGGCTTCTCTTATCCAACGGGAATCAAGTGCGCCAAGCATTCGCTGGAAAAAAAAACTGGCATTCCAAAAAAGTTTAAAACACACAGCTACGCGGCATTCTTCGTGTGCGCAGGCGCTAAGTTTGAAGTGCGCGTCTTTTTTTTTTTTTTTTTATCACACCCCCGTTCTTTTTCCTTTGGTTTCAAAGTCATTCTGCAGCTGCAGCCATATTCGTAGAAACTTGTAAACACCAGACCATCCCTGTATGCTAAAAGTATCAAATGTGAGCAGAAAGCAGGCGTTCAGACCAGACAAAATCTGTCTTTGTCAAAAAATGTATTCGATTTACCACTTTGGCGTTTGAGCTGTGCTGTTATTCCTTTGTAGGATACAAGCTGTGGATAATTGCAAAACAATGGCTGCAGTATGACCAACATTACGTATGCATGTGAAGCAGTGGAATTTGCATAGTTTGCCTTATTCAATATATGCAAATATACTTCCCCCTGCAGAATCCTAAACAACTGTATGCTTCTTTGTAATAAGTGACTTATTTTATTTTGCTTAAAGAGATCATTTAGCACCTTATATCATTCACATGAATGCACGGTCTCATCAGACAAGATTAATGTCTTAAATGCTGATGACTGAGGAGTTCTTAATTTACTTATCTCAAACTATCTTATCTACAGTGCAGTTTTCCACACCTTCCAAAGATTCTTGCATGGGAACCAGTGGCATATACTAAAGTGAAGGTGGATGTTGTCATAGTAACTTCAAATCCCAAAATATATAAATCCCTAAATCCCTCTAGTTCAGTAGGTTCTACCGCTGGATATTGTATTTATTCTAGACCCAGTCCTCAGTCCAACATAGATGAATCATCATAAGCTCCAGACAGACTCTGAACGTGTAGCTGTTGATTCTGAGATGTGTTCTCCTGTCCACTTGGTGGGGCTGCAGTAAGTTTAACAGGACCACATTCATTCTTCACAGCCCGAGAAAACAAAAAAGTCTTTGTACTGTCTGCTGATCCGTTCCTCTGTTTGATTTCAGCAAAGCCACATTTCCTAGCTGAATACAGATCACCTGTGCTAACAGTGTAAAATCTGACAGCCAGCTTGCTAAAATAAGAATGACCAAAAACAACCCAGCAATTTTGGAGTTGGGTCGCTGAACTAGCCTAATCAAATTAAAAACAATCAGGACACCCGGGGCTACATGTGAAGCAGTTAACGTTTCTCTGTGTTTGACACGTTAGTCAGCCCTACTGCATGCAAGATTAAACTCTAATGTTTAACACCAGATTAGTAATGAACAATGTTGGACACATATGAGGAAAAGTATTTATTCCCAAAGTAAGAGGATTTATAAATAAAACTTACTCGACACATTCTCAAACAAATTACACATTCTTTCCCCTCATCTGACATTTTTTTCTTAACCAAAACTGACAAGATTTACAAAGTCCCAAGTTAGAATGTAAAAAAATCAACAGTTCTAAGCAAACCATCTGTTTTCTTTTTATTTGTAATTAAAGGTTTAACTTCATCTCTTAAAAGAATTTTCATGTTATGATCTACCTATCTATATGAAATTGTAAAAAATTCTTTGCCAGTTAGTTTTAAATATTTTGAATAGTCATTTAAATGCATGTTAGTATTAAGCCTGATTTCAATACTGCATACTTTCCTTCAGCATGACCGTGTATCCAACACTAATTAAGCTGCTAGCTGTCTATAATATTCAAATGTTTGGATTAAAAAAATAATAATAATTAGGAATAGAAAGTTCTTATTCAGGGGTGTATGGTGGCTCAGGGGTCACTGCTGCCTCATGCCTCTAGGGGTGGGGATTCTAATCCTGCCTCCAGCTCTGTGTGCATTGAGCATGCATGTTTTCTCCATGCTATGCAAGCTGGGTATTCCAGTTTCCTCCCACAGCCCCAAGACATACATTGTAGGCTGATAGGTTTGACTAAATTGTCCATTGTGTGTGTGTGACTGTGCCCTGTAATGGGTTGGCACCCCATCCACGATGTGCCCCAAGACTGGGATAGGCTCCAGGCCAGCCCACAACCCTGAATAGGATTAAGTGCCTTGGAAAACAGATGAAAGTTTTTATTTACAATAACCAACACTGTATGTTGCACAATACACAGAAGACATGGCTTTACTCAAAAATCATATATGTAATGCATCATATTGCAGAAATGTTGCTTTAACGAACTTTTTCTAGCAAAATGGCAGTGCTCGGCAGCTTTTGGGACTTTAATTAGACGTATTAAACAAGCTCTCAATGCATCAGACCTGTCTGTGTAACATATTGAAAGCGTTTACAGCATTTGTGGCCTCAGTAAGCTGCCATGCCTCACTAAATTATCTCATCATTTCTCTGAATCAACGATAAAAGCTGTGTTTTCGGAACAGAGGTTACAGGCTAAACCGAGAACGGAGCGGCAAGTCTTTATAAATATATAGCAGTTCGGGACTTTCGTCCTGCTGTGCGACTATAGACAAAGGAAGCGAACCGAACAGAATATGAGTCTAGAGGTTAATGAACAGGACGCCCTGTAATGCAGGTTCCTTAGTGGCTTCCGACGGGGTGAAGTTCCTTTTCCAGAGGAGCATTTGACCTTGAAATTGAGTCTTTTTTATTTATTACAACAGCCCCTTTCCATAAACATGGCAGTGGCTTTGCTGTGTGTTGTTGGCGAAGTAGGTTCAAATGTTGCTTTTGCCAGTCATACGCTTACAAGCGGCCATGTGTCGCAGACTTGGAAAAATATGATATGACTCATTAAGTCTGCATATCTTGGCAAAAGATGCACACATAATTCTGATTAATGCATTTATTGCCTGCTTCTTTTTGTGTATATAAAACTGCCTGCTGCCATTAATCGTTAATGGTTACTTTAATTGAATTAATGATGTGCATCATTTAAAGTTCTTTACTATAGCCACATGGGAACACGACAGGACACTTGACTACGAAGATAAATGTCCCAGGGACTGGCTTTTCACGTATTTTTGCTTTTCAGAAATTATGTTACATCGGTAGAATAAAGAACTGCGACAATGTTTCCTTTAAAGTACGACACTGTGTTAAACGGGAAACCTAAAACTCTTTTTCAAGACTTAATCACATGCAGTTTTATGTTACGTAAATAACTGTGACTGGAAAAAATGAGCCACGCCGATGAAACACCGACGACTGCACAAGCGATTTGGAGTTATTTGCAGTGAACGTCTGCCATCCAGTGGAATTTTAAGGTATAACACTTAATTTTCTCTAAGTCTGTCAGCAATACAATGCAACCAGCTTGCTTTGGCTCCGGAATGGAAAAACAATCTGGCCGGCTAAAAGTTTCAAATACTGCCTGCTTCTCAGCGGAATTCCACCATAAATGGGAAACATATGTGTTTAAGAATGTAAAAATGTCACTGCCTTGTTTTGCGAACTCAATGAAAAACTAACATTAGAGATCAAAACATAATTGCTTCCATTTGCTGGACATTCCTGCGTTTCTACTGGCGGTCGTTTGCATCAGCAGAATTTGTAGGGGCCTCCTGGTTCTTCTATTAGCACACAAGTATATTTCGTTTATATGAACATCCAGAGAATTTAAATGCTTTGTATTCCATATATAAAGTTTCTTTAGTTAGCTTGTTTAAAACAGTTTAATCTTTTAAGACACCTTGGAATAATCCCTTTGAAAAGCTTTGGTGTAGCCTGTAAGGTAATGCTATAGTTGACTTTTAATGCCCTTTGATGAAAGGGATGATGACATTGAGGAATTATACCTGCCTATGGCTGTGATCATGGCATTTTCCATCCATCCATCCGTCCATCCATCCATCCATCCATCTTCTAACCACTGATTCTAGTCAGGGCCCTGGAGTCACGTCATCTTATCACACATATTCCCATCTGTGATGTATTTAGGGGAAGAAGAGATGGAAATTTACAAAAGGATATTTCTGGAGCATAAAAATGGCTCTTTATTGATGGTCTGCTCAAAGCTGCCATTGGATACATGGAAACTACAAAAGGTCATTAAAGGTCAGGTGTGAGATTTCAAGCTCAAGGTGAATTTGGGTGAATTGGCTTGTTGAAATCATTCATGGTGTGTGTGTGTGCACATGTGTGTGTGTCTTTGAATGGGTATCCAGACTGCAGTGTTCCCCCCTGCCCATGACCCTGTACTGGATGAGCTGCTGAAAGACAGATGAATAACAGTAATAATAATCATTATGTCATTATGTTGGTTCATACCACAACAGTATGTCTGACAGGGTTCGTTATTGTTGAAGTTTTGTTGTCTACTGCCTATATTTGCAGTGAATTCCGAAATCCTCCCTGCACCTTCAAGCAGCTTCCAGGATCACTTGCACTGGGGACTCTCTGGAGAAGGTCTTCAGCCAAGCGCACGACATCTTTTGTTAAATGTTTCCCTCCTAAATCTGCAACTTCGTGTTTGTGATTCTGTGGGGCCTGAAGTATGGCATTCATCTGTATTAGACCCCCCCACTACGCTTCAGTCTGATATCCTGACCCAACGTAACTCCACCACTGAAGTTGACATGTCAAATATAATCGAATACAACTATCTGGATAGCCATGTGTCTATACTACTTAATACCTTAAGTGAGTAGTGTCAAGAAGTATTAATTCCGATGTATATGATTTATCATATATTGTAAAGAAATGTCTAGTATTACAGTGTTTAATTTAATTTCTTAGCATTTAATATCATTCCAACAATGATTATTCTTTGATGATATTCTAATAAAGAATATTATTTTGTTATTAACATTACTGGTTAAATTAACAATGTTTGGTTTATTATCCATTTTTCCTCTCCACTCTTGGCAACTAACCCACTGATAAAACTCAATGTGCCGCCATGTTCTGCACCAATTTAAGGGAGAATACAAGGGGGGTGGTGAACAGTGGGCTTATCGAAGTAACCTTTACGTGAGTTGTGAAATGCAACTAGTAATGTCTGAAGGATCCAAGGTTGGATCAAACGTCCATTTAAATATTATTTAAAATTTAATTGGAAATTTCAGCAAATATTTCCCAGTTGTAAAAATGAAGGGAAGTTAAAAAAGGACTGCTACGAATCTCAGAACATCCAGTGAAACATCTCCAAAAAGGAGACCTAGGCCTGATGTGGCACTCCCCTACCATCCCTGACTGCCTGCACATAGACAGACACCAGCAGAAATATGTGCAGGCAGACCCTCACAGCACTGAACTTTCTTACTCCTGCAAGGCATCGAAAAATAACTTACTGGTAAATATTAAAGTGAGATTAGAATGTCTTGGCCCTGACCCAATATAACAACTTACTGAGTAAAGAATGCAAATAAAAGGATGCAGTTTGATTTTTCCACAGATCAAATGCTTACTGTTTATTGAGCTTCAGCTTGATGAGTTGCGGCATAATAAAGATGATATATTTAGCATTCCCCCCCATTTATTCCAAATCTGGAAGGCCAACTCATATAAAGAGAGTTTCCTTCATCACAGGACACTCATGAAGGTTGATGTACCTCCTTTGGTAAGTGTGTGTGTGTCTGAGCACTACACCACCTGCTTCTCCTTGCTCCACAGCCTTCACAGAGGAACACAACAGACTTGGAGGACTGCCCCGTTTTCTCATTTCCACCCACAGGCCTGTAGGCCCCCAGCCAACAGCAGCCAGAAAGACAGAAATCTGGCTGTCTCACCCCCCCCCCCCCAGAAGGAACAGGGACTAGTCTGGATCTCTGGGCCTCTTCACTGCGCATGGTTAACACGACCCAGCAGCCTTGGAATCCAGGCTCTTGCTGTCTGCCCCTTGCTTTTGATGAGTGCATCAATGTATTTTTTTTTTTTTTGCCACCTGGGGCTCATTTTATTTCGTCCAGTTTATTCACAAAAATGCAATTTCTTTCCATAAGTGGGAGGAGATGACCACACACAGTGTAGGCATGCAGTGTAAGGAGAAAAATGAACTCAAACCATAAATGCAGTTTAAAACAAACTGAAACCGCATATAAACAACACGGGAAAAGAAAAGACGCGCATATAAAACAGGAAGTTTGGTCACACAAAGCACATCTAATGTAGGTGAGGCCTCCCGACATAAAGAAGTCATAGAAGTGTCCAGCTGCAATTAGTGTGAAAATATTTATAAGCTGGATGGAAAAAGCAGGAAAAAATCTCACTCCATCACTTCAGTCTAGACGTGCTAATAAACACCAACAATTTTAATGTCAACAAATATAAATCACTAAAACTGTAGAACATGTAAGTCGCCTTATGACATATTAGTGCCTGACAAACATCAGAAATGATCACATAAATTTAGAAAAATACATGTTTGAGTGATGACCTGTTACTTTAGCATCATGCACCAATCGTTGAAGTCGTTGCTGATTTTGCAGGTCTTATTTCATGAAGATCCCGTGTTGCCTTCTCCTGGATGGCATGGATGAGACTCCGCACGCCTCTCTCCGTGCTGCACTCATTTTCAGTAGCTCACCCACTGGTTTCTCAGCAATGGGTTACATAACGAACCTTCAGCACTCGCCAGACCCTTCGGTACAAACTGTCTCCTAATGAATTAGCGTGAAGTCATTCAGTAAACAGTCCGACAGCTATAGATGACACTGCCGGGCGAAGGTGCCACCCACACCTTTTAGAGCTGTTGCATTGGGCATGAACTTTGTTTCCCGAGAGTTGACAGCTAACCCCTTTCTGCCACACAAGCAGCCGGCAGAAGCATCAGCTCATAGTAGAGAGAAGATCATTTTGCAATGCGCTGAGGAAGTACTGCAATACACACCTAAGCCAAAAACAACCATGAATTGTGTTTCTTTCTATGAGTCTATCACCTGAAACCTTGCTGAACTGGCACCTGCTGTGATTCAGCACTATGCCATCCTAAAAATGATACAAAACCTTTATCAAACACACTTAATGTTCACAAAACCCCTGTCTAGGATTTCTATTTTAATTAAATGATTATTCCTGTAAGGCATGGACAGTAAACACAGCAGAATCCATCCATTTTCCAAATTACTTCATCCTGTCCAGGGTCACAGGGGGGCCTGGTGCCAATCCCAAGCAGCCTAGGGCATCAGGCAAGCAACACCCTGGATGGGATGCCAGTCCATTGCAGGGCATATTCACACACTCACAGTCGTACATTACGGGGAGTTTAGAGAAATCATTTGGTCTAATTGCATGCATTTGGGATGCGGGAGAACAAGCAAACTCCCCACACAGAGTACAGAGACAGGATTTGAACCTCCAGCCCTGGAGGTGTGAGGCACCAGTTATACACTGAGCAGCCATGACACACATATTTTTAATATAGTCACTGAAGTGTAGCAGACTGTGGGCTCTCACTATTAGTTTAAGTTTCCTGTCTTATTATTGCCAAATGTATCTAGTTTATGGGCGGCACGGTGGCTCAGCGGGCAGTACTGTTGCCTCATACTTCCAGGTGTACATGGAGTTTGCATGTTCTCCCCGTGCTTCTGGGATTTCCTCCAAGTACTTTGCTGTCCTGACATGCAATTTAGGTTGATTGGTGTTCCTAAATTGCCCATAACGTGTGAGTGTGAGTGCACATGTGACTGTGTCCTGCGATGGTTTGGCACTCTATCCAGGGTGACCCACGCCATGTGTCCTATGCTGTGTGGGATAGGCTCCAGACCCCTGTGTGACCCTGCATAGTGGCTTGTGAAATGGATGGATAGATCTAGTTTGTGGCTTGACTCAGTTATGGGCAGTTTACAAGAAGCACTGTGACCCAGTACTGGACTGAATTTTATGAAAAGGTACTTTGTAAGGTCATTTATACAACAAATCAAACTACAAAATATGAACAAAAAACAGACTCAGATATGGTTATGCCTGGGACTCACCAGGGGTAAAGAAAGGGAGCATGAAAAGAATGACACTAACTGGAAAGTGATTGTAAAGGGTTGTTTTAATAAATGTAATTTATGTTTAAATCCTGAAGTAGACACAGGCCTCCAGCTCTGGCCGAGGGTCTGCTCCTCATAGGAATGACAGAAAATGACCTTAAAAGTCACATATGTGATGGCATGGCCACAATAAAGTACCACAATGCTATTGCTGAGCACAAACAAAACAGAGAATAAATAGAGTGTAAATTACCGTGGCAATTCAAGCACCTGTAATGATGAAGCATTTTTCCCCAGCTGATGCTCACACTGGGGCCAAATCTCCCTGCCGGTAATTTTATCTTAGGTCCGTGTTCCTGAGATCTTGCCTGTGAAACAGAGCTAATGTGCACACGTTTTTATATTTTAAAAAGGGATCTGAATGTAAAAATGTAAATAGATAACAGAAATGCCGGATTCAGTGCTGCCCCGTTGTGTGCATTATTTAGTTTTCTTTCCTGCAATTACTTCTGCATGTACTTGGGAAACATCCAGGGGTTTGAAATCTATTAAATTGCAACAGCAGGAAGTCCAATTTGAACTAACTCTTTAAATTGCAATAGATTTTTAGTGAATTAATTACTAATCTTAGAAGATTGTGTGGCGTGCACATACTCTCCAGACCCAAAGATGGCGCTACATGCTTGTGTAGTCTGAAGAAACAACAGAAATCTAAAAAAAAATGAGTTTGGCAAACTGAGAGGAAGGAGAGTTTCCTGTGGAGATCAGCAGTTTGTTTTTCTTTTTTTTTAATTAGTAACAAAGAGTGCCACAAGCATTTCTCCTGGTCTTAGAAAACTGGGTGGTCAGTGCAAAAAGAAGAAGTGAGGACTGTCAAGAAAGCAACATGCGAAACTGAAATGTGAGCTTCTAAACATCACCATAAACGAGAACAATCCTTTCATCTTCCTGTCCTCGATCTGTCTTCATTATTGTGTTCCTCAGCTTTCTGCCTTCTATATATTGTGTTTTCTTACATATTGTACATGTCTGGTTTGAGTCCAGGGACAGAGGATATTAAAATGGTAGTAAGACTTTGGAATCTAGTTACTATAATACATATCCACCCCCCCAAGAGTAAAACCTCATCATAGAATTAAATCTGACTGTCATCTTCTGCAGATCCAGCATTCTTTTAAGGCTTTTGTTCAGTGTGCTAACTTCAGTGTGCTGGACTGTTGTTATGATAAGTCTATCTTCCTGGAGTGTGACGTGTCCCCAGACCTGTCACGACTGAATGCTGGCTGCCTGTTCTCCTGTTTTCACAGTCTTCCAGCCTGTGTATGAACAGTGTCTCCTGTAAAATCTGCTTCAGTCAAGCCTTGGTGGAGGTTGGGTTTGTAAGAAAAACAAACCATTTTGGTAAATATAGGGGCATGATGGGACTTGTTTAAAGTATTTTAAAATTACAGCTATTTTTGTGGGGCTTTGAAAATGTAGATTGTAGTAAAGCAGAAAAGCCAAACAAGCTGATCTGCTGCTTTGACAGTAATAGGGTTCGTCTAGGTTGTAAGTGACCTATGACGAGTCCCTTGAACAGCAGCTGGGTGTGAAGACAGGACAGCCAGACTTTCGATCCAGATGCTGAAAAACAAACTTCTCTGATAAGGTAATTAAAAACCCAGTTGTTTGAAAAAAAGATGCAAAAAAAAAAATTATATAAAGAAATAAATCACAGCGACAAGCAACAAATTACGGAACTGCAGCTTGGAAAAAGAAATGAACAGAATGGAATGAAAGATTAGTTTGATCGAAGGGGTATGTCCCTGGTGAGTGTGTAAGGAGAGGTCTGCAAAGAGAAAGCTGAAAAAAATGTCAGTTACATTTACGAACACCACTGTGTAGTGATGTACTAAAACTGGTAATAATGTAGGCTAAATTTAACATAAAGGAAACTGCTAATATAACTACAGTAATAATATTCCTTCAAAAAATGTAACAAAATTATCAACTTCATCCTATAACGTTCGGATTTTTTAATCAAATGCATGATATGGAAAGGGAAGGATTTAACTTTACAAATGGTAATAAATACTGTATGTTAAAATTAAAAATGTTACACATAATGGGTATGTATCAATGTAATTCATTGTTTTCATTTAATTTCCTCCTTTGGTTAGGTTTGCATTTAATGGGTTATAGTGGAACCAGGTTGATTGTGGGCAAGGATATGAGGATTCGTAACTTATTCAAATAGGGGTTTAAATGAACTGGGTCATCAAATCTAGAACAACAAGCAATAATATGCCATTTTGTAGCCTATTACTCAGTTTCAGAGTAGACCTGTAAAGAAAGGGCTTATTACATTAAATGCACAATCTGTTTCTCAAGACATTTTAGACTAGTGATGGCCAGAGACCATCCCAGAGTTAATTTACCATGCTGAGGTTTCATCATTCTCTTGAGTGAAACCATTTCTACTGGCCCGAAGAGGGAGATGGATGCAAATGTAACTGGAGCGTTACCTAATCCAAAGGGTATGACACTGAACTGCTGAAATTCACAATCTATGTCAAAGGACCACTTTAAGTGTCTTTAAAATAGTTTATAGTTTTATTTAACCTTAGCTAGGTCAAACGATGGACGTTTCCAATGTTTTTGGCTCTATTGCAAAAAAAATGTTTTTAAAACCCTCTGAGGTATAAGACGCAATGCGCGTGTTCCAAGCCACACTCCACTTATTGTCACAGTTTCTCTGGCATGGTATCACGTTTTATGTTCTTATCTGTTCTTAGTGGATGGCTATTTTAGCCTTTGGAGGCTCACATGTGACCAAGGGATAGACAAGCACAGACAAAGAATGACAAACATGTAGAGAATCTCACCATTACCACTGAAGCGCTGGGGTTCCCAGTAGGCTTTCCATAGCATTCTTCAGCTCACAGAATTTGGCTGGTTGTGTTGGGGTTAGCCAGAGGCATGAAGAAGGTGGTCTTTTACAGCACTCTGCAGAATGTGGATTGCAGATCTTAATTGAAATGAAAAACTGTGATTAGCCAGCTGAAAAGACCTCTGCTTCAGCCCTTAAATCTCTTTATAAATAACACAACATGGCACAGTGCCTTTTTATAACTTAACCAATAGTTTTTGAATAACTCTTCCAGCAACATTAAATAACAATACATGGAATCATAAACTTTAGTGTCAGAGAGGAAAGAAAAATGTTTAAATCTGCATAATGATGGTGAAAAAAATGAATATCTGGAATCAGTGCACATTCTACACTGATCTCAAATTACTTGGGAAATGTAAAGCGAAACAGGTTTTTGCTTCAGACTGCAGCTTCAGTCACTTTCCTGCACTCAACTTGGATTTACCACTTGTCTCGGTATCTGCTTTATGTCCCAAGTGGTGTTGTACACATTGAAATCAGAAAGCAGCACTATGCCGTAAATATCCACGTTCACTATCCAATGCGCTGTTTGTTGATGCGGTTTCCATGGGGAGAGAACCCAGCTGAAGTGAGAGTGTGTCACACAGCAGCAGTGTGAGAGGGTGTCCTGGCTGTCTCCACAAAATGGCCGAGATGGGAGGACAGAAGGGAAACGTTCCATGACAGCCAGCCTTTGACGGGCAGCCAATGAGAAGGCACATTCATTTTGATGCTGACATCCTATCAACAACCTATTTAAACGATAGAAATTCATATTCTCAGGGTGAACCAGGGGTGATGAAAGTTTAAAGTTATTTCAAAGACAAGTCACTAGGGTAGCATGGTGGCTCAGTGGGAAGCATATTTGCCACGCACCTCCCAGGTTTGAATCCTGTCTTTTCTCTATGTGTGTGTGTGTGTGTGTGTGTGTGTGTGTGTGTGTGTGTGTGTGTGTGTGTGTGTGAAATTTGCATGCTCTCTTTGTATTGCGTCAGTTGCCTCTAGGCACCAAGTTTCCGCCTGAAGGCATGCATTTAGGCCAACTGGATTCTCTAAACCGTTTGTATGCTTGTCCCGCGATGGACAGGCATCCTGGCCAGCCTGTCCAGCCCTGCTTTGTCCACTGTGATTCCTGGGATAGACTCCAGCCCCCTCCCCGATCCTGCATTGGAATTTAGATGAATGTCATATTGCTTTGTAGATGAAAGGAGAACAGACAACAGCATTAGCGGTCATTGTCTGCAGAAACTGTTACAGAAAAGCAACATGCTTTCTTTGAACAAGCTTTCTGAAATACTGCATGCTATATCTCAACAGCAAACTGAAGAAAAACAAGATATGCATTTGTCTCATTTTATTCCAGAAACACTGGATAATGGAGTGAGCCGCCAAACAACATAGGGGAGGAGAGAACGGCCGTGTTTTTTTGGCACAACAAGGCGTTGTGTGGGAGACAGGTTGAGAATGCGCCAGTATACGTGGTCCCAGACCACATGTTCATCCGGGCAGAGGGGCTGGCTGCTGTCCAGACACATCTGTACACAATCCCACAGTGCTGGCAGTCCAGCTGCAGAGACAGAGCCAGTGGGGGAGGAAGGGGGGAGAAGGGCACTTTCTCAGACCACAAGGACTGCTCTTTCTGCGCTCCAGACAGTCCTGGACAGGAAGCCCAAAGGCGTAACCCTAGCAGACCAGTGGCCAAACAAAGCCAGTCAAAACGAGGGGGATGTCTGGCCTACGTGAAGGGCTCCAGTTTCAGTGTGTGAGCCTGCAAAGGTGCCTTTCAAGACTGTCTTTCAAAATGCCTTTGATGATAAGAACAGATCTTTGTAACTGATAAAAAGACAGTGCACTATCTCTCCTTTAAGGGCAGCTCAAATGAAAGACCTGCAATAGACGCTGGCTACCAGGACAGCACTGAAAGCAGTTTCTGTGTGCGATGGCCCTCAACTACCCGGCCTGGCACACAGACAGGAAAATGCCATCAGCTTAATCCTGCTAGTCTGGCCGTCTATTCCAAGTATTATATTTCTTACATAATCAAGTCAAGGCTGAGCTGCCACCCAGGTCATATGAAGGCTGATTGGGGCCAGACTGAAGGCCCAAAGGTTTAAAGAAAAAAGTAAGCAAACATTTGAGCTTTTGAACAAATATTACCAGCTGTTTCACAGCCATCACTGCATGTTACTATATTTAACTGCTACTCACTGTATGTCTGCCAAGCTCTCATGGTTTCCTGAATTTGTACAAAGATACCTAATTTATCTTTATGTTTTTTATGCTGATCCACAAGGACTTCACAATCTGACTGTATATACCTTCTGGTAGGTAAGATGTTTCATAGCTCTTTCTCCATCGTTAACCTGCACTTTGTTGCTGGTCCCTCATTGGAAGCTCAGATTAGCTGCACTTTTACAGTAGAGAGCTGTAACAATAGTGTTATGTGTTGTACTATCGATCTTTTTCAGTGTTACACAGAGAGTTTTCAGTTGCACAGAGAAAGACTGAGACTTGTATCCCTGTAACTATCCATTTAATTCTTTAATGCGTTTTGGGTCTGCACAACCAAACTGTGTTACTAGTCCATTCTGCTAAATTAAGGAAAGAGTGGAATGAAACAATAGTTATTTTAATGCTGTGTGCTCGTTTTGGATTTGCCTCGCTGTACATCGTTTGGGCAAAAACACAGCATGCTCAGTAATTAAAATGTAAAATGTTAGTTTTCTTACCTATTTGCCATTGTAGAGATCCTCAAAATGGGACCAGTAATGTTTAACTCTCTAAAGTGAGAACAGGAACTACAGTTGGCATGGCGGCTAAAGACATAAACTTTTAAACGAAAGTCTAGTGGGTAAAGCTCCTGGCTCTCCCAATAAGCTATATACGTATCCAAGAGAGGTGCCTGTTAAACGGTCTTACTGTACCAGCTGGTGTGGAAACAGCTATCCCTATTTCCTTCAACAGACGTCAGATTAGCAGTGACCATGCATTGGATATGGTTCTGGAAAATGGATGAAGGGACAATAAACTGTACAGCTGAGAATACTGATAAAATGTCATCACTTTGGACTGAAGTTCAAGCAAAAAGTTCCAGATACCTTATAAATAAGGATGCATTAATCAGTACTAGCCATGGAAAGAATGAGGCTTCAACACCCAGGGTGAGTGGGAGTATCCCAAATTCTATCGCCAGCATTGATTGATAGTTTGGAATACTCCCACCCACCACGGGTTTTAAAGCCTCATTTGTCCAATCACTAACCAGTATGTAAAACCCAGTAAGTATCGCCTAGTGGCTTGCGTGTGATCTGTCCTGTAGAGACATCCTCACTGTATTCTCCCAAACATTTTTGCTGTGAAGTTGTCTTCTGTTTCGTTGCATCTCTTGTCAGGCCCCAAGTATGCTAGAGGCCATGTCAGTGAGCACGGTTACTGGGGGCTTATTGTGTTCACTTTGCTTTGGTCAGAGTGACAGTGTTTTCCTGGGCCTATGGCTCATGCTGTCAGCAGAAAGGAGACCCATGCAGTGTACACATGGGTTGTCTGGATTACGTCACGGCTTGGAACAAAATCCAGAGTCCAGCGCCAACATTCCCAACCCCTTCCCCCCCACTGCTGCCTCCAGGCTTGGAGCAGGATGGATGACTTCATAAATCATCATTCTATGGACTCATCTGTGAGTGTATGCGTTTGGGAAAGCAATAGAGAGATTATCTACCCCCAAAAAGGCTGCCGTCCTGTACTTTCCATATAAAACGCAAGCCTATAAGTAGAAAGATCAACTGGTTCTGTTCCGGTAAAGTTTAACAAAAGCCTACAAACCAGGAAAGAGTGAGAGTTCATTTAACACCAAGAGTATTCATTTAAAACTGGGAGTGTTGTTTCAATACTGAGTGTATTCGTTTTTAAACTTGGATCAACTTTCTCAACAGTTGGATTGTCTGCGTGTAGCATTTTTTCAGTAAACACTGAAACCAACAATGTGTTCAATAGCTTTGTTGTGACTGACTGATTAGCTTGACTTAAAGACAGTAATGCCTTAAACAAGAAATGTACTCCAACAATGAAGTACTGAACTGTACTACACTCTAATTTCGTAGTTTTGGACTTGGACAAGCAGTGGGGGGGGGGGGGGGTCATCTTTTTGAAAACCAGAACTTGAGGACAACAGAAAACAGCCTGCTTGAGAAAACCTGTCAAAGGGAATCTCTTCACATCTCGAGCATGTAGCTGATGTCCAGACACCTTAAGTCTAGTCCATACTTCACTTCTCCATGCTCCTTTGCTGTCTATGAATGGTGCGTGTGATGTAAATTTCCAGATTTCATCATCAGGGGTGTCCCTGTGCACTATGTACGTGCAGCCACGATTTTCCCTCTAGAGGACTTTTTGCGCAGTAGTGCACCACAACTGCACATGTGCAAGGAATAGATTAGGCTACTGCTGGGAATTTCCTGTAGATGAGAGTGCAAATTTAGAAAAATGGAAGCGAAGAAGGAGTAGAAGAACAGAGTATTCGTCATGTGCAGCTATGTGAGAATGTCCAGTAGTACATGCATATTTACAACTCGTCTCTCAAGAAGACAGAGCAGACACAAAAGTAGATCGCTCTCGATTGCTATTGTATGATTCTGCTTTTGCTTAAGCTTCATTTTAGCTTACTAACTTCATTCAAACCCTGAGGACAACATGTGCCCTCTGCTGGTCAGGTGACATATTATTGCCACCAACCAAGAGTGCAGGAGGTCTGGACAAATGCAGCATGGACACAATGACCCATGCACTCAACCGTGTGAGGACCGTGACGGAGCACGGAAAAATGAAGCATGAACTAGGCTTCACTCTCATAAATCTGTCAGTCTGAACATGGTGGGACACTAGTAATCTGGTCTGTAAGCAAAATGCTGTCCATGCTGTAAATCTGTGGTCTGAAGGCAGAATACTGTGTCTGTATTATAAATGCATGGTCTGTAAGCAGGATGCTCTGTCTCTGTGGTAAAAGCATGGTCTGTAGGCAGAATGCTGTGTCTGTGCTGTAAATGTGCTGCGGTTAATCGCTAACTATCTCCATGCACTGACATTCGATTCTGGCATTTGAAGTGTAAATGCCAAGGCACTGTGCCACTGCAGCTCTCAGAAAAGAACCTGGCTATACCTGAAAGTAGAGGGAGGAACGGGGTAAAAAAGTGAAGCCTGCCAGAGGGACGGGAGCCCTGAAAGCCGAGCTGTCTCGGATATGATGTATCATTATCCGGCCAGATCCTGAGCCCAGAACCGTCATCAGCGCTGCTCCTATGGTGACATGTTCACATGTAAATTTTTACGCTTTTTTTTTCCAGAGAGATCATAGACCCCTTAAGTCTTCGCTGCAGTGCAGCTGTCACTCAGAAATGGATCGATGAATCAAAAAAACCATCTTACCATAAGGACTTGCTACATGGTCCAACTGGACTGGAAGCATTTCTAAAAGTAATGGGCTGTACTTGGAGCGGTTCTGACAGCCTGAAAGATAAATGCTACCCTCCTCCTGATTTTTAGCTAAGGCGCTCTGTATCTACCTGTGAAATATTAGAAATATTACACAAATCCTTTAATATAATCTCTAATGGTTAAACTCCACTGTGTGTTCATTCTGATGACCTGGTGTAATTCTACGGATTCCACTGACTCACAATCACTGTTGTGGCTTTTTCACAGTTTTTAACTCTTTGTACTGAGGCACTCACAGAAGTGTCACAGTAAGTGTATGTTCCACACAGTAACAATAACGGCAGACGTTAACGGGGAAGACGTGGACCACCGAGTTATGATGCTCAGAGCAAACATCAGTTTTTTACATCACATGCGGTCAGGGTTTGACGTTTTTCCGAATGCAGCAGGAGGTACGACTGTCGTACCCACTAAATGTAATGCATGACACATTACATGACTTTTGCCCTGTCTTGTGTCCTGCGAGTCCTGGCAGAGAGAGATGGACGAATATTTAGTCATCTAACTGAATCCCACAGGTTCAAATCCCGGAACCGATAAAAAGTGTCCATATGTCCAATGAACAATCTGAACCTGAATTAGTATGAACTATTATTATCACTGTTATACTGCCATTATCATCTTATCTGGTTAATTCCCTTTAGTCATGGCAATAACAGCACTTTCGGGATAACGTGACGGAACATAAGATTCTTCACCTACCGAATTTTAACCACAGGGTTTTTTTTTTTCCTTTTATTACCTCCTCACACTGCAGCTAAAGATCAACAGACAGGAGGGATGGGATGGCAGAGGTCTGAGTGGGGAGGTCTCATTTTCAACCATGACAGAGCTTTACGGTGGGAAAGGAAGCATGCCCACAGCGTCGGGAGCAGGGAGAAAGCCAGGACCAGCCGTGGAAATTCAGACTTTGTATGGTGTGACCGTGACGTGGGAGTGGGATCATTTCGTCTCTTTCCTGGGTTCGACCCTTAACTACAGCTGAGGCCTTTGGTCTGATTGCCTCTTTCAGTGGAAAGTGAGAGCCTTCACAATAAAGATCAAGCATTGCTAACAAAAAACTGTGTGTGTGAGATTGAGCTTCTGTTATGTCTTACTGTTTGATGGAGAGCTTAACCACCAATCTCCCAGTTCTTCTGACTGTAGATGTGCTCAGCCTCCTTCTGGTGATCGGATCCCCAAAGAGCAGCACGATGTGAAGAAGAACAAACATAATTTATTCAGATTACGGATGGAGAACAAGTGTTTCCTACTGGGAGGGTCCTGACTGACTCCACTCAAAATGTATTTTAACATCAGTGAATGCATCGCTGCCCCATGCTGCCCAGCAATGTCATAATAATGTTTATTATTTATGACTAAAGCTTTGAAAGCACAGTGCTTCCAACAGAGTTTGAACCCAATTTTACCCAACGGTAAAGTTTTTGATTCATTTCCAAGCTATGAAATAATAAGAAATTGCTCATCAAAATGCAGCGATTACCCGAACCACCTCCCAAACTGCCCAGATTTCAGACCAGGCCTTGAGTTTTCCCTCTCTAATCTCACACCTGGCTTTTTCCTGGTCTTTTACCAATCCACCTTGTGCTTTTCCTGTCTGTCGGTGCACAGGCGGGCAGCCGGTGCAATTCCTGCATGTTTTCACAGACACAATTACAGAGCTGGCTAGCTGATAACACCTAAGGAATGTGAAGCATGTGCCAACAGCAAGACACCCCTGCGCTACCCCGCCCCCTAACCCCCAGTCCAGACCCCCAGCTTTCAACCCATTCTGTCAGTCTCTTTCTTCAGAGTCAAGTCCTTCGAACCCCAGCCAACCACCAGACATTCTCCCTCGTAATTGCACACATCGGTGGATCCCGATCTGATACATACATAAAACAGACTGAGAGGTCGAGGTCTAAACCTCAATAAACATATTTATATTGGGTAACGATGCAAGACGTTGAGTTATGCGTGATTTAAGAAGCAGCCTGACACCTGAGCACAGTGGCACCTCAAACGTGCTAACGCTATCATGTAGCACCGGTGTTTCGCTTATGGTGACTGAGGCTCTCAGGATTAGGGTGACGTACTCCAGCAAGTCCAGGCAGGAGTGCAGGTCAGTGCAGATAATCGGCTAGAACCAAACCTCTGATAATGTGCCTCAAAACAGCGCCCTTTCGGAAATCCCTTAATTAAAGGCTCACGAATAAAGAGGAAAACAACCTGACCTGAAGCAAAACAGACCACAGAGGGGCAGAGTCATACGACATGAGGCTGCCAGGTGGTTTCGAGATGTTTGAAATCCTAGGCTTTGTGATGAAAAGACAATGCATGGCTGTTTTGCAGCTGCTCCAAGCATCTGATTGCCTTCTCTTTGACTTTGAACTTATTCTGGGTCCACTTTGGTGAAGCCAGGAGTAGGACCAGCTGGGCTGAATAGAGCCACACCTCTAGGATGACGATACATCGTCTGTGCTCACCTGCATGGAGACCCAGCTGCCTTGATGCTCTCTGGGAAAACGGCCTGCGGCTCCAGAGACAAATGCCTGCCTTTGGTCTGGATGTGACGGCAGGGAAATAAAGCTTCTGTTTTCCCATAGACTTGGCCTTTTGAAGCTATGCCCATATGGTTGAAAACACTGCCATGACGTGACCATCTAGAGCTCCATGCCTATTTTGGAACATAAACAATACCGTAAAACTTGATGTTTTTTTCCACCTGCAATAACAACATGCACAAAGACTTTCATTGAACTGGAACTTCAAATAATACAACCCCAAATCAGAAAAAGTTGGGACGGTATGGAAAATGCAAATTTAAAAAAATGCAGTGATTCTTAAATTTACTTTGACTAAATTTGACCCTTACTTCATTGCAGACGGTATGAACCCAAGATTTTTCATGTTTTGTCCCGTCAGCTTCATTTCATTTGTTAATATACATCCAGTCCTGCATTTCAGATCTACAACACATTCCAAAAAAAGTTGGGACGGGGACAATTTAGGGCTAGTAATGAGGTAAAAAAATTAAATGGTGATGTCAACAGGTGATTGCAATCATGATTTGGTACAAAAGCAGTATCCATGAAAGGCTGAGTCTTTGAGAAGCAAAGATGGACAGAGGATCTCCTGTTTGTCAACAAATGCATGAGAAAATTATTGGTGTTTAAAAACAATGTTCCTCAAAGAAAGATTGGAAGGGATTTGCATATTTCTCCCCCTGTAGTGCATAATATCATTAAATGATTCAAGGAATCTGGAGGAATTTCAGTGCATAAAGGGCAAGGGCACAAACCCTAAGCTGAACACCCGTGATCTCTGATCCCTCAGACGGCACTGCATCAAGTACCATCATTCATCAATAGCTGATATAACCACATGGACAAGGGATTACTTTGGCAAACCTTTGTCAAGCACTACAATATGGA
>JAACJT020000069.1:78064-102727 GCA_009936485.2 Gymnarchus niloticus | reverse complement strand
GTCCCCAATAGAGAATGTGTGGAGAATTTTGAAACTTGAATTTTGAATTTTGGAGAATTTGTTCCACACCTTAAGACATGTTTGCAGGAAGAATGGGACAAAATAATACCTGAAACATTTCATCGTTTGGTGTCCTCAGTGCCAACATGTCTTTTAAGTGTTGTGAGAAGAAATGGCAACATTACAAAGTGGTAAATGTTTTACCATCCCAACTTTTTTTGGAATGTGTTGTGGGCCTGAAATGCAGGAATGTATGTATATTAACAAATGAAATGAAACTGACCAGACAAAACATGAAATATGTTGGATTCATACTGTATGCAATGAAATAAAAGTCAGAGTAAACTTAAGAATCACTGCATTTTTTGTTAATTTGCATTTTCCATACCGTCCTAACTTTTTCTGATTTGGGGTTGTAATTTCTTAAATGATTTTGTATTAGATAGGCGAAACAAAATGTTAGCAGCTTAACAATATTTGGTAAATACAGAACTCGAGCTGCAGGTTTTGGTACCCGTAAAAATATCAAGATGAAATGTGTGACCAAACTGCTCATATCATCAGGATATAAAGTATAAGGCGAGTTTGTCTGAAATTACTCAAAGGATACTTTAAAGTTAAATAGTTCTCAATGATGTGCCATTGCCTACTTTAACCTTGTTGTTCATTTGCCTGTACTTGTAGACAATGGGGTCAGATATACAGCGTCTGTATAAAACATTGACTAATCCCTTTCAGGACAGTCATAATTTTTTTCAGCAAACGGCCTCCATCCACTTGGCTTCTCCTGGCGAGGATCATAAGGGTATCAGGCTAAGCAGGTCAGTTCAGACCTTCCTTACCCAGGCCTCAGACTCCAGCTCATTCTGGGGGATGCCCAGACCTTCCCAAGCCAGCTGGGGTTGTAGTCCATCAGTCCTGTCCTGGGGTGGGCCCGTCCAACCTGCCAGAACAGCTCCCTTGGGAACCGTCCACATGGCATCCTTACAAGATGTCCAAACGACGTCAGTTGGCTCCTCTTGATCCCAAGGAGCAGCGGCTCGATTTCACAATCCCTCCAGATGTCTGCACTCCTCACCTTACCACAGAGAGTGAGCATGGTAGCCCTGCAGTGAAACCTCATTTCGGCCATCTGAACTCACAGCCCTGCTCGTTCATTCATTACCCATAGCTCAAGACCATAAGTGAGGACAGTGACATAGAATAATTCTTATTCACGAGCTTTCTCTGGTGCTTCACCACCACAGACCAGCGGCCACGAAACTGCAGCCACCGAACCGATCTGCTTGTCAATCTCCCGTTCCCTCTTACAGATCCTGAGGTACACAGACTCCTTCACTAATGGCACACTCTGCTCTTTTACCCGAATGGAGCAATCTGCTCTCTTCTGAGAGATCACCATAGCCTTGGATTTGGAGGTGCTGCTACACATTCGACATCAAAACACGCAAGTGTGTGCTGGAGGTCCTGATTCGATGAGACCAAAATTACAAAATCACCTGCAAATAGCAGGATGGTCATCACTAGTGCTTCGTACCAGATGCCCTTCCAGCTACCACTGTGTCTCAATATCCTGTCCATGAAAATTACAAACAGCCGTTCGTTTGGACAAGATTCACCTTCTCTAAATGACTTCAGCTTTGTGCCAAGCATGCAGACACAACACTTGCCACATTCAGGAACCATACAGCAGGCAGTGGTCGCCCCGCCACCTCATATTTCCTTAGTGCTTCCCACAGTATGTGCCAGGGCGTGCAATCACGTGCCTTCTCCAAGTCCACAAGGAACATGTAGAGTGTGTTAGCATATTCCCACAAACCCTCACACAGCTGTGCGAGTGAGAAGAGTTGGTCCACTGTTCCAGATTCCATTGTAATTCCTGAATCCTAAGTTTGATGCTTCCTCTCCAGTACCCTGGCATAGGCTTTCCCAGGCAGGCTGAGAAGTATATGATCCCCTATAGTCGCAACACAGCCTCTGGGGCCCTTTTAAGAAATAGGAACCACCACCCCTGTTTTTCAGTCCAGGAGTACTTCCCCTGCCTTCTATGCAATTTTGAAGAGGTACATCAGCCACGTCACCCCAACAACATCCAGTGCTTTCAACATCTTTAAATGGATTTTCATCCACCCCTGCAGCCACAGACGCCTCCGATCACCATAGCAACTTCAGCTGCAGCGATAGACCGTGATCCACCAAAGGTTTCCAACGCTTCCGCCAGGTGAGAGGAAATATTCACCGGGTTGAGGAGTTACTTAAAGTATTTCATCCATCACTCAAAAATATCCCCAGAGTTGCTCAGCACATCCCCCCTGCAGCTGAACACAGCCTGAACAAAGTCCCACCTCCCCTTCCTGAGGCATCCAATGGTTTACCAAAACGCCTTTTTCTCGATACCCTTTCCAAACTCTTCCCATGCACGAGCTTTTGTCTCTGGCTCCTCCACATTTTTCAGTAACTCAGTGTGCTGTAGAAGTCTGCATGCTTTAATGATCCACAGAGCTATGTCATCTGGAATTTGACCTCCCTTGTAATGCCTCCTGTGGTGAACAGGTCTGTGGGGAGAGACCAGACAAGCAGCAATCTGACAAAGGCCCCCAATGAAAAGTACCCAACAGAAGCAGAGGTACCCTGCCCAGAATGGAGTTACTCTGACTCACCTCTGGAGTCATTTCTGGTGGTGATGGAGGATGGGCCACTCACACATAACCAGCTCACTAGGGTGGGGACTAGGTGTAATGTCATTTGAGTGGCGATCATAAGCAGGAGGAATTCACATGGCTAAAGTAAATGACCTAAAATATATGGAAATTATTGACTATTGATGAGTCAGTTTTCACCAAATGGCAGCAAATTGCCATTGTTGACCATTTAAGACACGATCATGATGTTACTGCAAAGGCAAAGCTAGCCTCGTACATTTTATTGCTTTTCCGTTCAGTCTTGAGTACACTGTCCTCTGTGTTATATAGATGTGTAGGTGTTGCTAACAAACAGTGAGGCTCAAAATGAGTCAAAAGGAAAGGAAAGGAGTTAGCTGTTAGCATCCTGCTGCTTTTTCCCTGCTTCAATGTGCCAACCATCCTCCCCCTCGCACCATCCTCTAACCCATTCTCGGCACATTCTCGCCTGAGTACACAGGGCTGCAAAACGAGCACGTGGGCCGCCGAGCCACCTTTGCAAACGGATGGCCCCCGCGCGCCACCCCCCCCGCAGAGCATCCTGTGGGCTCGGCTGCATCCTGTGTCTGTCCATTGCCTGACCGACGTGAGCACATCCCTCTGCCTGAGGTACGCTTCGTTCGTGAATCGGCACATCTGTACAGACTGAACAGAGATGCAACGGCAGCCTGGCTCTTGTACCGCCATCACCGTGGATCTCAAACCCGTGTTCCCTGCTGCTGATCCACCCCCTCATGTAATAATTTTCTGCCAATGTGCTGATCAGGGTCCTCACAGATGTGCTGTTGGTGTACCGTAAATAGGGGAAGGTGCATTGGGGTCTGAGTCACCAATGTGGATGACTGATTCAGTGCAGTTTCTCGTTAAAATGTTTAACGAAACAGAAAACTTTACAAGATGATTGATGATTGGAGCTTGTACTTAAGGTAAAATTACAGTTTCTCCTTCGACGACAGTGCAGCAGTCTGACTGCTCTCGCCAAACGCGGCCGATTAAGGTTTTCAGTTATTATCTCTGGGGGTTCTGCTGTTAGATTTTTGTGTTTGGTTCTTAAATGCTTAACTATATATATATATATATATCCATCTGTTTAGCTCGTCAAAGTCTGAATGACAGCACGCTGTGAAAGTCTGCTTCTGTGTAATTCATTCATCCAGCAGCTTATCTAGATATGGTGGCGGTGATTCAGCGTCTACGATGAGAAACACAAGCCGTAAGGCAGGGCATGCCCTAGACGGGATGTGACGGACATGTAATCTCTCGGTACCCATGCTGACCCAGAGCCAGAGCCAGCTGTGAGGAGCTAACGGGATGTGGCGAGTCTCTGCACCAAGCCATTGCTTACCGCGGTTAATGTAAAATTACGGGTCTTTCTTCTCTGGGCTGCTTTTATTTCGAATGGCTTTCCAAGAACTGAGCTGAGTGGGTTAATGCAAGTTAGATCCGCATCTGAACAATATTCGCTGCTATGTGTATATATTTTTGAGAACACATTTCAAGGAACAGGCTGGTATGAAGAAATCCAATGCTGAGCAGGTGGAAAACCCAAAAAGGCTGGCTGTACACGTTCCTGTTCAGATGTCCAGGAGACCTTCCCAGAGCTAGAGGGACACGGGGCTGAGTTGCTTAGCAACTTGCCTGTTGATGTCCAAACAATGCTGCTGTCAGTTGGCAAGTTGCCCGTCTGGGTTCCATCTAACTCGTAACAATGTCACTACTGTCCCAGGCTGAAGATGTACCACGCAACTCAATGTTGCCATGGAGACACCAATACATCCTGCTAGCAGCTAGAGTTCCAATAGCAGTAATAATAATAAGCTTTAAATAGGCTGTCAGTGATTACTTCATTTAGAGTACCTGAATGTCTTACACATGTATTACACAAACGAGAAGACAGAACAGCAGTTATGACGTTTCCATGGATCCTAGATCTTAGTGTTTGCAATGTATTAGGCTGTAATAACAGACCTACAGTACGGTGTTCATTAGTAGGGGGAGAGAGTAAAACTGTGTGCGATTTGAGCCATATATATATATATATATATATATATATTCCTGATGGCTTTGTGATGAAGACTTGGGGACATTTCTCTGTCCAGCAATACAAGCCAGATTTCACAAAATCTTTTATTCTGTAATGTATAATAATAATAATAATAAATAAATGAATAAATAGCTAGCAGCTTTTCTTCTACTTGTTCCTGCTCATTTAAGCTTAAACGTGTTTCCATTAAATAAATACGTTAAAGCTACAATAAAAACAAGACGTGTTCCTTCGCTCCTATATTCACGGTTGTAATGAAACTTTCTGGGATAAATGCTGAAGCTGATACCTTCATATACATATCAAGGTGGAAAATGGGAAAGACAGCAAGCAGCACCAAACTTCCAAGAATGACCCTGCTCTCTGCCGTCTGACCGGGATAGGATCCGTCGACGTGGGCGCCCCCCTGCGGCCGGGGCCGCGGCGGGACTCGGACCCCCCCTCCCTCACCCCCCCCCCACGCCCGGATTCCAGGCTCGACTTCCCCAGCTGACGTCAGCTGGCAGCCTCGGCTCCGCTCGCCGCTCTGGACACAGTGCCGTGAAAATGCTGCTCTCCGTGCCGCCGAGGACAGCGATCAACCCCTACCACGGATACAACAGCAGGAACGGCAAAAAGGTAGGGCGACAGACTGGTTTTCATGTCTTTATGGAGGTGTACCACCACCCACCCCGTGTGTGGCGGCGGCGGCAGTCCGTTCCGTGCATGACTGTAAGCTGCAGTGTCCTTGAAAGCGGGTCTGGAAAAGCAGCTGGCTTGGCGGACTGCACCGTCCGTACGGACCACGGAGGTCCGGTCGGAGAAACGTCGGCACCTCTTCAACCTGGAGTTATTAGAGACTCCGCTGGCCGGCGTCCCCTCATCCGCCGAGTGTCTGTCCCCCCCCTCCATACCCCCCACCCCCCCAGCACGGCACTTTCGCCTGCTTTTAGTTTCTGCTGTCCGACGGTGAGAGAAAGAAAGTGGGGCTGCAAGTGGGCTCTTAACGGTGGACCTACCAGTGTTTCATATTCTGTAGCAGGAAGTTCTGTAAAGTTAGTGTGCTGTATACGTGTGTGTCTATGTGTGTATACGTACAGTATGTGTGTATGTATTATATATACTGTATATACATTTGGAGAATTGCCCCACCCCTTAGGAAGCCCACCAGAATGACTGGAGTCAATCATCGTCTTGATCAAGTAATGAACCGTCATAAGGCCGCGCATGAGGACTTAGTTTCTGTTTTTCTGTTTCATTTTTAAAAGTTTAAAAGTTACCGTCTCCGTGGCGTATTTAACAGGCAGTGCGAGTGAATACGATGTTTTAATACTCCTCTAGGGCAGTAACACCGGGATGACTTGACTTGTTTAATTGTATCCCCTGATTATTTCCCTAATTTCTGGGGAACACAAATCAAAACAAAACAAATTAGCAACCTTTTATAAATAGATGTCCCCAAACTCAAAACCACCCCGTGCTTACAGCTTGTTCAATATGTACATATAAATGAGCTCACGTCATGTTGAAATTCAAGCCGATTTCTAATTTGATTTTGTTATAAAAGTTTTCGATCTTTTTTCCCCTCTTAATAGACATATCAGTCTACGTATAAATAAATGCGGATTAGTGAAATGAAACGTTGTACTGTAATTTAATTGTTAAAATTGAAACGCATGAAGTATCGCGTGTATTTTAATATCTCTTCAAACTTTAAGAAAATGACTGACAAAGCTGCGGGCGAGTGCCCTGCTGTCCAGACTGGACAGTCTCATTTTAGGACTCCGGTGTTTCGTGTTCCATCTTTTGCACTTTGGTCCTTCAATTACAGCCACCTCCGTGCAAATGCAGCTTCATGTGGCCGTCTTAAAACTCCTCCAGGATTGCGTTTGTTATTGCAGAGAGATTAAAAACTCAGCTGGCCAAGCTCTATAACCTTTAAACTTGACTAAGGACAGCTTTCAAAAAACGACATTGTTAAAAAAGTACTGGTCCAGGGGGTGGCTGTACAGGTTTTTACTGAATGGATTTGAGGTGTGTTGCGTCCATATTCCCAGAAGACGCTCTCCTCGTCCCTTCCTTCATTTCAGAGGAGCAGAGCTTATTAAGAAATACAAATTTCACAGATTTCTGGAGGCTTCCGTGCCTGCATAAGGGCTGGTAAATAGTTATGGATTGGTACACCTCGAAGATGATATTAATAAAACAAAAAAAGCGAACTGCTGCGATACCTGCCTTCCTTCCTGTAGTGTGGAGAGAATGGTGGCTCCCCTCATCTGGTGCCTGCTCTGAAAACCATTAAAAATGATACTGTAGGCTACTTTATAATACTGTGAATCTGGGAGCCGGTGTAGGTGATGATCAAATGATTGGCGCCTCGTCGTACGGTAAGTTAATCATTAAATATAAATTGTATATTATTATATTTTCATTTTTGTATGATATCTTTTACATACGTTTCAGTAGAGTAGAAAATATATCATGTTACACAGGGTGAACATAGATTCACAATTAATAAAAGTAGCTTTGGTTGTAAGTCGTATTTGAATCTCGATGTTTAAGTTTGGTGATATTTTTATAAAGACACATTGAAATCAGTTCTCAAAGACGCACGCATAGAACATTACGTCATTTGCACAGGTCTTTACGTCACCGTCTCAGTTTCCACGTGCTGCCCACACCGAAGCGCGTGCTGTAACGTGTCACATGGCTGAAGTTTTCGTGTTCGACTGCATGTTGAGGTCACGATGATTCTCCAGCACCGGTTCAGACTCAGTCTTGCGGCTTTGCAGCAGCTGTGCGACGAATCACTTGTGTTTTAAAACAGTGACAATTAGCTGTGTGCTCTGCATATTAATTTGTCTTCCCCTGTGATGCAGCCATCTCTCATCATGCATCCGTGATAACATTATATAAGGACGAACAAAACGGTCAAGTGGCTGATGAGTAAATATATCATTAGTATCTAGCATATCAGAAAAAGAAAATAAATTAAAAACAAAAAACCTGTTAGAAATAATGCTGTTTTTTTGTTTTTTTTTCTGCTGTTGGCCATGTTCATTACTATGATTCACCTCCTCCACAAACAGGTAGACTTGTATTCTTGAAATTAATCTTTAAATAGGTTGTTTTTATGAATGGTCGTTGACATAGTGAAACGGCATGCTGTTGATTTTCCTGCCTGCAGGACATTGACTATTTCCCCATAACATTCACAATGTGTCAAAGTGGTAAATTATAAATGACGAATTTAATTATTTGTATTGCTTAAATTGGAGGCAGGTTATTTTTGTGTCTTGCTAATAAGCTGGTTGCACTTGAAGAAACAAACATATTCACAACATGAACCTGCAAAGTTAAAACACAAACAATAAATAAGCATCATTTCCTTCTGCTTGTGGCTGACACTGCCGTCGTGCTCTTGATCTTTACGCTTAGGTGTGCTGAAGAGGGCCAATTACCAACAAAGCAGTGCATAATTACTAATCATGTCCGCCATTTGTCCTGGGTGTTTCTCTGCTTTTCAGTTTCTGTATGCTTTCAGTATTTTCTTATGGATGAAACATATGCTTACTTCAAAATTTATTTCAAGCATATCGAAAGATACACAATGATGCAAGTATGCCTGTAAGTGTAGTGTAGTGTATTTGTATAAGTTACCTATATAAGGACCAAGCCAGGATATAAATCGAAAGCCTATAATGCAGTGAGAACATCCAGCTTGGATCATGAAAGCTGTTCGGTTTGAAAGCCCCCAGCTGAATAATGGTAAAGATTGACAAGCTAAGACAGTGTTAATGCTGTGTGTTTCACACTGGCACTGCTGCATATACGGTAGATGTCCTAGAGTAACATACATTTATGGATGGAAAGATAACTCGTATCTCTTGGGGTGTTTCTTTATGCTGTATGTAGGCTGTGTATTGAATAATCGTACAATGAATATTTATTAAATATCTTTTAATATGTTTTAAGGCTTTATTATGCCATTTTTGCCGCATAGTTGTCAAATTTCTGTATGTAAAACTGTATGAGCTTAACAAAACAGATTATTTCTGCCTCCAAAGTCCTCTCCTCTGTTCTTGTAAAACTTTGGTGGTTTTTAACTTGGTGTAAAGTTCACTGGTTTTGAACTTGGTGTAAGGTTTAATGGTTTTACGTTTGTGTCACATCTAAGCAAGGTGATTAAAAGCAGGAATGGGAGGTGAGCTTAACCTCAGCATCATTCAGTCACTGATCTAGGATGCTAACTAGGATTCCTTTCTGCCAGTGTCAGACTTTGTAGACGGAGTGGAGTGCATGTGGTTTCCTGTGAATTTATAGTGTAGTCTGCCTGAACCTCCCTAGGAGACAGTATGGAAAATCACCGTTCTCATCTTCAGGAGGCATGCTGTGGTGAAAATGTAGCCTTGTTGATTGCGGAGCTTTATTACCTGACGAGTTTGAAGGTGCAGGGATGCTCTTGTGTTCTACACAGCTAGTACCTCTCAAACACAAATGCAGCCTTCTGGAATGATCTCTGAGTCTCTACCATGCTGAAGTAGGTTGTGTTTTTGCTGGTTCAGTTTTTGGTTCTCACGTGAAAGTCGGTATGTTGGTGTCCTTGTGAAAAGGCCATCTAACACCAATCATCAGTGCCTTGGTAATGTGCTGAATATTTGGTGTAGAAGCTAAGTCAGAACAGGTCTTATGTAGCCTGAGCCCCATTTGTTTTTACAGTCATTAACACAAGGTCTGGTTAACGAAAATCCTCACAGAGCAGAGACTGATGCGTTATTACATTTCTTGCCTCTACTTCTGCGCCGACCTTTCCCTGCTGCTTTAAGGAGAATGTCTACAGGGGGGTTAAGAATGAGAGTCACAGGTGTGATCCTCCGGGGACACGTTTCTGGCCGGCGTGCAGTGGCACTGCCCCTCGTCCTCCAGGAGTCATGCGGCTGGCTCTCTGCAGTTCAGTCTTGGGGTGGTGGGACAGAGCGAGTCACGGAAGATGGTTAGAGAGGAGTTCATATAAGGCAGGTAATAGAGGGTGTATCCGAAGTCTTGGTGAGAGATGAGCCAGTCCAGCCCAGAGTGATGCATCACTGACGGAAGGGAAGAGGAGGTTTGAAGAAAGGCTTCATAGGTTTATGAAAATGAGTGTACCAGAGGAGCCAAAAAGGGGGCGGGGGGTTGTGTGGTCGTGCGAAAGCCAATGTTTATTCCTCTTCAGTTGCTTAACAAATCTGTAGTGTGGAGTTCACTCAGAGGTCAGACAGCCCCGCCGTGTGGTGCATTCCTGACATATCTTTTTCCCATACCTGCGGTTTGTGAATAAATAAGGGAGAGCACACAAAACAAAATAAATGCCGTGTGGAACGAAAAGGGGGGGGGGAGCAATAGGCTCTTTGTGTGGGAAATCATTACAAAACCAGATGGCTAAGGGTTCAGTTACTCAGTGCCCCCTGTGACACCCCAGCGCCAATTCCCCCATTTCCTGTGCCAAATTAGCACCGTCAGTGATGTAGAGAGGAGCCCATCTAGACCTTCTCTGTGCAGGGATACAGGCTTGTAATTTCATCTTGACTAGGATAGCCGCTTACATGGCTTGATTTTTGCATGAAGTAGACATAATAATTGTTAAAATTATTTGTGCTAATTATTCCCATAGTGTTTGTTGTTGTTGTTGTACCCTGCTTTCTGGTTTTGATATTAGCTTAATATGAAATTAAGCATTGAGTGTTTTTTTTTTTTTGCTGCATACTGTTGCAGCCCCTAAACAGCATACTGAAAGGATTTTATTTAATTTGTATTTTAAATTTAAAATCAGCAGTTTCAGAAACATTTCCCAGTCGCATATATTTTTTGGAGCCAAGAAAAGAAAAGCGTTCAAAAAAAATGGGAACACATGTTTGACTTTCAACTCTTGTTTAAAATCATCTTTGCATCAAGGGTGACCTTGTTTGACCTGGTCTACACAGCAGTTGTGAGTTTGCATGTAAGCAGCTTGAGTCTGGAGGTTTTCATTTGCCTCGCCGTGATTTTCGCGCGTGGTCATGCAATGCCGCATCCCTGTACTCGATTCTTGGGGGAAAAAAAAAGCCACAGTTTATGAGAACAAATTGTCATTGACTAGCACATGATCTGTGATAGGTGCTGTTCTCTTTTTTTTTTTTTTTCTTTTTTTTTGGTGTCCGTCCGTCAAAAATGACTAAGTGCTCACCAAATGAAAGAGAAATCGCAGGTAACATTACATTACATTAATGTTAACCTCTCACGTCACGTGCTGAGCAAATGTTCAGTCCTCAGCTCACTGAAGCTCTTCTCTGCCCTTGAAAACACTCTTTGCTCCAGCAGAACGTTGCTCAGTACAGCACACTTTGTTTAGTGTCCTTCCAACCAAAAGCTTCAGCTTATTGCATACCCTCCCTCCCTTCCCTCCAGCCGAGTTGCTGGCAGTGGCTGAAATTACTCAGATTAATGCCTTGGAATTCATGGAATTCCTGCTTTAAACAATGCATTCATTACAAGAGGGGGTCTATCAACTCATTAGAGCCTGGAGCTTCTGGGAGCGTCTCCTTAGAGTAATCATACGGACTGACATGGCTGTGGTGGAGGACCTACTGCTTGCTTTTTAACATGTGATGGAGCATTTTATTTATCTGTTTACTCATTCATTGCTATTTACAGACTTGAATGCTTTTCTGTCCTTCGCCCTTAAAAGGTCCATTGATAAATGCCTTGATTTTGGGCTGTGATCAAAAAATTCAAATCCTCCCATAGTTGTGCAACTCAAAACAGATTTTTTAATTTATTTTTTTAAATCTTTGAGCTCTGATTGTGTAAAGTGGAGTGGAGCAGGCTGCGCTGCACTCATAATATTTTAAAGCTAAAGGGAAAAGTTTGCCATTTGATAAAAATTTTCTTCAAATATTCACAGATACAGTGAATACATAGACATGATCCAGAAGTAACTACAATGAATGTTTGCATGAATTTTGATTTCAAATTTTTGGATTACCCCATTCTGCTAAAAAAAAAAAAAAAAAATGCAAAGCGGAATGTGAATGGCTCAGTAAGAATGCCCCTCTACTGTGTGTTTCCATTCCTAGCCCTCACTCTGTGTTTTATGACCCTTTGCCCCATGTTCCGGTACTTTCTCAATGGGGTTCTACAGGGGTCTCTTACCCATGGGAGCCGAAACACGGGGAGGGACCGGGGGTCCGACAAATCCATGGGGAGATGATAAGGCAGTCTGTAAGAAGAGCTTACTGGATCACTTATGACGATTGTACATTTTTTCAGTTGCTACGACTCTCTTCAGCTTTGGATTGAAGTTCTGAATAGATTCAGGTATTTGTCACTGGACTTTAGTTCTCCATGTTAAAAGTGGTGACAGCAATGCAGGAATGCAGTGTCTGGTCTTTGTTGTGTTGTGGTGTTAACTATTGTTAACTCTTGGAATAATTCCTAGGCGTGTACACCAGGGCATAACAGATTATAGTAATTTTGTTTCTTTTGTACACGCTCATGCGACTCTCTTTGAATGTCACAAAAGCACAGCTTATCCTGAGTGAAATGCCCCATTCTAAGTACCTTTGGTGGAAACACTGTGAATAAGAGGCTAATTAGTGGCCTTTTGTCAGGGTATCATATGCCGCCAGCTTGTGGCACCTGTCCCAGCTGAAAGTCTTACTACATCGATGTGTGTGTTTGTTATTCGTCAGTCTGCCCCCTCCCTCTCTCGGCTCCACCGCCTTCAGCTGGAACATAACCGCCAGGGGTCCTGGACTACTGACAGGGGGGCACCAAATATCGTGAACAGCGGGAATGGCACGCATTGGTGCTTCCACCTGTCAGTAGTGCAGGACCCCCCTCTGGTCCCCCTGGATGAGTTTGTTTTATTCACTTGTAATTTGATTGGTGAAAATGCAAGTTTTTTTTTTTTCCTTATGTGCGCCCCCAATAGGAAAGGTGGCCGCTCTGTTTAAAATGGTCTAGATCTGCCACTCATGGTACATGGATGAAGCTGCCCCCCCCCCCCCCCATGTTACCGTGTTTTTTGTCCCCCACCTGGTAGGCGACAGCGTTCGCCCTACTCCCAGAATGCTGAGCGGACAGCCTCTGTTTGGGACCTTTACGGCTACGTGTTGAAACTCGGGTGCCGTGAGACGAGCTGCCGCTGTGAAAGCCCACCTGTGTACAGCATTGTGCGGCTCTAAACGAGCTGCCCTGGGGGGGGGGGGGGGCTGAACACCAGTTTGGCAGATCGATCAGCTTGCGTTTGTACTGAACGACTTTTGAAGAAATCCTCTTAAAATCCTGCAATTACTACACGCTTTGACGTGCTGCTTTTGCTGTCCTTTGTCCTTTGTGAAGGTAACATAAACATGTTGATAAAGCCCTTGGTTTTGGAAACTAAGTAATTGACAGCCTTGTGTCACAAGCCCATATTATATATTATGATCATTTCCGTGTTGCATTAATGTTTCTTGTTCAGTGCATGACTAAACCAAAACTGTCGCATCCTCTGAACAAATCTGAATCGTAATTGTGGCCTTCTCTGTTACGAAACTTAAAAAAAAAAAAAAAAAAACATGCACTTGGCTTTAGAGAGGTGCAGTGAAACCATTAGCATCCAGAATTTGCATTTTAAGTAGCCATCTAAAAGCCGTGATTGGCTGGACACAGATGGTGACCTGGTGAGGCTCCTCCTCTTGTGACTATTCTCTACTGACTACGAGGGCCTTACTTAGATTAAAAAAAAAGTACTGAGTCATACTTTGTCATATTTGTTCAGGTGCTCAGTATAAGACTGACATCCTCGGAGGTCCCATATATCCAAGAAGGACGTATTATAACTTTCTTACACACAAGCAGCCTGTACAGTACCAGAACATTTTTTTTTTCGGCTTGCATTATAATGTATGGTTTTTATTTCTGGATATAATTTTACTTGAGGCAAGTTTAAATACATTCCCAGAATGCCTTATTATTATTTTTGTGATTTAAGAGTCCAGATTTAAACTCAAACAGTTTATTAACATTCACGAGATGGGCAGTTAAATTACACACTTCTGTGGGGGGGGGGGACATGGGAGCACACGGCTCCAAACAAAAATGAAGGATTTGCTCAGTAGGGCTGCTTGTCAGTCTTATTGCTTAATTTGATGGTGGTATTTCACAGAATTATTTCAGTGCTGTAATTGGATCCACAGTCCCGTCAACTCCGTTTACGTTCTCCGGGTCACGAGTCGCATGACTGAATTCCCCTCTGGCACAGTTTTACAGACGGCTTTATACTTGTGTCACAGTGCTTGACCTTTGACTTAAGACATCATGGTCCGTGCACACTTGTTAATGCTAATAAATACTTCAGCCATGTGCTAATTCACGTAAGATCCCTAAAGTTAGGTTTTATCAATTGTTTGTGCTTTCAGTAAGCATTTTGCTGTTAAATACGCAGGAGAAATTATGAAGTGGATTTTAAAGGAGAAAGGACAATAAAATTAATTCATCTGGTCAATGTTTTATTGCTTTTATTATCTGAAGCAGTGTAGACCGCATCATGACTGGTGTCCCTGTTAAAAATGCTTCAGAATGCAAACATCAGAGCGAGATAAGAGAACTCATTGGTTTCGCTGGCCAATGACACGCTCTTATAGGCGCTGCCTTGTCATCAGGCAGTTTGTCCTGTTCATTGGGCCTTAAACAGCCTGGAAGGCGACCATTAGCAGTGAAGTGTTAAGAGACTATTTTACATATTGCAATGCTACCTTCGGAGCAGCGGACGCGGAATGTGGGACAGCAGACATTTAATTTGCTAATAAATTCCTTAGCTGCAGACAGGGAAAATGTGTCATTGTGAGGTGACTGGTGTTGCCCTCGTTTGAACTCCTGCAAATGTCCCGCCACCCTGCCTTTTCAGTGTTTGTGCAGTATACACAACTTTGAAAGTGATAGTCACCTGCATAATGGAATCTAAATTGTCAATAGTGTGTCTTTGTGTTTGCGTGCAGGCGTCCCCTGCCTTATGGGCTCCGTTTTATGGGATAAAATCCAGACTTCCGGACTAAGGATAAGCAGTCATAAAGGATGGATTGATAGACGGATTGTGGATGTCGTTCATTTTTGTCTCTTACTCCGGAAATTTGTGGTCTGGAGAGGCTGGGCGAGCTGTCTGTCAGAGTTCACCCAACACGTCCCCCCGAAGACGTTCGCGCAGAGGTCAGACGAGACGCCTTTGAGACGCCAGCCCCCTACCCGTCCCTGGCAGAAAACGATAGCCGCGACACAGGCAATCATAGCCAGGAGATGGAGGAAGGGTTCCGCTGAAACCACGCCCTGCTGGACCGTGCATAAATGCCTTTTCTCCCAGAGCCCTTTGGGAAGCGTACAAATCCAATTTAAAGAGCACTAAGGACCGGATAAAAGACGGCGGATAAAAAACATACACACAGTATGGGACAGGCGAAGAAAGAACAGGGGAAGAAGTGGTCTCTCATTGAGAGTGTTCCCGCATGGTGATTAATTTTTCAGAACTGGCAGAGACTTCATCGAGAGGGAGCTGGAAGTGGGCAGCGTGCTGAAAGGTGATCTTGAAAGAGGGTTAGACTCCAGATAATCCATGAGGAGGCTTACGGCTCGTGTGGGAGGGGTTCTGGCACACTGGGGGAAGTAATAATTAATTTGTTAGACAAATAGTGCTTCAAGCGGGTGGAAGTTGCGGCTTTGATCCTAATGAATAGCGTGGGAAGGGTGCTGTTATGTTGATGCGCTCGGCCGCGGTCGTGTGAACTCGTGAGGCGTCTTCCTCTTGAACAGCGACGTGCCCCTCCTTTTGCGTCGGGGGGCCTCACCAGCTCCTCTGCGCTTTTAAAGTCTCCTCCATTTTGTGGTGTGACCGTGTGCTGTTCGGCAGGGTAAATCAGGGGTCTTCATCTCTGTCCTTCATCTGTGGCATGCTGTCTGTTCACAGTAGTGACAAGCAGCTGGGTGGGTGGGTCCTAGGAGCGACCTGACTCCAACTCATTCTGAGGGGTGTAACCAAAAACAAAAAAAAACACAAAACGGGGCTTTCTGGAAGGAGCTGTTCACAGACACTCATCTAGGCTGAGAAGCGGAAGCTAAGCAGTTTATGGGTCAGGGGAGGGGGAGGGTCTCGCAGCAGGATTGGGCGAGATTAGGTTATCCATGGCCGTGTCCCCAATCTTGGGATGAAGAGATGAAAACCTATTCAAACCAAAGCACCAGTACGTTCACCCTGCAGGCACCTTTCGACTAAACACTCAATTGACCCGAGCACCATTTAACACTGACCCACTTCTTCCATTTTGGTTAGTGTACTTCATGACTCCACAAAACCTGCAATGTCTGGAGTTCCTGTGACTGCCAAAGGTGGAGAGTGACTGTGAATCCAGACGACGATCGGTCTGCCACGTCGGTGTGGAGCTGCAGAGCCTCCTAATGTAAACGCGAGGCAAGCCGCGTGGAGGGACTATAGTGAGAGAGCCTGAATCATAGCCTCATGGTATCATGGGAAGGAGGAAGAGGAAGAGCTGACGTCAGGGTTACTGATACACGGATGGCGTCAAGCTAGCGAAGTTTCCAAAAACATTTCACCAGCTTCCTTCTTTGACTCATTCCCTTTTTATCTCCTCAGCTCATCTTTCTATTTTTTGGCTGAAGCCTTGGCTTGCCATAAGGACAAGGCCGGCAGCTGGTGCATCTCTCTGAGGAGTTCGCTGGTGAGGAAGGTGCGATTCGGCTGACATAAATGGGAAAGCTGATTTCTGCTAATGAGCATAAGCTCCGGTTAGGCTGGGGATACCGGTGTAAAGTTACTCGTCCTGATTAGCCGTGGTTCATGTCTGAGACACAAATGAGCCACCTTTCTACTGCATGCTGAGTCTGCATTGATAGTGCCTCTGTGCTACTAGGAAGCCCTTCTAGCTTCTCTGGAACCCTGTGGAGTAACTGTGTTCCTCATTTGGCCTATTGTCTATGATTACATTTTGAATCATATTGGAATCAGCAGGGCCGTTTACCAGGATGAATCCTTGTACAGACCGCTAGCCGTTGTGGCTGGGGACAGTTTGCTGAAGCCAAGAGAACTAACACCTCATAATTAGGGTGAATTGGTCTGTTTTTTGCTTCCCAAATTTGAAGAGCTACTCTGTGGCCATCTCATTTTAGCCATTGAGCAAGCAACCTGCTATAATCAAATATTTCACACTCCCATTAACCTTTGTTGAACACTAATTGGAAATGGAATTGCAGGCCCAAAACACACACACAAGGAAGGTGAACGGGATGGGGGGGACTGTGGAATTCTTGCTAACACTGCAAAGATAGGAAGAATGTTATTCTGTGATTTGTTGATGTTGCTTTAATTAATGGAGTTAATTAAATTCCACCTGCATTATAGTGAGAAGCTAAATGCTTGGATTGAGTTGGAAAGCTGTGATGTGATTCTGGCCAATGGTCCCAAAGCAGCTTCAGAGGAATGAAAAGTGTTAGGGGTGGCTTCTGCATCTCCTGGCACCAGAACAGCCATTACTTTCAAAGATGTATACTTGTTTTAAGTTGTTTTGGTTATTGTCGCATTTGTACTTCTCATTCAGTTGGGTATTAGCCTATATCAGTTTTGGAAGAATTAGCCAGTCATTTAGAGAAAAATAAAGACTTTGATCAAATTCGCTCTTATCTGCAGTTTGTGTAGTAAAACATTCGATGAAATGACTCCCTGTTCTGGAGTTGATGCACTTTTTCAGAGCTGCGTCGAACCCCGTCATGTCGAGAACCTCGTTGATGGCCCGTAGAATGGCACACGGTAGATTTGCATCCAGTCAACGGCAGTTTGTGTGTGTGTGTGTGTGTGTGTGTGTGGGTCTTGTTTTTGTGTCTACACTCTGGCACAGTTTACTTCTCAGCAGGGAAGCATCTTGAGGGCCATGCTGGTTCCCAAACAGAATCTGTCCTGTACAGCAGCTTTAAACTCACACTGAAGCCTTCTATCAAACCTGGGGTTTGCAAACACGTTGGCTGAAGGAAGGCGGAACCCCTGGACTGAACCTAACCCGATGTCAGCTGCCCTGTCCCTGTGCAGAAGAAATGGCCCAAAATGGTTTACGACATAGGAGAAGAGGCACAAGTCTGTGGTGATAGTGAGAAGTGCAGAATGTTTTCTCGAAGTATTTGGTTAAAGCTGAACGAGGAAGTTACTAGCTGGCTTTGATGTTATGTTTTATTCTGTTGCAAAGAGGAATCTTTGTGGTCCTACGGTTGTCTTAGTATGTATAGAGAAATACCAGCAGTTTGGGTGGGAGACGTGGAGGAGAAAAGGGGCAGAAAGAAATCTGCAACGTTTCGTAAACTTGACACACAATTATGGCGATCTGTGAGCTATCGATTGTGGACGTTTAAATAAAGTGGTGGGTGTATAGAACAAAAACATCATAAGTTAATTTGGGTACTTAAACACACGGAAACACAGAATGTTTGTTTCTTTTTAAAAAGCATTAAGAACCATTTTTTTATGGATGAGAGATCTCCCCAAACCCTATATATAGCACAGCATCCCAGGAACAGATCATTAAAACCGTGCTCAAAATTGGGCATGATTTGCGTGAGTGCATATGTAAATTAGGTCAGATAGACCAAAATAAGACACTTTGTGACAAGAAAGTATGACGGGAACAAACCCAGTAGACTTAATAATTAAAAATGGATCAGTTAATTACTTTCGGTTGTTTTTTTTAATCCAAGTCGCTTAGTGCATCATCATTTTTTTTAAGAAATGATCTGTTCTTTCAGTAAACGTGAGTCAGCTGAGTTTGTTGATTAATTTAGTTTGAAATTCACAGTTTCAAAACAGAACCCAGTCAGTATGTAGAAAAGGCCCTCAGTCTTCCAGAATCTTCTAGAATTTAGGTAGAATGTTGTGTTCTATTGCCCTCATTAAGGTTTATAAACCCTAATTGTTAATAACAACAATCTCCTAGGTTACGGAGAACCATAGTCATTCTAGCAGTCTCATCACTAAGGTGATGAGATCCTAAGAAGATATATGTAGTTAGTGTTAGAGTTAGAGCGAGAGTTTGAGTTAAAGGTACTGCAAGCCACGGAGTTAGTCTAGTTTGGAAAGCCTTACTTCGCGTTCAGCGTTCACGTGGACGCGTCACTTGCTTGAACCTTAATAAAGACCAACCAGGATCCTAACAGTGGTGTTCTGAAGTACGGACGGCTGAAATCCACGAACGGTGCCGGGATAGTATTCCCGACAGTGATCTACACTGTACTTACAGTCCTTTGAGCTATCGGCGGTTCCCGAAGAACGGGAACGAAGAGCGGTCTCCGCTACATTGGGTCCATAGAGCAGAATCTACGAGCGGTCTCCGCGACACAGTAAGTGACATTTTTTGACAAAATAACCTTCCACCCAGTTTGGATTTTTATTGGAATTGCCTTTTGATATTTTGAATTATCGAGATGTGGGTTTTATAAAAAGCTGTTCAATTTCCACAGGCATAACAGCATCGGATACAGATTTAGGTACTGGATCCTGTGGGCCTTATGTGTGTCTCATGAGGCTTCATCTGCAGATTTACATCTGATTAGTTCCCGGTACCCGTGTAAACATGCAGATCAGAGGGGGTTCAGCCTGTGCACCGTGAAATCCTCTTTAATACACGTGATCCACATGTGATCATATCATTTCATCTTTCAGCACTGAAATGAGTGATAAACTGTATAGTCAAAAGTATGTGGAAAACCTACTAGTGGAATTGTGGTAGTGGGATTGGCTAATTAAGCACCGTCCATTGCCAACACTCATGTATAACGTAAGCACACAGCCATGCACCTCCAGCAACAAACACTGCCAATGGAATGGATTATACTGAAGAGGTTAGTGACTTTCAACATGGCACTGCCATAGGATGTCCAAAAAGCCAGTTTGTCAGATCTCTGCCCTGTAAGGTGTACTACAAAGCGAGTTTTACTTACTCAGAGTGAACTCGATTAAGTCGGGTTAATTAACCCTATTGCCACAGTCTGCAGTAAATGGCACTGTGACTTTGAGCAACAATTCGTAGTACACAAAACAAAGAATAAAACCTCGCTAAGCCAGTAAACTCACTTCCTAGTACACCCCACTAGTCAACTACAACATCTAGAAGCAACAGAAGTTTAACTGTGACGTGATAGGCCATCCAAACAGAAAGGGGCCGCATCACCCAGCATCAGTACCCAACCCCACTAATTCTGTTACAGCTGAATGGCAGCAAATCCCACCAACAATATTCCACCATCTATTGGAAATCGTTCCCTGTAGAGTAGAGGTTGTTATAGCAGCAAAGGAAGGACCAACTTCCTATTGATACCCTTGGCTTTGAAATGAGATGTTGCACAGACATGTGTCCACATACTTTTGGCCATAGAGTGTATATGCGTTCAGTGGCCTGTTTATTAGGTACACCTGCTTGTTAGGACAAACACTCTGTTCCTCCGAACAGCCAATTATGTGGGTGCAACTGAATAGAAAAGGCATGCAGATGTGGTCAGTGGGTTCACTTGTGGTTCGGCTAAGCATTAGACGGCCTGAGATTCCTATGCTAAGCGATTTTGAATGTGGTGTGATTACTGTTGCTAGATGTGGTCGTTCCAGCATCTTAAAAATGGTCACCTTTCTGGGATTTTCACACACTACAGTGTCTACAGTTTATAGGAAGTGGCGCAATGAACAAAAAACATTTAGTCAGTGGCAGTTCTGTTGGAAAAAAAACACCTCGTTAATGAAAGCGGTGAAAGGAGAATGGGCGGACTTGTTAAAACTAACAGGAAGGCCACAAGGGCAAAAATAACAGGTCAATACAACAGTGGTGTGAAGAAAGGCTTCTCTGAATGCAGGTCTCGTCTACCCTTGAACCAGTGCTGGAGGCAAAAGTGCATCCTAACAGGTATTAGTTAGGTTTACCTAATAAAATGGCTGACGTGTATATTTTTAAATGATCAGTTTATTCAGAACTATACAACTGTACAACATTCTGTTCCAGATATTGACATAAACTTTATTTTTTATGTTAGAATGCATATTCCTTGTTTATTTGTTATACAGTGACATTTTCCCATTCCTAAGGCTTTATTGTGGGACTGCAAATGATGTAACTGTCGTTTGAACTGAAATGAAAAATTGTGTGCGTATCTCTCTCCCCTTCCCCTCACCGGCATACGCCCTTTGTACACAAGCATGCTTACCCAGCATGCCACAGGCTTGTTAAAGGCATAACTCACTAACAAGATGCGGGTGGGAGAGAGAGGGGGGACATAAGTCACTGTGCCTTGTTTGGGGCTGCTTGGAAACCAGTTTGAGGCTGAGGTCTTGTAGAACCAGTTTGTGACAGCAGCTCTCTTCTGCGGAGATGTTCTATACAATTCTTTATCGCATGAGGACAAGATGGTGTTCACGCATTCAGTCAGGTCTTACTGACCTCTAAGTGGAAAACCCGTAGGAAAAGTCCTTCATTAAAACACTCAGAACATCCTCGACTTTTTGTCGGCCCGTCTTGTGCTGCTTTGCGCTTTCGGATGACGTTGCAAGTGCATGAGTGTCGCCAACAAGTGTTTGTGGTGTAAAAGTTTGGTTTGCGTGTGTATGATGAGAAACTCGATATGCTCCATTACTGAGCCATTGGAGTGAGCGTCAACGTTTATATCATAGCCTTGACTCGTCCATCTTTCTTTCCTCTCTCTTTACAAAATGTTTTTGGGCATTCTTTGAGTGTACGTGTCGGCGTCGGGTTGTTTTCAGTCGCTCTTCATCTTGTTTGGTTTAGTCTTTCATCTTTCTCAGTTTTTTCACACCAGCGTTCTGTGTTGCTCTTGACATTGCTGATGGTGTCATGCTGCCTTCTGTGAATGTTTTCGACGTGTGGCACTATGTGTGTCTATGGTATGAGATGTGCAGCCTCGAAAAGACACGGTGGCCTGGACTACCAGTTGCTGTCAGCCAACTTCTCAGACTAACCAATTACATATTCCACATTAAATGGGCAAATGGCAGCATATGACAGCCCAATCCATTGGCTGTTTCAATGGCTCGTTACTCTTAATGTGTATTTCTTATTGAACCTGGACCATTTTCTCAAGAAGTTTTTATACTGTTCTCTGCAGCAGACCTATGTGTCCTCCAGCCAGCAAATGGCGCCCCCCAGTCCTAACACCAACAGCAGCAGTAATGGCAGCGGCGGCGGAGGGGAGCAGCTTAGCAAGACCAACCTGTACATACGTGGGCTGCACCCAGGCACCACAGACCAGGATCTGGTCAAACTATGCCAGCCGTGAGTATCCCATGCCCACCCAGTTCTCGTGACTGGTGACGTTCCCCTCTGTGCCTTTCCACTGGGTCCGAGCAAACAAGCGGGTCTTTCTGCATGTGCTATAGGTGGCCGTTGGAATCGCGGTAAACAAAGTACAGAGCTGGGCCTCAGATCCTAAACCCCGCTCACCGGTAAGCAAATGAAGGAGAGGACGCCACGGAATACGTGGGAAATACAAAAAAAAAAAAAAAATCTGAAACCAGCTGTGAATAAGGGGAAAAAGGAGGAGAGCAGCAACCAGCAAGGCAAAGATTTACAAGTTGCAGAGGCAGTGGCTGAGTAGAAAGGGGGGAGGTGCTCGCTTTACGTGTCCTGACATGACCCCCCCCCCCCCCACACACACACACACACACAGACAGACTTTTTTTGGCAAGTGTGGTTGAAAAATACAGTACCATTTTGAATAGCAGAAAGAAACGTTAACCCCCGATTTCACTTCCATTGTTCTCTGCTTTTAGCAGCTACAGACGCAGGGGTTTATGAAACGTGGAGCGAACTCATGGGTCTGTGAACGTCTGTATGCATGGATGCAAACATGTATAAGTAATGCTTTTTGGATTCAGATATTCCAATTTACTAAAAGGGTTGGACTTTGCAAGTCCAGACCAGTCATTATGTTAGCCTGGTTTATCTTGAAACACTTTTTGTTCTGGACGGCAGGAACAACAATGTGGATAAGGACTCAGAACAGGATGTAAAAAGGACGTAAACTCTAAACTAACTAAATCACCCTGCTCCCGTCTTTAGCACAGACGCTCCCTAGAGAAGCTGTGTGAGCACATGGAAAAATCCATGCATACTCAGGTTTCAAACCTGGTACCATCAGAACCAGCCGGCCCTGCAGCTGTACGCTCTGGCCGGCCAGCCTGCCTTCTCCAGGGGCAACAACCAGGAGGAAGGAAATAAGATGCTATTTGGCTCTGTGTATCCTGTGACGACAAAAATACATCCATCATATCCATCTCCAATTTCTTCATTTTACCTTTTTTTTTTTTTTTTTTTTTTACCCATACTTCAGTACTTCATCCCTTTTCCAGTCCAGTTCTTCTCTCAATCACCGCTAACGTTTCGTCTGTACTCCTCCCTGTCCATACCCCCAACCCCCCAGATGCCTCGCCTGAGAGCCACTGTCTGTTTTCTCTTTCCTGGAGCTAGCTGGTAATGTTCTGCTGTCTGGAGAGCAGGGTGAAGTCCCCTTTCGTTGGTCTCCCCGGTCCCTACGTAGAGAGAGATGAGCGTGCGCAGTGTGAGGAAGGGAGGGGGACGAACAGACGAGTGCGTGCTGCGCTCCGCTCTGCCCCACGTAGCTGTGTGTGATGGCAAGGTGTGGAGGTGAGGCTCTTTAACATTGTTCAGCTGGAAAGTTCCTGCCCAACCCAGCGAGAAACGCACAGAGAGGAAAAACAGGGCGTCCACTCTGAGTAGGCAGAACAATGATGCAGGGGCTCCTACTGCTTCCGAGGGTCATGTGACCACAACGGAGGAAGGCAGAGAGGGGACTCGAGTAGGGAGGCCACAAGAGCAGGCTGAGTTTTGAAGGGCTGGGTGCGGGTCATGGACGCCATGACACCAGTGCTGATCTGACACGTCGAACATCCAGACAATAGCTGTTTCATCGTGCTGTTTTTACTCGTGTACCTTTCATGTTTATGCCATTGATGCTTGTGTAACGTTAAAACATTGCCGGTTTCTCCTGGTGTCCGTTCTTGTGATGTAACGTGCTTGAGTTAAAGTATGCTTTGGGTGATCAACTGCGAATGGACGTTTGCAGTCTTTTTCAAACTTATAACTGGCTTGGAAAATGTGAGTTTTATTAAATCCAAGCTCTTTCAAACAATCTGTTTTCTTTGTTTAATATGCATTTTAGGATGAGAAAAGGCTAAAGCAAGAGTGGAGTATTTGGTTATTCGTAAATAATCAAGTGATGAGTAAGAGCTGAAGTGTTAACCGAGGTGAGATTTGACCCTTTGGGCTCCGGTTGTGAATCTCACTCCTGTTCCGGGGTTAGTGATTTAGAAGCACCAGCGTTTTAGCGCCGCGTCGCTGCTCCTGCTGGTTGGCATGTGAGACGAACCCCATCCCCGTCTCTGAAGCACGTGACGGGGAGAGCGAGGTCAGATCAGCTGAGCGCAGGTCAGGTATCTGGGACCAGAATAGAGGCGTGTAATGTGGGCCACAGTTGAAAGGATTTAAAGCTCCACCTTTCCTCCCAGCCAATACCACTGCTGATCACCGTGAGCTATAGGGAAGGGATAAGGTCAGAGAATTTCCGGATTCCAACCCCCCACCCCTGCTGGCAGGTCCCAGTGCAGCCAGCCGTGACGAAAAGGGCCGTCTGTTTTTCTGTACTGCTACGTTCACAGTCACTGCAAAGGCCGGTTGTTCAGGGGCAGAAACCGCAGTGTGCCCCTGTGTACTGGTGCGGGGGCAGAAACCGCAGTGTGCCCCTGTGTACTGGTGCGGGGGCAGAAATCCCAGTGTGCCCCTGCGTACTGGTGCGGGGGCAGAAACCCCAGTGTGCCCCTGCGTACTGGGGCGGGGGCAGGAGCCCCAGAGTGCCGCTGCGCTCTGTGGCGGGGGCAGGAACCCGAGAGTGGCGCGC